>CM077645.1:139840002-140382502 GCA_039707465.1 Rhabdophis nuchalis | reverse complement strand
CCAGAAAGAGACGCGGGGGGGGGGGGGAGAAACGGAGCTACAAAGGTTTCCTCAGCTGAGGAGCCCTTTGCCCTGCCGGGCTGGTTAGGGTGGAACGGCATCGTTCCAATTTATTTCTAGGAGGATCCTCCTCTCCAATCTTGACCAATCCCTAGGCGGCTCAGAGGGGGTGGAAACCTGTTTCTTCGCAGGCGGCATTTGTCAAAAAGGCGGAGGAAATGCGTCGCGATCAGTCCCTTTCCCCTTTACCTCAGGCATGGGTGAGCGGGTAAACTTCACTCTGCATACAAAAGCAAAAATACTCCGGCCCTTAAACTTTTCGCCCTGTGAAGACATTTCCTTCTACCCCTTCTCCTCCCCACACCCATTTCTCCCATTGCCAGAAAAGTCAACTTTTTCTTTCCATGGTATCTCTGTCTATGAACCCCAAAACTAACCAGCCTCACTCGCGTTATACACATGGTCGCCTCTTCATTTCCTTTCCTCACCTCGCCCACACCCGCTCATATTTTTATTGATATACTGGTATCTGTTAGATGGCAACTCAGGGTATCAAGAAAAAACGTTCTGCATATGACACTTCATTCAAGCTCAAAGTTGTTGATCATGCTGAAATTCACGGAAATCGAGCAGCTAGCCGAGAATTCACTGTACCAGAGACGAATGTTAGAGAATGGAGAAAACAGAAAGTCATCCTGAAAGATATGAAGAAAACCAAAAAAGCACAACGAGGGAGACAAGCCATGTACCCAGACATGGAGAAGGAACTTTATGAATGGATCATTGACCAAAGAAGTAGTGGGTACATCGTCACATCACTCCACATTAGACTTCAAGCCCAAAAGTTTTGCAAAGATTCAACCTTCAAAGCCTCTAATGGATGGACACAAAAGTTTATGAAAAGGCATGGACTTGCAATACGTCAGAGAACAAAGATAGCACAGAAGATGCCAAATGATTTAGAAGAGAAGATCGCTTCATTCCATACCTTTATAATCAACCAACGCAAGCAGATTAATTTTGAACTTTCACAGATAGGCAATATGGATGAGACCCCCATGTGTTTTGACCTACCAGGCAACAGGACAATTGACAGCAAAGGGAAGCACACAGTCCAGATTAAAACCACAGGCCATGAGAAAACTCATTTTACGGTTGTGTTATCCTGTATGGCAGACGGTTTTAAACTTAAACCAATGGTGATTTTTAAAAGAAAGACTATTCCAAAAGGAGTTAAATTTCCACCAGGTGTCGTGATCCATTGTCATCCTAAAGGATGGATGGATGAGAAGGGCATCATTTTATGGTTAAATAAAGTTTGGAATAATAGACCAGGCGCACTACTGAAGAAATCCATGCTTGTATGGGACCAGTTCCGCTCACACTTGACAGACACTGTGAAGGACAAACTGAAAAGTCTAAAAACATTTCAAGCTGTGATTCCAGGTGGACTAACCTCTATTCTTCAGCCACTAGATGTTGTTTTAAACAAACCCTTCAAAGACAGAGTCAGGGAAAAGTGGATTACCTGGATGAAATCCGACAACAAAGAATTGACTGCAAAAGGAAACCTCAAGAAACCTGGCCTATCTCTCGTGACGTCCTGGATTAAAACATCATGGGAAGACATGCCAAAAGAAATGATCATCAAGAGTTTTTTAAAGACAGGCATCAGCAATAAAATGGACGGCACAGAAGACGACCTGCTGTGGAATTCAGACTCAGAAGAAAGCGAAGAAACTGGAGAAGAATGGGAACAACTCTTTAGTATATCTGATGATGAATCTGACTTTGAAGGATTTAAATAAATATTGTTACCGGTAATTTTATTTCGGTATTGTGTTCATAGTTTACATTGTCAATAAATGATTTTTACGTGTTCAACAACGTTTGTCACTTACAATGCTTGGTCTAAGCCGAGAAAAAGTGAAAAAAAAAATTTATACCGATTTTTAATCGAAAATTAGGGGGTGCGCGTTATACACGGGTGCGCGTTATACTCGAATAAATACGGTATCTAAAATAGTGGGGTTTTAGGCTTTTGTAGGATAAAAGCAACATTCTGAGAGTATCCCAAACTAGGATTAAGAGAAAAGTGAAGTTGCAATTCTGTACCGGATTAAAAGTCAGCTACTCTGACGGTATTTACTCTTACTTTTCTGAGTTGTTTGTTATTTTATTTATTTGAGAAGTAACGAAGGAGGAAAACAAGATAAATATACATACACTCATGCCATAAATGAGCTAATTTAAATTTCTAAACACCTTTCAAATGTAGCCTTATATATAATAGATGGTGATAAACAAGTCTGGATATAGTGCCTCTCAGAGTGTGAGGTATATGTATGTAAAAACATGAGTGGGTGGCAGGTGGGAGAAGGAATGAAGTAAATGCTTGGATGCTCTTACACATTAAAACAAAATGATGGTTTTCTTCCTGGCAAACACACACACACGCACAAATGATTGTGCCATTAGAAAAAAGCTTTAACATAGTCTTCTATGACCTGGATCCTTTCATGCTCATAATGCATGCTCTTAGTCCCTGAAAGCATGAGAACTTTTAACATTGATTTCTCCTTCTCCATCTTTCTCTCTCCTTGCAAACAATTATCTCCTCTTCCCTTTCTGCCTTTGTGTGTGTGTATGTCTCTCTCAATGTGTCAGAAGCATATCTGCCAAGGCTATACCTTCGTTTGAAAATAAAGACCGAGGGACAGCTTTGCCAGATACCACTGTTACATACCTAATACATACATACATACATACATACATACATACATACATACATACATACATACATACACACATACATTAACAACCTGTACATTCAGTAAACAGAGAAGATTCTTTCTGATATGGGTATGGTCCCCAGCAGATTTTCACACCTAAATTCATATCTGGTTATGGGACGCTGTAAGAACATCCTACAACCAGACAATTTGCTAGTTCCAGCATGAAATCAGTCACAGCTTGAAAGAAAGAAAACCTGTTGTGAGAATATCAACAGCAGTTCATCTTAGAGCTGAACAAAGAAAACTGTCAGGTCCAAAAAAGAAAAATCAGCAACTCCATCAGGATTTTGGAAACAGAGCATGGCTCAAAATGCTGCTATGAGAAGAGAGGAAGAGAGAGAGACACAGTAGCTGATCTATCTATTCATGTTCAAAGAAACTTTGGCAACTCCTGAGATTTACATTCCAAATAAAGGACTGTCCATCACTGGGCATGGTGAGGATAGCAGAGAGATACCATTCTTCTTTCCAAGACAGTCAAGGCCAAAAGCATTAGCATGAAAGGGCCTTGCACTCAGGACACATCTAAGGACTAACATTGAAAGGATTTGCTAAGCCAAGTTGGCAACAAATTCTGATAGTTATCAACCACACAGCACATATCTCCCAAGGTTGAAACACCTGGCACACACTATATAATTTGAGAGGTTTTTGATAACTGAAGCACTTTTTATTCCAGAATTATAATGGGATCTCTGTGTGTGTGTATGTGTGTGATAAATTAATCTCTTCTTCTCTTTGTCTGTGTATGGTGTGTGTGAGAGAGGGGGGGGGAGGGAGGGAGAGAGAGGCTTTCTTTTATCATCAGAAGAGCTGTCTCTTTATAGATGTTTGATGTTTGATGAACATCTGAATGGGGAACAAAGAAGCCGTGGTTTCATTGATATGTGTTTGTGGATTAATGTAAAAGAAGTGGTTACTGCTTTGTGTTTTTAGGTTTTCAAGCAATAAAAAACCATGATTGCTTTCAGCAATCAAAGCACTGTCATACTAAAAGATATAGTGTGTGTGTGTGTGTTACGTTTTTGAGCTGATCAATAAATAAGTCAGGGAGACACATATATGAAGCCGCTGGGTGAGATCATCCGTGGTTTTGGGGTAGAGTACCACCTCTACGCTGACGACACGCAGCTGTATATATCTACCCCAAACCACCCGAACGATGCCATAGCGGTGATGTGTCAGTGCCTGGAAGCCGTGCGGGCCTGGATGGGAAGTAACAGGCTCAGACTCAACCCGTCTAAGACCGAGTGGCTGTGGTTTCCGGCATCCCGGTACAACCAGTTGACTCCATCACTGGCCATAGGGGACGATCACCTTACCCCTGTGGATGGGCACGCAACTTGGGCGTCCTCCTTGATGCCCGGCTGTCCATGGAAGATCAAGTGACAGCCGTGGCCAGGAGGGCGTTTTACCAGGTTCGCCTGGTCCGCCAGTTGCGTCCCCTATTGGATCGGGGTGCCCTTTGCACAGTCACTCATGCCCTCGTGACATCCCGGCTGGACTATTGCAACTCTCTCTACATGGGGCTCCCCTTGAGGTGCACCCGAAGGCTTCAGCTAGTCCAGAATGCAGCCGCACGGGCAGTTATGGGAGCCTCTAGGTTCTCCCATGTAACACCGCTCCTGCGCGAGCTGCATTGGCTGCCTGTCGTCTTTCGGGTGCGCTTCAAGGTGTTAGTTACCATCTTTAAAGCGCTCCATGGCACGGGACCTAGCTATCTGCGGGATCGCATTCTGCCTCATACATCCCTGCGACCGATTCGCTCCCACAGAGAGGGACTTCTCCGGGTGCCGTCCACTAGGCTGTGCCAGCAGGCGACGTCCAGGGGAAGGGCCTTCTCTGTGGCGAGCCTGACCCTCTGGAACGACCTTCCCCCCGAAATCAGAACGACCACTGACCTTCGCTCCTTCCGACAGCTTTTAAAAACTCATTTCTTCCGTTTGGCTGGCCTAGGGTAATTTTAATTAGTTATGGTGTTAAGGTGTTTTAGGGACAGTTTTTTAGTTTTTATAGATGTTTTTAGCGCAGGATATGTTTAATTGTGTTTTTAAATTTTGTACTCTGTGTTTATTGTTTTTTAATTCTCCTGTGCCCCGCCTCGAGTCCCTTTGGGGAGAGAGAGCGGGTTAGAAATAAAAATTTATTATTATTATTATTATTATTATATTAAAAAATTACACAACGGAATTCATGGCTTTCTGTCTAGATGGTCTCTGGTGATGAGCCGAAAGGCAGAAAAGGAAACAGAATGCTTCCTCCCTTAATTGGGGCCCTAATATATATATATATGAATTGTCCCCCTTCAGTGTGTTGATATTGGTGGGAATAGGGAAGAGCAGAGGGAGCAGTTGTGCTCCTATCTTTGACATTTAGTTTGTGTATGTGGGATCTGTCAGTACCTCACACATAAGTCATAGCCATGAGATGAACAGATGGAAGCAATGCTAATTTAGTTAAGTAACATAAAGATACATTAGAAAATTTTGTTTGATGATGGATCAAAAATAGCTTTTTGAAGTTCTGCAGTTTGTTGGTGAAGAAATTGGGTAGATAATTCCTTTGAACCCCTTCAAAAGGAAGAAGAAATTCTCCACCATTTTCTGAATGATATAACTCCACAATGGTGACAGCAACTTTGATATAAAATGCCATGTGAGGAATTTCCAGGGAATTATACCCTGTATCTCAGATTTGCAGTGGACACCTTGCTTCTTTGGGTTTTCTATTTCTTCTGATGCACTTTGGGGGACGACGACGATGTTTTGTTCTTATTGTTTTGGACATTTGTCATAAGCCTGCATTTTAGTCTTCCAACCATGGACACTAATTTCTAGAAATTGCCTTCTAACCTTCTTTAGTTATGGTTCCCTCCCCTCCTTCCATTCAGATCCATTGATATGCCCCCTATGTTTTATTTTAGGAAGAAGTGATTGTCTTTCAGTTTTCTTTTCCTCCTTCCTTCCTCCCTCCCTCCCTTCCTGAAAGAAGAACTTGAATACTAACTAAACAAATAAAAATTGAAACTCATACAACAAACAAAAACAAAAACAGGGAAAGGAAAGGTAGCATAAACTTCCAATACATTTTTAGAATATTGCTTAAGCTTACTTTTGTGTTCCTGAAATATTTCTGAACAGTTATCCACCCTCCACCCTCCACTTAGGCTTCCCATCTTAGAAAAAGAAAAGTATTTTGCGAAACATTTTACAAATTCTGCCTCTCTCAACCTGTTTGTGTGTCCATGTGACCAGGACCTTTTTTCTTTCACTCTGCCCTACAATGCTAAGTTTGACCCATTGTTAAGGATTCAAAAATGATGTTGGACTAAATACACTATTGCCTCTCTGGCTACCGCTCTTGGACAAAATAAAGTAAGTGTTGAAGTCAAAAAAAAAAATGTGCTTCTGATGTTGCTCACCCAACATCATTTTTTTCTTTAGAGAAGTTTGAAATGATTCCTTTGTCTGCTCACTCCTGTTCTTCTGCCCACAAATAGTATAAAACTTTCCCATGGTTCATTTGCACATGCTGTTCAGCTGTCTTCCTTTCCATACTCTGGAACCAAATTATTGGTGTACCAGAATAGATAGATATTATCTGTTGGAATAAGGAAACTAGGGCTTAGCAATGCTGCAAAAAGTAATTTGGATGTGCATGGTAAATGCCAGGGAAGAGAACATCCTGCAAAATGTTTGTAGGGCAAGGGGCCATTTGTGGTAGTTGGGAGTAGATATGCCTTCTGGTTTTTGTTTGTTTACTTGCTGATTTGCTCTCAAAAATACAACCTGCATAAAAGATCTACTGCCATATACGGTGCTAGGTAACTGTTAATGACTTCTGGATACTTACCTCCCCACCATGACTTAGAAATTATTATTCTGAGGAAGAGAATGATGACCAGCATTTTATTTTGGTCTGGTGGGGTTGGAGAGAGGAGGTAATAAGAGAACAGGATGCACAAATTGGCTATAGATATTGCACCAACCTCAGGAAATGCTAATACTCCACTTGGCGACTGTCCACAGAAAATATGTGTCTTCTTGTGGCAACATATCAGCTTTCACTTTCCATAAAATGAAAATTAGAAACAAGTGGGCAAAGACAGGTCCAGAACTAAGTTTGTCTTAATTAAATTTAAATGTTAATGGCATTAAATTAATTAAATGCATTTTAAGATTGCTGCTTCCTATATATTTAATAATTTTCTCCTTCCATCACATTACACAATTTAATTTGGTGATAATTTTTGGAAGTCCTGTGACTTAGACAATGCTGATTCAAAACAACAATAATAACACACCTTTGCCTTTGACTATTTCCTTCACTAAATTACCTTTGGAGAAAATGATCGAGATGACAGCATGTATCCAATAGCTCACACCTCATTGGATTGTCAGTTTGGGAAGCGGGCAATTCTGGTGGATTTAATTGACTCTTTTGTCTGCAATTTCAACTTTATAGAACCAGTCTCTCGTCTGGAACTTGGCAATACTAATAACACTTTTCCTTCTCATTATATACAGATCCAGCAGTATGCAGAAGTGGGGAGAAGCTCATTCTATTTTTTGCTTTAACACTAGACAAGTGTTAAAATATTAATTACTTTTTTACTTCATTAAATACTCATTTCACTCTAATCTGGGCTCTTTGTGTAGATGCTTGTTAACAGGTGAATGGCTGAGACATTTCATTTCCCCATTCCAGCTGAGTTTATGTTGAAACTTTGTGGGCTTGTGGATACTTCAAGATGTGGAGAGAAGGGCTCAGAGCAGCAGAACGTTTGAGTTTCCCCATTTGTGTGGGGAATACTTTGCACAGGACAGAACACTCAAAAACCCTGTTTGGAGCAGATCCAATGTGCTCTGCAAGCTGTTCTGGGAGGAGAGGGATTTTTTTAATTTGCAGGGACATTGCCATTAATCTACAGGCTGAACAAATCTCCATGAAACTCTTTGGAGCTGCCAAATTACAAAGATTACAAAGTCCAAAAGCATACCAGCAACTCTGTCATCTGGCTGGTTTCATACCAAACTGTCCTATGGCAAGAAGGGACTTTATGCCTCCTGATTGATTTTCCTGTCAGGGTCAGCAACTCCTTCGAGGGTCTAATTAGAAGTTATTAGAGCCATGAAAACTGCTAATATTATTTTATTACCCGCTCCGCTTTGTAACAGCTGGCTAGATTCATTGCCCAACATGAGAACAGCAGTCTTTGCATTGCCCAACTTTATCTCTTAAAGCACCTTTTGGTTGAAGAGGTATGCGGAGCAATCTATAGAGCAATGACATCACACAATATATCTGTAATATATTTCGAGGAGAGACTAGGGACAATTTAAAGGGATGAAAGCTACCTCTACATTTCTTATGAGGAAATTTCAGATAGCATGCCAAATTCATCAGCATGAATTAACAAAGCATGGACAAGCCTATATACAAAGGATAAAAAGATATGGAGTAAGTAGCTTTGGTCTAAATTAGATTTAATTCCAATTTTTTTTCTCTCTCCTGCCTTTCAATTCCTTTTCCTATTACTTCTCAACTTTATCTTGAACTTTACATGTAGTTCCTTATTCTGAAAGGGAATAATGTGAGAGACATTTTCTGGGGGGCAAGTAACTCCAACGTCCTAGATTAAATGCCAAATAAGAGGAAAATGTATTATTGTTTCTAATTAGAGTATCCATTTTGTAGGGTAGATAAAGGAAAATCAGTAATAGATTTCTTTTCTCATTCACTCCAACAGCCATCTCTCCAGTTTTAGAATAGCTTAGTTTCATGGCTACTGACTAATGTAAGAAACCCTAGGACCCAAAACAAGAAACTCACCACAGATTAGAATACTGCATCCTGTTCTGATCACCACAATATAAAAGAGGTGTTTGTCTAGTCTAGTGAAAAGAAGGACTAGGGGTGACATGAGGGTAGTGTTTCAATATTTGAGGGGCTCCTACAAAGACAAGGGGGTCAAACTACTTTCCAAAGGCCCAAAAGGCAAGATGAGAAACAATGTATGGAAACTAGCTAAGGAAGCAACCTAGAATTAAGGAGAAATTTCCTAATGGTGAGAGCAATCAAACAATGGAATAGCTTGTCTTCAGAAGTTTTGGATGCTCCCTCACTGGAGGCTTTCAAAAAGAGACTAGGCAACCATTTACCTGAAATTGTACAGGGTCTCCTGCTTGAGCAACGGTTGGACTAGAAGACTTCTCCCCCCCCCCACACACACACACATAAATTCAAATTCTTATTTTGTTACAAAAGGAGATGACATCTAATAATGTGATACACAAGAGAAGTTTCTCCTGAAAGGGAAAACAGCAAAGAATGCTAACAGATGGTGGCTACTGCTTGAAGAACTTATCTGATAAAGACTTGTCAGCAGCAGAAAAAAAAATTCGTCTTTAATGTTGAACAAATGAATAAACAGCTGTTCATATGCCATTCTGCATATATTACTTATGGGAACACAGATATCAAAGGCCATTAAAGTTGCTCACTGTTACTTTAGCGCACCATGATTCCTTTCAGAACAGTAATAGACCGTGATCCATATGCCAGAGAAAAGCATGTTCAGCTCCATCCACACTTTGCTTCATCCCTCCTACTTTTTAAATCTTTCCTTTATTTACTTATACTATGTTACTCTTTTACCCATGTTTCTTTTTGTTGTTATTGTTGTTTAAATATTTTTATTTTAATTTTAATATGAATAAATAAATAAATACCTCTTATTGAAAATCCACAAACTAAAATCCCAACACTCTAAACTCAGCACTTTGCAACAAATCCATCGTGATATTTTCTACATAAAAGCATGTTGTTCCATTTACTCTAAAGCTTTGGGCAAAATTATTCCTTGATTCCCAGGTAAAATGGAGGCTGAACAGGATAATGATTCATACTATCCCCCACCACCACCACCACCACAAAGTGGTGGAAACTCAGGGAATGTACCTATTATGTTGAAAGCCAATCTGAATATGTGTAATGTTCCTGGAAAAGGAATTAGTCTGCTGCCCTGGGGAACAACTTTAATCGGCTTAAAGTTGACCCAGTCTTCCATCCTTCCAAGGTTGGTAAAATAGGACCCAGATTGTTGGTGTCTTTACACTGATTCTGTAAACTGCTTAGCGAGGGCTGTAAAACACTATGAAGCAGTATTAAGTCTAAGGGCTACTTCTAAAGAGAAGCATCTTTTCTAACTGGAGGCACTGAACTTTGCAATCTGTTTTGGATGAGTTTTGGTTACTTTGATGCCCAGACCTTTCAGTTTCCATGACAAAAGAGAAAATAGATGTGCAGTGATTGCCAATCACCTCTGCTGCTATAAAAGGAGCAAGTGAGGAAAAGAGACCTATCCCTCAGAACAATCTCTCTCAGTTAATGTGGAGATGACCTGGAGACTAGTTTCCTCTTCCAATATTTACAATAATCACCAATATTTACAATAAGCTCATTGCTTCCCTAACCAAAAATGGAAACAGAATAAAAAAAAACAAGAGGAGGGATCCTGCTTCAGTGGTAAAGCCTCCAAAAATTTAGTCTTACCTGCCAGGGCAATCTATTATAAAATGTCCTCCTCCATCCTAAGAACATGAGGATTTAGGGCAAAGGAGCATTCTTAACATCTTCTATGATTATCGTTTCCCAGATTTTGTCCTTTAGCCACCCATTACCTAAGGCGCAGGTGTCAAACTCGCTGCATCATGTTGCAACATTTTGCAATGTTCATGGAGTTGGGGTGGGGTGTGGCCTGTGTGAAGCATCTGGCCTGTGGGCTGCCAATTCGACACCACTGGCTAGTGGTGGGTTGCAGGCGGTACGCCCCAGTACAGGCCTACTGGAGCCTTCCCGGAGCACCGGATACCATTCCGGTACGGTGCTCCGGAGGGTCCACCCGCTTTCCCTTTCTCCTTATCTGTGCTTTATGCTTTTAGCGCTTCCACACATGTGCATGGCACGTACAGTGCCTGCATGATGCTCTGCCAAGCAGCTGGAGAGTCACGGAGGCTTGCGGAAGTATCACAGATAAGTACAATGCATGCATGTGCCATGCGCCCATGTGGGTGGCACCGGGCCAGTTGAAACAGGATCTGGAACCCACCACTATCTCTGATTTAAGGTCAAAATCTTGGGTAAGTAAAATTTACTGTTGGTACTTTAAATTAGAATTATCATTTAAATACGGGTTCTCTACTCTCAGCATTTGCAACTTAATTTCACTCATTTACATTGGAATCAACAGTTTTGTCTAAGGACCTGTATTTTTTGGTTGTGGTAATTTTTATTTCTGGGGCAGCAGAAAAAAAATAGTCTCCTTACAATATAACTGAAGTGCTGTGTTACCTTGATCTGGTTTATAAAGAGAAATGAGTACTTTAAAAATACAGAGTGATTCATCCAGCAATGAATGCAGCATCCTTCCTGCACTCTGTTCTGTTTTACTAAAATAGTCTTCCTTCCTGGTCTTACATTCATTTGGCAGAATACTGGATATGAAGTTATTTGCCTTTATTACGACAGCTGCTCCATTTTGCCAATATGTGCGTGCATAAAAACAAGTTTCTAATCTTCTGTACTTGCAAAGGGAATAGAAGTATTCTACTACATATTCTGATAGTACAAAATTAGACAAGAAACTTATCTCTTATTTGTTTACAACAAATATTCCATCTCATATCAAATTCTGGGCAGTTCCCAATCAACAGATAGTAAGAGATAGTAAAAAAAACTGGCAGCGTAATAAATTTTAACAAGCAGCCATCATAAAACCATCATTGATCTCACTCTATCCCAGTGCTTGGATGAAAAATCAGATCTTAAGTGATATTTAGAAGACTAGGAAAATCAAGGCCTGTCAAACCTCAGAGGTACTGAGGTTGTGTAGCAGAGGCTTTCACAGAAAAGGCACACTTCTTAGATCCCATGAGATGCAATGCTTAAGGGAAGGAACTAGGACAGGGGTCTCCAAACTTGGCAAGCTTAAGACCTGTGGATTTCAATTACCAGAATTCTCCAACCAGGCTAGCTGGGGAATTCTGGGACTTGAAGTCCACAAGTCTTAAACTTGCCAAGTTTCGAGACTCCTGAACTAGGAGCATGCCTATCATATTACATATGTTAGAATGGGTAGTTCTTAAGAAAAAGCAGTCCTACAGCTAATTTGACCCTGTTCCATATAAGCAGCACCTTTAATTGCACCTGAAAGAAAACCAGGAGGCAATGTAGTGCACAGAATAGAAGTATAACATTGGTAAATCTATGGGCGTCTATCACTGTGCCCTCCATCACATTTTGAAATAGTTGTAGATTATAGGTGGTCTTCAAGGGCTTCCTCATAATCTATATGTGAAGTAACCAAAGCATGAGTAAGGTCTCCTGGAAGTGGTGCCGTGTGCGCGTGCTGCACCTTTTTGCAAAATAGTAAATAAAATTACCATTGTTTTCTTTTACAAGTTTTGGCTTGCAATTGTTTCAAACCAGCCAACGAATCCAACACAAATATTTTTGATTCATATACATTAGGAAGAACACTAATACAATGTCACCAGCATGTTTTTGTCTCCCACTTCCTTTCTCTCATCCTTTTTTTTTTAAAATAGAGGCATCTTTATGGTTTGTAATTCCCCCGTCTAAACAAGCACTTTGGTGCACATGCCTTTTATAACACAGCATAACTTACTTTATGCATTACTAATTATGTTGCAGCTCTTCTTAAAAAGATACTAGTGTTCACAGTTTAGTGTAGGTCATGTCTACAACTTATTTAAATAATTACCCTGCAGAGTTACCAAAAACTCAAAACAAGTTCCTTGCTTATTTAATAAATGCAATGGTGGGATTCAGCCAGTTCGTCCCTATTCAGGAGAACTGGTTGTTAACTTTCTAAGCAGTTTGGAGAACCTGTTGTTGGAAGAAATCTTATTTTGTTTTTTTCCCACTTTACAGGGCTAATCCTATAAGGAAGGCAGGAAGGAAACATTCTGGTGTTGTTTCTAGCTTAATCTTTATTGCCCTGCTTATAGAAACTGCCTCTCCAGTTAACCCTTATTACATTGTAACAGCTAAGCTGAAGTGTCCATCGATGTGAGTGACATTGAATTCACCACAGCACCCAGCCACATGACCACTGAATCCCACATAACCTGCTGGTCATTAGGGCAGAGAATTGGTTGTTAAATTATTTGCATCCCACCACTGAATAAATACTGTATGTTAATAAATCAGAATTTATTTGTACTTATGCAACAATCTCTACTGTTCACCTAGGTATGCTGCTTTTGAAATAAATATTCAGTTTGTTTTAAAAAGAAACCAGATAAACATACACACAGTTAATATAATCTAATTACAGGCATGACTTAAATATTTGCACATAATAAAGAACTACACTTCTCATTTGCAACTCATTGCTAATGCTATTGATTCTTAGGTAAGTGAGTACAATGGAATAAAGAATGTCTCTCATTGTTAAGGATGTTTACAAATTTGTCTTGCTATTCTTTAAACTTCTTTTTAGATTTTGCAATTGCAAATTAGTTGGGTGAAACAGATGCATTCAGAATTCTCAGCTTCTTTGTTTCCAAATGATCCAGCTGTCCCCATCACTGATTTGTGAACAACTGAACAATTCTATCTCTCTGTCTCCTATACACATATTCTACTTTAGAAATGTGCCTTCATTAACAAAAACAACGAAAAAGATGACTGCATTGTTAGCAGGTGAGTAGCTGTCTGAGTATACTCTGAGCAGTACCTTGTTTGAAGATATGTCAGAGGACCATCTTCTGTCCAAAGGAACAGTTGTTTGTTTTAGCAATATCATTTAGACTTATGTACTGCTTCACTGCTGTCTCTAAGCAGTTTACAAAGTCAGCATATTGCCCCCAACAATCTGGGTTCTCATTTTACCCACCTTGGAAGGATGGAAGGCTGAATCAACCTTGAGCCAGTGAGAATTGAACTGCCAAACTGCTGGCAGCTGGCAGTCAGCAGAAATAGCCTGCAGTACTCTACTCTAACCACTGTGCCACCATGGCTCTAAGGATTTTAAGGGTGATTTGTGTAACCCCAATTTGATTTTAAAATAAAGATTTACAATATAAGAAGCCTTGAGGAGGGAATTGTGTATCAATCCAAGCACTGCAAATGTTGCTTTTGCATAATCTCTTGTTATGTTATGGTATCTATTGCTAAGTTGTTATTTGTTTAACCATGTTTTATCAAATCAATCAGCAGATAAATAACATTTACAAATTACAGTAGCTTAAGTATTATGGCTTAGCAAAAGATAATGATCTCAGCCTTTCTATGTGTGTATGAGAGAGAAATACGTAAAGTGCAGTTATTTTTGAGCATGAATCATTTTAAGCTGTTTAATTCCTGTTTTAATAGCACATTCTATATTTGTTCAAGCACAGCAATGACCCACTGCATGAATGCCACACTTACCAAAAAGATGTCTTTCCTAAATCTGATTATATATATATATGTACACAAAAAGTTGATAATGGAAAATGAGCAACAATAGCATGAAAGATAAAAGCTCAATAAAATACATATTCTGTTACAAAAGTACTGCCTGCAGAGATAGTGATCAAACATTTGAGTTGTTAGAATACAAGATGGTAATGTAACTTGTAAAAATGAAAGAACGCCATATCTGAAGACTTAGACTGTGTCTGCTCTTAAATCACAAAGAATTTCTTCTAGCCAATCTACTTCATTGACAGCAGCTTCAGAGCAGTCCAGAGAAAATATTTTATTCAAATAAAATGTCATTGAATTATGTTTGGCTATAAACCATGCTTTGTATTTGTTTGGATATAAACCATGATAATACTAAAATATTGGCACAAAAGAAAATGCACAAATAGTACTTGGTTGGGTACCTATTTTGTGGTTCTGACTGCAAGTCACAAGAAAAAAAAACATCAATAAATCTAACTAGAGTACAGTTTATCAACATCTACACAGCATTTAAATTTAGGTTATCCGAATCTGGATGGAATAATTTAGTCTACCAGAGGATGGCATCAAAGAGAGACAGATTATTTGCTTCTATCTACTGGTTCTCTAGACTTTTGCAGCTCAAATTTTATTATTCAGTCTAGCTTCAGATTATTCAAGAAAATAAAATATCTTCTGTTTACAGATTTATTGCTATGAGATGTAATCAGAGGTGGTATTCAGGAGGTTTGGACTGGCTCGGGCAAATCTGTAGCTCTGATGATCAGCTGGCCCCGCCCACCCACCCCCGCTTTATTCTGTCCTTCATTTCCTGCTTTCTAGCTCACCTTAATTGTGTGGCACAGCTGATTTCCCCCTTCCCTGTTCTACTTACTGTTGCTGACTTGGAAGGTAAGCAGCTGAGCTTTTAAATGCTCTATTTTCAGCGCTGCAAGAAGGGCCTTAGGCATGTGAACGTACCAAGCATGCACTCACTGAACCGGTTGTTTGTTCCGAACCGCCATCTCTATATAATACATGCTTGGGAAACAAGATTACAATTCTTTGCATCTTCAAACTACAAAACATCCTGCTGGGGTGCCCCTGCTACTCTGCATTGACTATGCTGGACTAGATGGATAAATCGTTCAAAGGAGCATATGGCAGCTTTCTGAGTTGCAAGGAAGCTTTTAAAAACAACTACTGTAGACTTGAATTAGCAATGATAGCTAAATGGATCTTCCATTTCCAGGAGCACGACTCTGAATAATAGATGACAAAGAAAAATTAGGGTAAAAAGGTAAAAGTTCCCTTGCACATGCGTGCTAGTCGTTTCCGGCTCTAGGGTAGCTTTTCTTAATTGGTCCTTGAAGGTATCTTACTAACCATTTAAAAATATTTTTAAAAAACCCAGATGTTTGAGTAGCTTGAGAAAAACTTCTGCATATCTTTTTTTGTTCTTATAACCCGACTGTAGTTTTCACCCAATGTATAAGCCTGTTTGCCCTAATAATAATAATAATAATAATAATTTAATTTTATATCCCGCTCTCTCTCCCCAAGGGGACTCGAGGCGGGGCACAGGCAATTAAAAATACAAATAAAACCACAGACAAATACAAAATACAAAATAAAAAATAGATTAAATTGATTCTGCGCTAAAACCCATAAACTAAACTAAAAATTACCCCTAAAAACCCCTGACCTAAAAAGAGACTACCCAAGGCCGGCCAGACGAAAAAAGTGTGTCTTTAATTTTAAGCGGAAGGAGCGGAGGTCCGTGGTTGTCCTGATATCGGGGGGAAGGTCATTCCAGAGGGCTGGGCCCGCCACAGAGAAGGCCCTTCCCCTGGGCGTCGCCCGCTGACAAAGTCTAGTGGACGGCACCCGGAGAAGTCCCTCTCTGTGGGAGCGAATCGGCCGTGAGGATGTATGGGGCAGGATCCGATCCCGCAGGTAGCTAGGTCCCGAGCCATGGAGCGCTTTGAAGATGGTGATTAACACCTTGAAGCGCACCCGGAAGACGACAGGTAGCCAGTGCAGCTCGCGCAAGAGCGGTGTTACGTGGGCAAACCTAGAGGTGCCCATAATTGCTCGCGCGGCTGCGTTCTGGACCAACTGAAGCCTCCGGGTACACCTCAAGGGGAGCCCCATGTAGAGAGAGTTGCAATAATCCAGTCGGGATGTCACGAGAGCATGAGTGACTGTGCGAAGGGCGTCCCGATCCAATAGGGGGCGCAACTGGCGTACCAGGCGAACCTGGTAAAACGCCCTCCTGGCCACGGCTGTCACTTGATCTTCCATGGACAGCCGGGTATCCAGGAGGACACCCAAGTTGCGCGCCCCATCCACAGGGGCAAGATGTTCGCCCCCTATGGCCAGCGTTGGAGAGAGCTGGTTGAATCGGGGAGCCGGAAACCACAGCCACTCGGTCTTGGTCGAGTTGAGCCTAAGTCCGTTACTTCCCATCCAGATCCGCACGGCTTCCAGGCACTGGCACATCACCGCTACGGCATCGTTGGGGTGGTTTGGGGTAGATATGTACAGCTGGGTGTCATCAGCGTACAGGTGGTACTCTACCCCAAAACCACGGATGATCTCGCCCAGCGGCTTCATGTATGCGTTAAACAGGAGAGGCGAGAGGACCGACCCCTGAGGCACCCCGCATGTGAGGGGTCTCGGGGTCGACCTCTGCTCTCCTGCCCGCACAAATTGCGATCGGCCAGAGAGGTAGGAGGAGAACCACCGTAAAACGGTGCCTCCCACCCCCAACCCCCCCAGCCGATGCAATAGGATACCATGGTCGATGGTATCGAAAGCCGCCGAGAGGTCTAATAGGACCAGGATGGAGGAACATCCCCCATCTCTGGCCCTCCAGAGATCATCTACCAACGCGACCAATGCCGTCTCGGTGCTATGCCCGGGTCGAAAGCCGGACTGGCGCGGATCTAGATAGTCAACTTCCTCCAGGTGACGGGGAAACTGTTGTGCCACCACACTCTCAACAACCTTCGCCAAGAAGGGAAGGTTGGAGACTGGACGGTAGTTGTTCAAAAGAGCTGGGTCCAAAGAGGGCTTCTTGAGGAGGGGCCTCACCATGGCCTCTTTTAGGGAGGCAGGCAAGGAACCCTCACTCAAGGATGCGTTGACAACCTCTTGGAGCCAGCCTCGTGTCACCTCCCAGGATGCCAGTACAAGCCAGGAGGGGCACGGGTCCAATAAACATGTGGTGGCTCGCAGTCGCCCACGTAGCCTGTCCATATCCTCGGAGGTAACGGAGTCAAACTCCTCCCAAACAAGATCTCTCTCGTGGCATCCCACTGGGCCATGAATAGGGGTTAGCTCACTCTGTATCTGGGCGGTTTTCTCCTGCAGAAAAATCACAAATTCCTCTGCTCTACCCTGTAGCGGGGCTTCCCGTTCCCTCTGTTGAAGGAGGGCGCGGGTCACCCTAAACAGGGCGGCAGGGCGGTTTTCTGCGGATGCTATGAGAGTGGCACAATGATGACGTTTGGTCACCCTCAGCGCCACAATGTAAGTCCGTAAATGGGCTCTTACCTGTGTCCGGTCAGATTCAGAGCGGCTGGCCCTCCATCTTCTCTCTAGGCATCTCTTGCGGCGTTTCATCACCCGCAGCTCCTCAGTGAACCAAGGAGCCAGGGTGGTTCGCCGCCGCGAGAGAGGCCGCAAGGGCGCGACCCGATCTAAGGCTCCCACGGCCGCACTATTCCATGCGGCCGTGAGGTCCTCCATCGGGGCGCGGGTCAGGGATACAGGAAATGGCCCAAGCGCTGTCTGGAACCCATCCGGGTCCATCAAGCGCCTGGGGCGGTACCAGATTGGTGACTCTGGTTCCGCCTCCCCGCGGAGGGGAGCAGCGGTCGGAAAGTCGAGCCGGAGAAGTGAGTGGTCTGACCATGACAAGGGTGTGATGACTATATCCCCTGTACCCAGATCACTTTTCCATTGGCCCGAGACGAAGATGAGGTCCGGCGTATGTCCACCCTCGTGGGTGGGGCCCTGAATTACTTGGGTCAGGTCCATGGCCGTCATGGAAGCCATGAACTCCCGAGCTACCACGGATGATTCACCCAACGATGGCAGGTTAAAGTCCCCCATGACTATAAGTCTGGGGGTCTCCACTGCCACCATAGCGATCACCTCCAGGAGCTCGGGCAGGGCTGCTGCTACATAGCGGGGAGCCAGGTATACAACCAGCAAGCCCAACTGCCTCCCTAGGCCCCACTTCACGCAGAGGGACTCACAGCCGGAAGTCTGAGGCACAATGGTCTCTCTCGGCTCAAGGCCTTCCTTAATAATGACCGCTACCCCACCACCCCTGCCTAGGGCCCGCGGCTGATGAAATGCGCGGTAGCCTGGTGGGCACATTTCAACGAGGGGATGTCCTCCCTCGTGGCCCAACCAGGTCTCCGCAATTCCTACCAGGTCCGGCTCCCCCTCTGACACAAGGTCACTAATGAGGGGGGCTTTGTTGACAACGGACCTGGCATTGCAAAACATCAGCTGCAGACCCTGGCTCTGTATTCCCTGGCCACCTAGCCTGCGGGGGTTGTGGCACCTGACCGTTTGTAACCAACGGCTACGTGCCTCCAACCGGGAGGAAGGAACTTGTCTCCCCTCGGACCTGCCCCTCCCCACGACCCTCTGGATGGGGAAGCCCTCCACCGGAATGACTTGTGTTTCCCCCCTCTTAACGGAACCATCCGCCTCCCTCCGTCGTCTGCTGGCTCGGCCCGTTCCCTTCTGGCTAGTCTCAACCTGTCTAAACCCTCCCCCCTCCCTGGTACCCCCTAAAATAAACAGCAATTTTTTAACTAAAAAACCCCTACACCTGCGCTTTCGCCACTTCTCCTGACTTATTAGTCCCTCATCAAAGTGTGCCCTTGATAACACAGCGGGCCATACCTGCGAGAGGGGGGACTCCCGCAGTAGGATTAGGTCTGCCCTTGAATATATTACGGGTCACATCAACAGCAGGGAATCAATTGGATACAGAGATGCTTAGATGGTCAGAATAAATATTAAATATTAAATAAGATGTTAAAATATATATTCAATAAATATTAGATAGATGTTAAAATTAATTAATTCCAGTAAGTCAATAATACGGTATAGGGAAGTTAAAAACCTGGGTATGATGGTCCATAAATAATCGCATAAAGTGCACATGATCACATAAGTGCACTATCACAGGCGTGGCCTTAGCAAGTCCAGTCCAGTCCCACTCTTCCAGAGCCTCAGGCCTCAGCCAAAGATGGTACATGGTTGGGCCCTTGCAGGATCTCCCGGCCCCCCTTGTGGGTCCTGGTGGCTTAAGGAAACGAGTCTTGTAGTTTAGAGAGCTCAGGAAGGAACTTCAGGCTTTGCTACAGCACTGAACTTTTTTTTTTTCTTGTGGAAAACAGAAATGCCATTTTAGGTTTTAAAAGCCTCATTATTTTCAAATAGGCAGTGAGACAAACATGCCTTGAGAAGAAACGAGTTCATGACTGTCACAAAATGTTGGAAGTCAGCATGGTAATGAGTCAATTTCAGTGAAAATGATCTCATTAATGTTCTCTTTTTGCTGACTCCCAACTGATTCATGGATGCTTTGAATACATAAAAAAGAAGAAAGGGTGGGAGGAAACCAAGGAAGTGGCAAAAGGGATGAAATCAGAAGAGATAAGGATTTGGAATTGCTCCCTCACCCAATTAAAGTCTCCATTCCTGTTTTCAATGGAAAAATATTCCAAATCTACAAATAATGTTGAACTTAGCAAATGTTGTAAGAGATGACTTCTGCTAGGCTTGGTATGGTTTAGTTTGGCTTGGCTTAGCTTGACTTGGGTTTATATGTACTGCAAATTATTGAAACCTAGACTTTACGAAACAAATGGTAGCGTTAACCCACATCATTTTTTTAGGTCAACTTTTGATCGGAGAACAGTCAACATAACTCAGCAGCGCAGGTAGCCTTCGACTTATCACCACAATTAAGCTCAACATATCCATTGTTAAGTGAGCTTTGCTCCATTTTATGACCTTTCTTACCACTGTTGTTAAATGATTCACTGCAGTTGATAAGTTAGTAACCCGGTTGTTCAATTAACCCGACTTCCCTATTGTCTTTGCTTGTGAGAAGGTGTTCACATAACCTTGGGACACAGCAATGGTCATAAATAGGAACCAGTTGCCAAGCATCTGAATTTGGATCACCGATCATGGGGATGCTTCAAAGGTTATAACTCTGAAAAATGGCCAGAAGTCACTTTTTTCAGTGCTATTGTAACTTTAAAGGGTCACTAAATGAACTGTTGTAAGTCGAGGACTTTCTGTACAATGTGGACTTTGCATGTCCAATGTTCCAGGTTGTAATTAGACTTATTGGAATTCCATCACTGAAATGGTAAATAACCACTGACGGTAGGTATACAAAGTGCTGTGCTAGAAGACCCACATGTCTCATCTTGTGTAAGATAGTTGAGTGTGGTTCTCTAGTTAATCTATTTTAATCTATATTGATTTTCAATCTGTGGTAAAACACAAGTCATATTCATACATTCATTTAAAGTGGCTCATCAGGAGGCATCTAGACCAGGGGTCCCCAAACTTTTTGGCACCAGTGACCGGTTTCATGTTAAAAAAGTTCCACGGACCGGTGGCCATGGCTCGGCTGGCGTAGAGGGGCAGCAGGGGGGGAGGGGGAATAGGCGGCGCATGCACACGTGGGGGGGTGAGTCGGCTCACTCGCCCCTCTCGGGCCCCCAACAGCGCAAGCGGCTGCGCCTGCGCTCTCCCGCCCCAGGGGGCTGCCCCCTCCTCTCTCCTCCTTTTCTCCGGCCCTTTCTAAGAGTTACGCCGCTCACTGCGGCCCGGTTCCTATCAAGCCACAGACCGGCACCGGTCCATGGCCCGGGGGTTCGGGACCCCTGATCTAGACTATTCCAAATAATATGGCAAAATGTATGGATAACCTTTCAAGATGGGTTGACTATACATTTATAGAAATTACTGCATTCTCTGATATGTTGTCAGCATGGTCAGAAAATGTGAGCATTCTACATCTGCTGCTATATATTTATTGCAGGGTGACAGATGGGAAGGAAATGTCCTTTAAAACTTTTAAGTGACTAATTGGAAAAACCATGGGAGAAAAGGGAATAATTTATCACTTTCTTTCCTTCTTCCTTCCCCCTTCTTTTCTATCCCACTAGATTGCAAGAATAAAATGGAATCAATAGTTTAAATAGTCTTCCATACTTGTCCTGATATCTCTTTGTAACACGGCTGAACAATAAACTATAGGCAGAAAAAAAACCTGAATGAAAATACACAATGTGCAATATTTGTATGGGAGTTTATCCCTAGCTGCATTGTGAAATTGAAATCATTGGTTTCTGTTTTAACAGTTTGAACGTTTTTGGATAAAGCAGGAGTTACTGTAAAGAAGAGAAATTCACTTTGTAGAGGAAAATGCATAGATAGCAACCTAAAAACTCACATTCTTAGTTAAATCTTCAAATCCTTCAAATCCCCTAGTCCAGGGGTCTGCAAAGTCGGCTCTTTTAAGACTGGTGGACTTCAACTCGCAGAGTTCCCCAGCCAGCATGGCTGGCTGGGGAATTCTGGGAGTTGAAGTCCACCAGTCTTAAAAGAGCCGACTTTGCAGACCCCTGCCTAGTCTTATTGAAACTTTTTGATCATTTTATATTCCCACATGTTTACTTTGGAAATGAACGACAAGATTTTATTTTATTTTACTTTACTTTGTTTTGGGGGGTTGTTGGGGGGTTCTTTTGGCAGAAATTCTAGTTCTTTCTGCCAGAGTTTAGAGAAGAGCTTGAGTGTTGATGCTTAACAATGAGGATGAGATGCTGAGCAACATGAACATGACTGATAATCATCTGTGTTTTTCCTTCATTTGCCAAGAATTTGTGAGAAGGTAGAAATATTCTGGAGCTATTATTCATGAGGGAGTGACAGTTAGTGGGAAGCATTAAAAAAGACATACTTAGTCTAGCATTCACAGCATGAAGGACTGGGTTCACTAATGCCTCAACATTTCCAATCTTCTTTCCAAATCTGAAATGTCATCATCATCTATCCTAATTTTAGTCATTTGATACTATTAATATTCTCAGTAAATTATGTTCTGCATGAAGATAGTTCATTAAAAATACACTGACATAATTCTTCTATAGTATCTGCATATACTTAATTCAGAATAGATGCATTTCCTCTGCAGCCTCTTTCTATAATATGGAAAATTAGAGATATATAGAACATCTATTCATAACTCTTAAAAGTATATTTGGAATATCTGCAGAGGGCGTCTTATTTCTTAGCTTGATAAGTAATCTATTGCTTTATTTTAATTTTGAAGATTTCATATGGAAGAATCAAGTTAAATAAGATTGTCTGAAGCAATCTGTTCATAATTTTTGCCACGAATAATTAAAGAACAAAGCGATGTGAAGTAAGAACACTTGATGAAATATGAAGGAATAAATATGCAAATTACCTTAAAGAATTTGAACCAGGAACTTTTTTTTTAATTTGAAAAGAAGGAAAGAGGAAAAAAGAAAGGTAAGAAATATATGTAAGATGCAATAGTTATATCTTAGCACAACATAATGGAAAAGATACTAGCTTCAAACCCTAAAGAAACAAATCAACCCACTATATCACACTATATGTTGGGTTTTTTTTTTAATTGCTTACTTTCATTCTTCATACTGAGAGTTACTATATTTTTAAATGTAATTTTTTGGAAAAAGAATACCCATGGTGGATAAAATGTCACAAGAATTCAGAGAACTGCTTTCTAAGATTTGTGGAATAAATTTCTCTTTCACACAAACAGGCAATAAAAATACTCACTGCTTTCTTAATTTAGACTCTAGAAATTTAGAATACACATTTATCTTGGAATGCTCAGTTACATAATTTGGTCTCTTATTTGAGAGCATCCTACCTGATTCTGACTGATCCATCTAATTCCTTTTTAACCTTATAAGTAAATAATAGCCTATTTGGGTCCTAATTTCCAATCCAAGTGTCCTAATTTGTTTCCCTGATTTTTTTTAAAAGGCTATTTCAATTTTATGAAAACAGAAGGATATTAGCTGCCCTGGGTCCTTTTGGAGAAGGGCGGGGTATAAATTTAATAAAATAAAAAATAAAAAATAAAAGTAATTATAGATGTGTTTCTTTTGATCTTTCAATTTATAATCAAAGCATAGGTAATTTTAAGAAGAGACCATTTTTGCCTCATTTCGGTTTTGACTCAAACATTGTAAAGATTTATGTTTAAATTATGAAGAGGAAGGAGGAAACGTAAAATTGATAAATCATTGTGAAGAGATAGTTGAACCCCCTGTCCTCCCAATAATTCAGATTTTGGATATCTTCATTTAATTTTCTTGACTATTATTTACATTATTTGTTTCAATATTCTTCTACCTGCAATAAATTGGATTGGAAGGACAACCAGTAAGAGAGAGCAAGAAATAGAGAGAGAAAATCTAATCATGCAAATAAATTCCTATATTACCAGCATGGCAACAAAATAAAGGGAGACCTAGGGTGAGAAACATTAAGATTTTCCTCCTAAATGAAAACTGAACGATTGAATTGAAGGTTTCTTAAGAATTTTTCACAATGGAGGCAGGGGAGGGTTTCTACTGGCATAATTGCTGATTCAGTGCATGCACGATTTTGCATACAAAGGTGCCTATACATAGGTCTGCGCATGCGCAGAACATTAAAAAAGGTCAAAAAACGATGCTGCGGTGACCAGGAAACCGGTTCAGAGGCATGGCGAGCATGCTGTCCCTACTGCTGGCCCAGTCACCATTTCCACTACCAGTTCCACCGAACTGGTGCAAACTGGTAGGAACTCACCTCTGAATGGAGGGTACTTCAACATGACATTTTTCATGACTTACCTTAAAGACTTCCCTAAAATAATCCTTTGCATGGAGGGAGCATGGTATCAACAACAGTCAGGAGTCCATAGCATCTGAGAGTAGGACAAGAAGCAATGGGTGTAAACTAATCAAGGAGAGAAATTTCCTGACAATTAGAACAAGCAATAAATGGAACAACTTGCTTCCAGAAGTTGGGAATGGTCCAACACTGGAAGTTTTTAAGAAGATGTTGAACGTCCACTTGTCTTAAGTGGTATAGGTTTTCCTGCCTAAGCAGGGGGTTGGACTAGAAGACCTTCAAGATCCCTTCCAACTATATTCTATATTCTGTATAAGAGGCAGGGAGTCAAAGGGAGAGAAAAGTTAACATGATGATCACAGGCTCATGATTGAAAACTTGCTCCTTGTACTTATGTTAACATCATGAGCATGTATGAAAAAATTGACTTTCAATCATCAGTTGTCATCATCACTTTCCCTTTCTTTGACTTCTCTGAATTCTGCTAAATGAAACCTAATACAAATGTATGGTATCTGATTTGTCAGAAAAATCAGACATCTTTTTCCCTGTTTGTTTCCAAGCTAGGAATATAATAAAGCACACCAGATCAGTGGAGGTTGAAGAAAAATATGTTTATTCAATCCAAAATTACCAAATGATTTTGGGTGACAGCTGCAAATGGACAACCCCTTTATCTCCTTTTTTTATAGTTTTATTTTCAGTTTAGAGATTTATCCAGTGATTATCAATGTAATAAAATGTCCTAAATTATTGCAAACAAACGTTTCATTATCTGGAATTAAACCAGCTGCTTTCTTATTTATAGTTAAAACAAATGTTCCCTTATCTTGTGTTAAAGCAGATGTCTTCTTAAATGGGCATTTTATCTTTCCTATACATATGTGTTTTCTTGCATTAGATAATTGTCTTCGTTTACATGTAGTTTGCTATGTGATGTACTCTTTTCTTTATAATGACAAAATGTTTATATGGAACCAGCCTTTGTAAAATGACATTATGACTGCCTGTACAATCTTTCATTATTTCTTAATTTAAGCTCATTTTAAACATATAAGGAATTATTCCAACACAACACATTCATATGCATGACTTTTTCTGTAAACAGAATGGTTCAATAAGAAATGAGTGAAAAATGAAGAGAATAACAGGCACTACTATGTTCCTTCAGAGATAATATATATATATCTCTCATATATATATATATATATATGAGAGAGAATATATATATATATATATATATATATGAGAGAGAATATTATCACAACTCCTGTTCAGAGGTCCCTTTAAGGGGAGGAGACTTAACGTCATCCCTCTCTGCCCTTTGACTCAACCTAGAGATCATCCAGACAGAGAACCAAATAGATTACTGCTGTGTGACATTTTTTAGATATGTGTTAGATATCTAAACAGGAGCTCTGAACAGGAGCTGTGATAATATTCTCTCATTTAAGAGTCCTGTAAATTGGCTGATGTATCAGGGATACCGGATAGCTCAAGGCATAGAGAGGCTTGCCTCAAATGCTGGAAAGCACCGGTTCAAATCCCAGTAGAAGGAGTATGGCCAGCTGAAGAAGGCTAATAAGCCTGAAATGAATCCATCCTGGTCTCTTTATTTTTAGCCCTTAAAAAATCTAACATATATATATATATATATATATATATATATATATATATATATACATATATATATATATATATATATATATATATATATATATATACATATATACATATATTGTATGTGGATGGGTGTGGGTATTAGAGAATTATGTCTGCTTGCGTGTGGGTGTACATCCACATATAAATCCTCTTTCCCATATACTTTGTTCAAGGAACCAAAGAATTCTGACAATCCATTATGCCATTTTTGCATTGTTACTAAGTGACAGCAGTGTGTTAAACACCACTAACTGCTTGAAATTTTATAGTGATACAGTGCAGTTTACGTGCTGTTTAATTATCTGAAATTAAAGAATGATTTCCCCCACCCCACCCATTTTCCCCCTAAAGTGATTTCAAGTTTGCCTCTGCTGTGTTCTTTGTTCTTTAAGTTATACAATATTATTAATAATAATTCATTTTCTTATTATAGAAGGATATGTGCATTTCGCTTCGAAGTCGAAGCATATTTCTGCGGGATGTTCATTTATCTTATTCCCAATAGGCTTGATAAGAATGATCTCTGAGCTTCAGCTATAACTCAGGGGAATTCTCTCTGTATTTTCCATTACTAAAGTTGCTGTCATCTTTTATTCTATGTGCCAGAAAGCATGATCTTAGCAGAAGACAAAAGGGATTGGAATGAGAAGTTAGCATCCATACTTTGATTCAAAGACCTTGATATCTGATAGAAGTAAATTTAATACAAAATACTATTGAAAGAACTATTGCGGGGGGCGGGGGGTGGAGGGAAGGGGAGGAAGGGAGGGAGGGAGGGAGGGAGGGAGGGTGGGAGGGAGGAAGAAGACTGGGTAAAAATCTCTAAGGGGATGTTTAATTCATTTTCATTATGATGTGACATATTTTTCCCCTTCTGTTTTGGCCCTGCTGGGACAAGATGGGGTTTGTTTTCTCTACTCAAGCAAGACGCCAGAGTACTTAAATCTTCAAATTTATTATGGATTTGCAAATCCAATTCAAGCACACCTAGATATGTTCACTAATACTTCAAGGGCAAGTTCTTGAAACAGAAAAGGGAGTACATTAATAATTGACCAACAAGAAAGTACAGGAATATAAAGTAATTGGTTACAAATTGATTATAAAAAGGGGAAAGGTTTAAAATAGATTCTCTGTGCTATGTTGCACCTGTTAAATGGCAGATCACAACTTCTATTAGTTCTAATTGTCAAACCAGTTTCCTCTGGAGATCAAACTGCTAATACATAGTTAAAACTATACTAAAAGCTTGCTAATTAGTAAATATACTTTAAATTCTATCTATGCTCAGAAACACTATGCTCTCTACTGAATTAATATTCAAGTTGTTTACATTCTTCCACACTACTAAAATTCCAAAAGCACAACTCCTTTCAAGGGTTATCTTTTGGGATCACTTATTAGTACTGAGACTAAGTTGAAGGAATCCAATTTCCCCTTTTAACTAGTGTAGAAAGGTTTAATGCTGCCTATTCTCAGCCATTGTGTGCAGCGAAAATCCTTGCACAGTAAAAAAGAACTTCTCACAAGTGCAAGAAGTTGTTAATTGCCTCACACTCACGAGAAGTTTTTCTTTACTGTGAAAGGTGGGAGAAAAGTGTTGGAGGAACTGCGGGGAGTACCCCATGTGTTGCAGCCCCCTCAGAGCCTTCACCTGTGCCTCCATGCCATTTTCAGGCACCCAGCTTGCCAGAATTTCCCCGTCACGGCTGCAATGATGGCAACTTCAGGACACACTAGCCCAGTGGGGAGGGGGCTGTCCTGCCCAGTGAGCTTCACAGCCACATAGCTGTGAAGCTTGCTGGGTTTCCCCCCTCCCAATGTGCTAGTGTCTCCTGAAGCTGCAGCCCTTGCAGCTGTGGCAGGGACAAGGGCAGCCCAGCAAGCTTGGTGCCCCAAAATGGCACAGGCGAAGGCTGGGAGGGGGGGGTTGCAACATGCAGGAGGCTCCCTGCAGTTTCTCAGCTCGTCTGCGCTGCAGCTGAACCTGCTGCCCTGAGCCGGCGGATGGAGGCACTGCAGGGCATGGCTGGGAACATGTTAACCTTGCCCTCCTTAAGTGCTGGAGTCTGCCATTGCCATCGCCCCCTGCTGGGTCCTGAGCTCGGATAAGCAATATGAGTGGGGTCTTCAGGAGGTGCAATGATGGCAGCTTCGTCCTGACAAGGAGGGGGTCACCCGGCCCAGCAAGCTTTGTAGCCATATGGCTGCAAAGCTTCCTGGGATGCCCCCGTTACAACCATGGCTGCAATGTTGTGGGGAGGGGGGGTAGGCTAGCGCAAATGTTTACCTGTGTATAGGCAGGAGGAAGCAGTGCACGTGACAAAGGCAAAGTAGGGTGAGTGTCTGAGTTGGTTTGGGGGTGTGGCCAGCTGTGGTCCTTACCGGTTCAGCAACCCAGGCCCAATTTCCTCTATTGGTTCGTCCAAACCAGTGCAAACTGGTAATAACCCACCTCTGATGGATATGATTAGCAAAATATCACATACCCAGGTCTATCATTTTTTGCACCCTCTGATATCATGGCAATTACCAAAATTTTCAATGAAGTGCCTAGAGAACCCCCATTCCCCCAACGATGCCGTTGAAGTGATGTCCCGGTGCTTGGAGGATGTGCGAGCCTGGATGGGGAGAAACAGGCTTCAACTCAACCCATCCAAGACCGAGTGGCTGTGGTTTCCGGCATCACAATATATCCAGTTGGTACCATCTCTGGCTATCGGGGGCGAGTTACTAGCTCCCGCGGAAAGGGCCCGCAACTTGGGCATCCTCCTGGATTCCCGGCTGTTGTTGGATGACCATCTGATGCCCGTGGCCAGGGGGGCCTTTTATCAGGTTCACCTGATACTCCAGTTGCACCCCTTTCTAGATCGTGATGCCCTATGCACGGTCACTCAAGCCCTCGTCACCTCCCGCCTAGACTACTGTAACGCTCTCTACATGGGGCTCCCCCTGAGGTGCGCCCGGAGATTCCAGCTAGTCCAGAACGTAGCCGCACGGGGGATTTTGGGAGTGTTAAGTTACTCCCATATAACACCTCTCCTGCGCGAGCTGCACTGGCTGCCTGTGGCCTTCCAGGTGCGCTTCAAGGTGTTAGTGACCACCTTCAAAGTGCTCCATGGCATGGGACCTGGTTATCTGCGGGACCGCCTTCTACCACATATCTCCCTTAGACCTGTCCGCTCTCACAGGGTGGGCCTCATCAGGATGCCGTCTGCCGGACAATGCTGGCTGGTGGCCCCCAGTGCGAGAGCCTTCTCTGTGGCAGCTCCTGCCCTCTGGAGTGGCCTACAACCCGACCTCCGTACGATCACAGACCTGTGCCTCTTCCGCCGGGCTCTAAAAACATATCTCTTTCACGAGGCCTGGCATAGCTCTAAATTTTAATCTTATTTTAGAAATGGGTTTTAATTGGCAATTTTAGCACGGGTGCAATTTAATTTAATTTATTTTTAATATCCTGTATTTATTGTTTTTTTTACATTTTATTCCTTTCCTGTGCGCCGCCCTGAGTCCAATCCGGAGATAGGTGCGGGATATAAATTTGATAAATAAAATAAATAAATAAATTGTGTCTCAATAGTGGATGTCAGAATGGACAATTAAATATCCTGTAAATAAGCTACATGACCTGAAGGGAGTTACGTGCATATGACTATTTACTTTATTTATTTATTTATTTATTCTTATAAAAATAAAATCATACAAACATAATTTTAAATATATTGCCGTCACAGCGCGAGAAAGCATAACATTTAAATAACCAAACTTAACATTACCGTCCTAATAATAGGCCTAATATTTAACACCAACATTTATACTATATACAGCCCTTCTAGTCAACGTACCTACTTCATCAATTCTTACTCGTCCTTTAATTTCTGATTAATATTATTTACCAATATCTGATTTAAACATATATTATTGCTTCAGTTGTTATTATGCGGTCGTTCCCGTACCCAGCTATACCATATGACTATTTACAATTAGGTCTAATACACTGTGGATAAATGAACTGGGCTTATTAGTTCACATTGGGAGTTTGTGTGCTTAATATTTATGATGTGAAGTCTGCTCTTGTTTGCACATCAGTGAAGTCTTATGTGCAAAGAAGAACAGTCACTGTATACTCAAAGAGATTTTTTTTAATCTGGTTATTTCATTACCATCTGAAGAAGTTCCTATTGATGTTCTACCATTTCTATCAACATGCATTCAAATACATAGACTTGATTCCTATCTGTTACTTAGCAGAGTGTGAGTTGCAGGAAAAGCATAAGTAGGCCAAACCTGTTACTGTAGCTAATGAGAGTCATAAATTGCTTGACAGGTTTGCCACAATGCCAAAACATTCAATCTTGTTCAGCTGAAGCCTGATACAATGGGTCCACCAAACAAAAACTAAATATGCTTCAGTGAAAACATATTAATGTTATGATTCCCTATTTAACTAATCATACCTCTTTAGTCACATTACATGATAGAATTTACTGATAATATTTGAATTATCTACCAATTCCTCAGTTTGGAAACCTGCATGCAAGTTAGGATCAGGAGTAGGTACTTATCTGTGTACACATGCCCCACATTAAAGTTTCACAATGTGTGTACGTAATATTTTGGGACTCTAAACATCATTGGGTTTGTAGCAACTGCAGGACTGAACCATCCAATCCTTTGGGTAAGATGTCAACAGAAACAAGAGTTTGCTGCCATCTGAACAGTTAAATCCTTCAAGAGGAAGGAAGGGCCATTTTATTTACTTCTCAGTAGACTTCAGATCCAAGAATATGATTGAAAGGGCAAAGCTACCAGGCTGAAATATACTGTTCCTTTCAGTAATATTATATAACTTGATTGTTTCAGTATATCTTCTCTTGACTATACTTGCTATGAGTACCAATGCTTTATAAAAATGTCCCTTGTGAAATAAACAGCCAAAAGCCTTGACACTATTTTGTGGCCTGTTGACCTAATCTATCAATTCTGTTTTATATAGCAGTGATTTATGACCACATAGGTCATTATTATGGAAAGAAAATGTGTCTGATTTTATGTTTTCATACATGAAATGCCAGTGAAAATTTCCAATAAAATGAAAACTGTTTTATTTTCTTTCAGCTAGACATCAAGAAAATCTTTCATGAACCTAAAACAGGTTTGATAATTGTATCTTCTTTTTAGGGAAGATTTACCTTTGCATTTTTGATAGCTTCTATACTGGTTTCACTCTGGAGAAGAGCCTAATGTTGGGAAAGATTGAGGGCAAAAGAAGAAGATGACAGAGAATGAGGTGGCTAGATGGAGCACTGAAGCAGTAGGAGTGAGCTTAAATGGACTCCAAAGGATGGTAGAGGACAGGAAGGCCTGGAGGAACGTTGTCCATGGGGTTGTGATGGGTCAGACATGACTTTTCAACTAACAACAACAACATGGGTTTAGAAAACCTGTTTCACTGAAAACAAAATATGGTGTCACATATTGATTGAAGAATTTTCAGAAAATTCAGGAAGCATCTGATATAGGTCGCCAAAGTCCTAAGGATCAAGGTTCTTTGTATTCAGAGAATGAGTTATATTTTATTGTGAGGCATTTCAAATGATGGCAAAATCTAGTATTTAACTAGCTCAGTCCTTCCCAAACTGCCCTCATCACTTATTTTGAATTACAACTCATAGCTACCTATTGGTTGATTATGGACTGAAAAGTCTTACAGAGCCAGTTGTATTAAATTATTGAACAAGCATGTTGTTTTCTGGATGATTAAAAATAAAACCATGATTAATATCTAGTCAATTCAATTTATTAAATAATATTTTAAAATAATGGTGCACAAGACAATCAAATAATATTCAGTTGACAATTTATGGGAACATAGCACAAACCATATATGAATCTAGTGTACAAAGCAATCAAATAAGAAGCAGGAAGTAATATATGGAAAGGGTTTTGTTTTTTTAAATAGTAGCATTCTCAGTTCAATGAGGGAAATTTGAAGTAGGACTTCAGAGAAATGGGAGAAGTTTCCTGAAGTGTTCAGCTACAGACAGAAGAAGGGAGGGAGGAAGGAGGGGAGGAAGGAAGGAAAGGGAAGAGGAGGAGGAGGAAGGAGGAGGAAGAAAAGGAAGGAAGGAAGGAAGGAAGGAAGGAAGGAAGGAAGGAAGGAAGGAAGGAAGGAAGGAAGGAAGGAAGGAACCCAGCATTGACAATTTCTCCCACAGAGGGATCCATATGGTAAGTAGCATCATTTTTTTGCATACTTTGCTTGAGAATTACTGTAAAACAATGTTTGCAGATTGAAGTGTGAGAAAAAGAGAAGAAGAGAGAAAGGAGTGCTTTCCCTTTTGCAGTATTAAGTTGTGCTAGCACATAGTTCTGGTCTTCAAATATTGGTGTTAGATGGATTCTCTAACTGGAAGAGAAGGTAGATATTTTTATTTATTTTATTTTATTAAATTTATACCCCGCCCTTCTCCTTGTTAGGACCCAGGGCGGCGCACAGGCATTATTAAGACCACAAAATACAAAATACAAAATCGATTTAAAATATATTGTGAGCTTGTTGGATTTGGATATGGATTTCCCTACCAATAGATGTCTGCTAGCTGTTGGGATAGTCTGTTCAAAGTGCCAATTGGCATCCTGAAGCCACGACTCTAATAGTGAGGACTCAGACTATTTCAAAGGGTGTATATTGGAATATTGATTCTTGATGCAGCTGATTAGATGAAGCTTGCTTGTTGTACCAGGTTATGAAACTGAACCCACAATATTGCAGCTTTCTCAAGGCAGTTCTCCTTCACTTTGGAGCATTGCCAGGTAACTGGTGTTGACACATCCCAATGGTATCTTGGACTCACTTCTTCCCTCCAGGGTGGATGTGGTTGAATTCAGGGTTCTGCTTCACTGTTAGCTTTATTATCCTGTGCATTGCTTTTACAAAGCACAGTGCTTGGATGTGCTAATGCTATGTATGTATAGTATTCAGCAATTGTGAAAGAATTTTCCACAAGGCAAACATGCCCACCATATTGGGCATCTTGATAATATAAGGGCATAGCCATGAGCCACTTCCAATTCTGAGGAAGCATCTTTCAATCACCCCCGAAAATTCCCCCATAAAAACTGAACTCAACTATGGTGTTTCTAACTGGTAACTTTTTCCAGTCACATGGCCAAAAGACATGCACAAAAATTTGGTCACTTGGAAATTTCAGAAAGCTGAAAAAATATGCAGATGGTCTCCAAGAAATATACACCTACAGATGTTTGCACCTGTTCCCTTCCAAACCGTGCACAGAAGCAGTGACTTCTGGGGAACTGGCCATGTAGAGGACAAAAAAAGGCAGGGTAACTCTAAACATTTACCTGGGTATCTAAACAGAAGGTGAAATCCTGATTCATCGAAACACCAAGAATTAATAAAAGCCTTGTCATAGACTGCATGGCATACCACAATGCCTTTATTATTGCCCCTCAATTGGGACTTTTAGCACCCTTTTAGCACACCTTCTGATGGGCATGCCCAAATCAAGTCAGAAATGTTCTAAATGTATCCCAAAATATTCCCAAAACATTTAAGCTTTTATTTCTTTGGTGATGGTGGTGGGAATCTACATTGTTATTTTGTGCATCTTAGACACTGAAAATCTTTCACCAAGGAAGTGCTAAAATGTCATCTCACAATAACTAGAATGTTTTTATCCAAAATTAATGGCAATACTAGAGATGCAGGATCAGAAATTAAAACTGAACCAATGTTGCATATCCCAATTATCTTGAAATGTGCCATGTGGGGCAGATTTTTTTTTTTTAAGTATAATGTTTCCTGTTAGAAATAAGTAGTCTCCATATGCCTACTTAAATTAAATTCCTGGCTATATGTATAGAAAACATTGCAACTTCAGGGGCTCATTTTCTGTTTTGAAATATTGTTCAGTAATAGATTCAAAAAACAGATTGATATAAAGGTTAAAGGCATTGGACACCAACCATGAAACCACGAATTCTAGTCCCGACTTAGGCACAAAGGTGGGACAAGGACAAAAGGCAAGATGTACCTCTTTGTACAGTCAACAGACGTCAAGATTGCTTCAAAGGCATGCACACATAAAAGTAAGTTAAAGGAATTGGAAACAATTCCCCTGTTCTACTTGTAACCAAAAGAGATTAGCTAAAGAGGCAAAGAGTTGCGTAAATTACTAGATTTTTTTCATGTGAGCTTCAAAAATGTATTTATACAGGCCAATAATATATCTCTTTGAATACTAAAATTATATAATGACCTAAAAATATCCTAAAACCTCTTGTTTAATATATAATTCTGAAATGTTTTCACTAAAATTGTCACTCTGACAGATTTTGAACTCCATCATACATAAATGTAATCATGATTGGATCAAAGCACTATCCCAATGCACGCATAAAAGGGATGGGATTTTGATCTTATAGTTGCGACCACCATCTTGATTTTTTTTACCCTTCTAGAGACATTCCTGTTCCTGTTTTTTTTAACTTATTGCTATGTCTTAAGTAGTTAAAGCTGCAATTAATTTCTATTTTCCTTCAGCCTTAGCTTCTTGTTCTTTTAACTGTTCTCTATATTCCCTTTGATCTTATCTTCCTTATTAACAAAGTTTGAGTATTACCAGTGAATTTGATATGACAAGAATCTCAAAATTGTTTACACCCTGAGGGTTAGCATCGCATGAAATATTTAGTCTAAGTGTAGCTCTCTGCAGATTCCGCATCTGAACTGGAGTATTGGGAAGATTTCTCACCTGGTAATGGGCAGTAAATTATTTCTTGCTTCCATTTTTTTTCCATCCCATAACTTTATCACCTAGTTATTTGCGGGATCGTATCCTGCCCCATACATCCCTTCGGCCGATTCGCTCACACAGAGAGGGACTTCTCCGGGTGCCGTCCACTAGGCAGTGCCAGCGGGCGACGCCCAGGGGAAGGGCCTTCTCTGTGATGGGCCCGACACTCTGGAACAACCTACCCCCGGATATTAGAACGACTACGGACCTCTGCGCCTTCCGCCAAAAAGTAAAAACCTATTTGTTTCATCAGGCCGGCTTGACCTAATCTATGCTTCTCGCCCCAGTCTGTTTTCTCAAATTGTTTATTGGGTTTTAATGGGTGGTAATTTTAATGGTTTTAAATTTTGTACAGGGTAGTTTAATTTGTTTTTATTTTGTGTGTATTGTATGTTTTTAAATTGGTTTTTAATTTTCCTGTACACCGCCCCGAGTCCCTTTGGGGAGAGGGGGCGGTTTATAAATATAATAAATTATTATTAAATTATTATTATCAGTCTTTTACTGAGGCAGTGAGGAAGTGGGCACTGCCTGAGAGACATATGTGCTGTACTAGAACAAAGAGAAATGTGATTAAATATTCACTTTTTTTTCAGCTCTCTTCAAACACAGCTCACAAACTTCATTTTTTTGGATGGTGGGGAAATAAAAACAATGTACATTTTAGCAGACTTCTAATTTTCCAGAAGTTCATGGGAAGCAATTTCTGCACCCTTTCACCAGTCTTAAAGTTTATCATTTCCACTCTTGTTTAAGTAGCAGCTTGCAGGTCAAGCTGTTGTCTGGTACTCTGCTGATACCAGATTCATAGACTGTTGAAAGTGTAATTGTCCCTTATGGATAACAGTCCTTATGTGATACATCTGCTCAAAGAAAACCAATATCCATTGCCAGGCAAACTGAAACAACCATCTATCACACTGTTTGTCCAAAGCAAAATGTTATGCTACCTAAATTGCTCTTTCTGGGAGGGGAAGCACAAGATATTGGCCATTGTGACACTATCATTTCCAGTTGAAATACAATCTGGCCACCAGTGATATGGTGAAAAGATTGACATGGCCTACAGCATCATTTCCACGTTGACAGTACTGGAGAGAATGGAGGCAAAAAGGAGAATGTTTCAAGAAAGGTAAGGAAATTGAAGGGTATAAGATGGTTGATGACATAGAATATTGAAGAAAAGTCTGGGAGACGCAGAAGAAATCAAAGTCCAGGTTTTTTTTTTAATGTTTAAATACACAGCATATGAAGCATAATTGTTGATATATTGAGTGGGCTACATAAGGATGTATTTCTTCAATTAGTCTCATTGGCAGCCCAGTAATTTCAGCTCATATGGCCATGGTGAATGGTGATTAGAGCAGAGGCATGATTCTTGCATAACACACATTAACCAATAGGAGTGAAGAGATTAGTGCATAAAGAAGCTAAACATATTGCTAAATCTACAGAAGAATCTGAGCCAGTTGGTATGGGAAACACTAGTTTTTGATGTGTGCCAAGGAAGCATGGATAAAGTTTGCAGCCTCAGTGAGCTGAGCACGATAACTTGCAATTTTAACCCACCTGCAATGGTTAGTAGCCTGCATTTAAGAAAGGAAAAGTTCCCCTTGCACATATTGCTAGTTGTTCCCGACTAGGGCTGCTCATCTCCATTTCAAAGTCAAAGAGCCAGCACTGTCCAAAGATGTCTCCATGGTCATGTGGCTGGCATGAGTAAATGCCAAAGGCACACGGAACGCTATTATCTTTCCATCAAAGTGGTCCCTATTTTTCTACTTCCATTTTTTACAGGCTTTCAAACTGCTAGGTTGCCAGAAGCTGGGACAAGTAACAGGTACTCACCCCCTTATGGGGAATTTGAACCACCAAACTGCCGACTTTTTGATTGACAAGCTCAGTGTCTTAGCCACTGAGCCACCGTGTCCCCTATTTTTTGCCTGTATTTACAGTGGGAGAAACTGGAAGCATAGATGTTATTAGTATTATCTGGATATAGTCAAAATAATACATTTGGCAAAAATCTTATGGTGTACTTTTTTCAAAACCTTTGGATTTCTAGGACTCAGTAGCTTTCGTTGATCCACTGTAAACAGAATAACAGATTAAAGGCCAAAGTGGCTGTCAAATAGCAATTTTTGTCCCCTAGAGCTTCTTTTTCTCATCACAAAAGAGAACAGAGAGAGAGAGAAAAAATAAAAAGGGTTCTCTCTGGAAAAAATGGTCAAGCTGACAATTTTAGTTTTGACAGCATCTAACTAAGTAAATGTATTTCCCAAGGATATCACAATTTTGGGAACTACCTGTTTTCTTTCCATTTAATTTTTAATTCTTCAAATAAAAAACAACAGCATTAACTAACAGTTATATTCCTAAAGCACTTTTTAAAAGCAAAATAAAAGAACTTTTGCAAAAAGGAACAAAGAAAGTTCGGTGGTTTTCTCAGTCCATTAAAAATGATTTTGATGATGTATCCAGTGATTTCCAAATTGGGAAAAGAAGCTTTGGAATAAATATAGCAACAATTAATATGCAACTCCTTATGTAGGTCTAAATGTTCATCAGAAGTCTAATAAATCCTCAGTTCCCCATTGCATACATCACATTCAAAAATAACTATTAATACTGAGAAATATTTCTCTATTATCCATTTACATTTTTACATCTTTTTATGAAGTTCTGAAATTTTGTTCAGTTTTATGATGCCACTTTTGAATGGCTTAAAAAATGTGAGGTACCTTTGTTTGTCTACACTCCCAACAAGATTGCCAAGACACAAGAAACTTCTCCATAGTAGCTCTAAATTAAACCATTGTGATAAATTAAACTGAATAGTATACTGGTGGCATTCTTGGCTGCCCCCATAGACACCAGTGAGGGAGGTCAGAAAAAACTCCAGGGAATGAGACTGAGATAATAGAGGCAGGATAGTGATAATAAGTGGAGACAACCAGCATTGGGTTTCACATTTTGTTACCACTGATTCACTCCCCATGCGCCTGCTCCCCTCACACACGCATGGCCACTTTGAGGATACATGCACCCTTTCCGTGCATGTGACCAACTTTCTGTGTATGCCCTTTGCTCATGTGCACACCTCCCGCGCATGCGCCCGGCCTCAAAAACATGCCTAAATAGGATAGAGCCAGGGCAGGTAGGCGGGCCCACACACGATTAAAGTGTACCCATCTGAACCAGCTAAATACCACCTGTGGAGACAGCATAACTAATGTCATGCTGATGTAGTTCTCTACTGACCCTATGATGGGTGAAAGGCTCTTAAAATAAAAGAAAGAGAAATGGTCCAGATTAAAGATCTCATTCAATTACTGTATATATTCTGCTTTCATCAGCAACATCTCCTCAACTTATACTAGATTTACTCAATCTTTTATTCAGCACCCATAATATCTACCTAGCTTGACATTAAAAAAAAATTCTCTTTAGGAAATATAGGGTAATCTCAAGTGAAAGAAGACTATGTGCACTATGGATAAAAATGCAGAAGGCTATCTGGAGTTTGTAAGATAAACAATATTATGTTTTCCTGGAGATTGTTATTTGCTCACTTATATTCAGAGCTGGTTGCTTTGAATGACACTTTTCAGTGATAAGGTGGAAGGAGGGTTATTTTTAAGAGAATGATTTGATCCTTGAAAAATAATTGGACCTCTCATGGAGGATAAGATTTTTTTTTCTGCAATCTGATTCTGCCCATTTTTGAGAACAGGATAGAGTGAATGTACTTCCAGGCCTTTGTTAAAAGGGTAGCCTGTCAGAATTTAGGAAACGTGACTTCTTTATCCAAGTGCTTGCCCACTGGAATGGTCTCCACCACCACCATCAGTGATCATACCAGTGGTGGGTTTCTGCAGGCTCGCGCCTACTCGCAAGAACCGGATGGTGAAATTTAGAGAGCCGGTGAGAGGGGGTTCCACCGGCGGACCCAGAAGTAAGTCTGGCCTACCGCTGCCAGTAACCCAATGGGAAGGAAAGGAAAGGAAGGCAGAAAGTAAGAAAGGATGGATGGATGGATGGATGGATGGATGGATGGAAGGAAGGAAGGAAGGAAAAGAAAGAAAGAAAGAAAGAAAGAAAGAAAGAAAGAAAGAAAGAAAGAAAGAAAGAAAGAGAATTTATCATCACAATTGAGCCCAACGCAAGAGTGTTGTTAAATGAGTTTCACCACATTTTACAAGTTGGTCACTCTCACCCTGTCACATGACTGCCAAGCCACGCCCACAAAATAGGCCACACCTACAGAGTAGGTTCTAAAAAAAATTGAAACCCAACACTGGATCATACGGCTCCTGCCCTGGTGACAATTATAAAGTCAATGAATACTTGGATGTTTCCTAAGCTTTCAGACTTGTGTAGCATAGATCCCATGTAGAATATTTTGTTGTTATATAGTTTACCTTCTATATGTTTACAATCTTTCTTTTTAAAACTGCTCTTACTTTATTTAAGCTGCCCAGAGTCGTTTGGAATAAAGTAGCCTCTAAATGGTATTAAATAAATTGCCAGCTTGAATCCAGAAAGGCACCAGGAGTACCTTTGATTTTTCCAGATTAGACATTAGCTGTAAATATGTGTATAATATTTAAGAAGTGGAAGGCAACATCTCTTTGATACTTATTGCATGTCCATTTTACTACACATTGCAAATGGGATATATTATATTGAAATACTGTGTATATAGACTAGATGGAGGCAGAAAATATTCTTGCATCCAAACAGGTTGTGAAGGAGGAATCACAACAACAGTATTTAAATATATAGCAAAACCAAGATCTATGTTATATGCTGCATTCATTTATTTTGTGAACACATTTAGAAATAAATGGTGAGGAAAAAGTTCAAAGATGTATCTAGTGACTGGTGACTATTGCTCTATTACTCTAATCTATAAATGGACTCTGGATGAACTGCTCTTTTAACCACCACATTAAATTTAGTCTCCCTCTTAATAAAATCAGAGGTCTTTTCCTTGCTTTGCACATGCCAAGTGATAAGAAGCATCTACTCTGTTTTCAGTTACATAAGGTAATTATTTTATGTTTTCCCCTTAACTAGCCCACCACTTCCCTCCAGACACTGAACAATACAGCTAATCCTTGCTACATACATAACCTTTGCTTGTTGTGTTACTGCTTTTGTTTCAATTTCTAAATAAAATCCTTGGTCAATTATTTAACAAAAGTAGAATTTGAAAAGGCATATGACTGAAGAAGGCTCCCTAGTCTTCATCTTTCTTCTGTAAGGCATATCAGCTACAGTTAAACGGCTTTAAAACAAAAGCTATGTTTTCCAAAGATCTAAAAATGGGAATTGGATTATTAATGGACAGATGTTTGAGCAGGTGGCCTGTTTTATCTATTTTGGGGGTGATTTTTCATTCAAGTGACAATTGGAAAGCTCTCCTTTTTTTATGCTACTCAGAAGGTGCAAATAAGTATTGTAGTTATTCTGTCTCCTATACAGGAGGAGCACAATATGTTCCAGCTGCCATCAAGCTATTTGTGTCCAAGTCTCTTTATGGAATGGAACTAAGATACAGTCAGTTTTACTTGAAACTCATTCAGCTATGTTTTTAAGAAAAACATTTTATGAAGTTCTATGCCTTCAAAAAGTTCACACTTGTCTGGGGCTATCATCTCTACTTATATAAGGTTTGTCCCTTCACTATTTTCAAGTTGTATATAATCTGGTGGCAGGCCAGAAACTACTGCACAGTGGACATTTTCTCGAGATATTTTAGAGAATAGGAGTTGACTGAGCAAATGATGGGCTAAAACAGGATTTACAGACATGGGAATCAGAAAAACCAATAGCAGGATAGAGCAGCTCTTTCAAGAATAGCTGGGAGTTGTTATTTAACTCCAAACAGTTCATTATTTTTAGTCGTAATTAGGAGCCAATATTATCTATCTTTCCTGTGGCACCCTTTGATTTACCTGGACAATGATGAGTTTCCTCTAAGTCTTCTTTTTTATACATTAAACGTCCCAAGATCTTTCAGTCCGTCCTCATATGACACATCCTCAAGTTGTTGTATCAGCTTTGTAACAGGCCATTGAATTTCTTTCAGCCTGCCATTATTTATCTGGAAATGTGGTGCTTCCTGGAAATGTGATAAAATGATTGCTTAATGAATAACAGGGTCATTACATTTCTAGTTTTAGTAATTCTCTTTTCTTAAATGGTTTTAAGCACTTATGAAGTTTGTTGTACAAGTTGAGCAAAGACACATTCTACTCTTTGAAGTTCTGTTGTTATCTAATTGTGATAGAACTCATCAAAGAAAAAAAAATCCCTTTACTAACTCCAGACTACAGAAGTCTTCAAGCATGTAACTGTAGAAGTGAAATGTTAGCAATTTCTTGACATTTAATTATATTTATTCCTGTCAGCAAACAACAAAAACTACCATATTTTTGCACTATAAGATGCACACACACACCCAAAAAAAGTGGGTGAAAATGTCTGTGGATCTTACAGAGTGGATATTGTGGCAGGGGGGAAGGGGGATTGATGTGCCTGTCACCACCACTGTCTGTCACCACTGCTACTGTTCACTGCTGCTGGAAAATACTGGAGCCTTTGCTGCTGAGCAGCTGATCGGTGGTTGGATTGGTCATCTGGAATACTGTCAATCACCTGTTCTAGGTGGTAGGGATCACAGCTGATTGCTGCCAATCACCACAGCCGATTGTCATTGATTGCCACCAATCACTGCTGATTGCCATTGATTGCCGCTGATCATTGCTGCCAAATGGGGATCACCGCTGCCACCACCTATCATTAGTTCCACCAATCGCTGCCACCACTTTTCACCATTTCAATGGTGGCAGCAGTGATAGGCAGCAGCAATGATTGGCATTGATCAGCAGTGATAGACGGTGGCGATCGGCAGCAGCAAATGGTGAACGTTGTTGGCAATAGGTGGCAGTGGTAGCAATCCCCATCTTCTAGAACAGCTGATCTGCAGCATTTTGGGAGGTTGATCCAACAACCAATCAGCTGCTTGGCAGCAAAGCCTCCCATGTTTCCCAGCAGTGGCAGCAGCTCAGCTCAGTTGACCGGTGACCGGTGTTGGGTGCAACAGAGCGGAGCCCTGACGAGCAACATGCTGGGGCTGTAATAACATGCTGAAGCCAACCAGGCTCTTTGCTGTTTGCTGCAAGGATGCTAGCCAGATGAATACCAGATGGATGCTGGGAGGCAGAGGCAGATTTTTTTTTCTTGTTTTCTTCCTCTAAAGCTAAAGTCCATCATATGGTCTGGTGCGTCTTATAGTGTATAGTTAGTTCACCAAACATCCTCAGCTATCCTGATGTCTCTGAGAACCACAAACTTTTTTGTCATTCAATCTTCAAATGTCTTTTAAATGGCCTTTTTGTCTTTAAAATGTATAGTTTTAGTTCTCTTCTGATTGTTTTTTCCATCTGAGATTCTTTGCTTAAAACAAGAGTCAAAATCTTATGCCTCAAGGCCACACGTACACCATGGCATAAAGAATTTTTGCAGAGTAACTCTAGTACTGCTGACAAAGTAATCTTAATTTTCTCTAATAATTCTAGAGAAAGGAAAGAATATCAAATATATGGGAAATAATCATTTTAACCATATTATATTGAATTGAATAATTGTATTCATTCCACAGGTACATGTCCATTTCCATTTACTTGACTCCTTCTTTGTCAAACTGTGGACTGGTTATGAAATTCAAAAACATAATATAATATGTAGTGATTTAGTCTTGACTACCCCATGGTACCATGGTGCTTTCTTTACAGACCTCTCTAAAAATCATGCCCTATGAGTGAAAAGTGGCTTGAAGATTGTAGAAAAAAGTTTAGCAAAACTTAGACTCAACCTAATAGAAATAAAACAATTGTTCCACAACAAGCAAAAATGTAGATATATGTTACATGCCATCTAGAACCTATAGCTGCATTCTGCAGATTCTTTGTGATGTTACTAGCTGTAAGAACTTTAAGATCAGAAAAGGACTTTAGATAACAAAAGGACATGAAATTTATTTGCTGCCCATCGTGTGTCAAATGACTGGTGGCGCAGTGGTTGTACAGTATTGTAGGCTACCTCTGCCCACAGCCTGGAGTTCAGTCCTGATGGGACTCAAAATTGACTCAGCCTTCCATCCTTTTGAGGTCAGTAAAATGAGGACTCAAATTATTGGAGGCAATATGAAAATCATGCTTCTACATTATACTTACCCAGACATTGCTGCAAAGCACTGTGCGGTGGTATATAACAACAATACTATTGTTGTTGCTAAATATATTCACATATACAATTATAAAATATAAATTACATTACATCAACTGTAGTTAATGTGATTTTCTTTCTCTTACTTTACCTGCTTTGTCCTCATGGTCATGCTTATGGCCTAGTGTATGTATTTGTGACAAAGGTTATAGAGAAATTACAGCAAAAACAAGTTTAGATCTTAGGTTCCTAAAACTGCATGCTCCTGGCCTATATAGATCATACTGTCAGCTTTGGACTCAAAACTTTATAGGCCAATAGAAGACTTCGGAAGGGCAAGGAAGTACAATTTGTACTCATAAATATTCCTCTCTTCAGTAGTTGCAAGTTTGGTAGGCAATTTGGATCATAACATGTAGACAAAAGTAATCTCAATTCCCCTAGACCAGCATTGATGCAAATTGCTGTGTGCATTTAATTGCTCAGCAAAGTAATGAAACTACACATTTATCTGCTGCCTACATAAAACAGAAAAAAAGGAACTATGTACAGTATTTTTCTGGGAATATAGGACTGAGTGGGTTAGGTTTAAACATAATTGCCAACCCAGATGTCAGATTTCTAAAATATGGATTTTTGGCAAAGTATATTTTTGAATATCAGCTGGATTTTGTATTGTTGTATTTCAGAAGCCACGTCAAGGATGGATATTTTTATTGCAATTTCTACTTAGAATTTGCTTTTGGGAAGAAAAACAAAACCTCTGAAGTTGATTTATTCATAATGAAATGAGTCTATTAAAGTGCCAAAGACTGAGAAATGACTGCTCCTTGTAAACTCATCAAACTGTTTTACTTACACCGCATTGTGTTTCATTTTAAAGGGAGATTAATTGGAAGGGATTATTTATAGTCAGTGTCTTCAGATGGCCTAATTGTGATTTAACTTGCTTATTTAAAGTGCTTTTTAAGATGGGTAGGTGGAAAGCTGATTAATTAAAACTACATCTGTCTTTGTGCTAACATGTGTAGTTAATTTATAAATAACTTAGTATCTATTTTTGATATATTCACTTTTGTCAGGATTAAGAGAAAAAGTATAATATTCATGACAAAAATCAAATCCGGCATTTTGAAAAAAATTCAACATTTTTATTTTAGTCCTATCAAGAAATGCTAATTATTATTTCAATAATATTGGCATTATTAAGCTTGTTGAAAGTTTTGGATATAAGGATTTGATTAAACTTTTCAAGAAGTGGGTTTGGACTATGGCCCATTCTTAATATTTAAAATTTAATGTGCTGAAAATGTAGGCTGAACTGTTCCTTGAATAATCTGAGACGTGGAACAATGCTTTTGTGTATAGTAAACTGTAAACATTCATAGAAATTTAAAATTTGTTTTTGTTTCTTCTGGCAATCAATTATAGAAAAAATCAAGTGGTGTACATGCATACTTAAGCAAATTAGTAATGTTTTTTTTTTTTCAAATCTCAAACTGGGATTCAAGAAACTGAATTTTAAACATTTACATTGTAAGACATAGTGCTACAGTGCTATTAAAAAGATAATTCCTCCATCTCTGTCTTCATCTGTTCTCTCAAAATGCAATTTCCCTGATTTTGAGAGACCCGAAGGTAGAAAAGGCATAAATCTATAAAGCAAGCTTGAGGATCTTTGTTTTCTAAAATTGTATGTGCATTCATGTTTGTGTAATCATTAAAAAATAGTTCTAAATCTACAGTGTTGGGAATAAAGCAATCACTATTTTATAGTAGATCTGTAATTCAGTGCTTCAGGATATGAATTGTTACTAGTTGAGTGAAATCTTTTTTGTAAATAAGGAGTTTAAAAATAAAAAATCCAGAAAAGTGAAAGCTGAGTTAATGAGGAGAGGGTTCTGCAGTTCTGACCTTTCTTTTGTTAGAATTTGTCAAATAAAACAAGCCACTTAAAATAAGGATTGGTCTTCTATTGTAATTAGGAACTGGTAAATCTGTTGATTCCAAATCTTTCTTTCTTCCCTTTGTTTTTATGCTTCATGAATCTTTTAAGTTAAATGGTGTTCATAGAAGTTGTCACAGAACCTGGATTGAAAACTGATTGCATCATTAAATAAAATATTGATTTTTTTCTTTCTTGGAAGGTGATGTAAGAGTGGTAAGAAAACAATAGGAATCTAGTCAGGAAATGCCATGCTTGGCAGCTTACGATTGTCTCATGCAACCTGGAAGAAAATGTTGATTCAAGTTGAGATGTCAAATATGCACAGCAAACGAGATTGAAAATTTCATGGTGGCAACAATGGAGGTTTTAATAGTGCTGGCCATGGTGCTGGAATCTACTCAGGGCTACAATTGTAATTCCAAGCTCATCTAGTTCCGTAGAACTACAGTAGAATGCTTAATAGTTTTTGCTTCTCTTAATTTCGGGGCACCCAAAGTGCTCCTATATAGGTATAGGAATGAAGAACTTGTACAAAATGTATTTTGTTGATACAAAAGTTCAGTTGTTAGCCATAGTTTGAGGCTAAGCATATTACATGGAGGAATATCAATTTATCACAAATATATAGGAGGCACTTTGTCTCGGTGACTTAATGATGCTGGAGATGGTCTCAGATCCAGTGGTTCAAGTCCTAGCACTGTGTGGCAAGGTGACCTTCTGTCATTTGCTTCAGATTTTGTCCACCTAACAGTTTGAATGCATGTTCTATGCAAGAAAATAGATAGATACCACTTTGGTGGGGCAACAAGCTGGTATTCTGTGTGGTCAGTCAGATTCCTGATGGTTCAGAATCTTCCCAGTTGCAGTGCCTGCTTGTGAGGCAACTCTGGGAAGGGAGGGGGCCTTGAGTGATGCCACACTCATCTTTCTCTCTGGTGCGAAACCAGCTCATCTTCCTGTGTGCACTTTGGGAAGCATGCAAGCATGTCCTATAACAGGACTGGTACCTTGCCAAACCAAACTACTACTCTGCGATGGCATTGTGGTCTCTTGGCTACTGTAACAATGCCATACACTAATAACAATAATCATCATCACAAATATATAATTATATATCTGTGATCCAATTTGCTGAATGATTTATTTAAAAAAAGCATTGTTCTTCTTTTTACATCAAATCTAACTCACATTTTAACTGGTATGTGTGCAGATGGTTGTTTTAAATGACCACTCTATAGCCAAGGAGAAGTCAGGAACTAACTACATATTATAGCAGTCATCTGCACTTTCTGATGTTCTTTAATGTCCATAGTTGCTATAGGAACACTTTGTAGAAGATCACAATACATGGAAAATGGAGTTTCTTCTTAACTTCCCATTGTAATTTCTCAAAAAATAGCTGCCTTCCAGAGCTATGTATGGCAATTAAACAAAACCTTATTAGTGCCAATTAATCTCTACTCCCTCCACAATTCCTTGTACATATAAGGAAGGGGATTTTCCAGAAGTCTATGTCTGGAAGTCATGGAAAAGGAAAACAGAAGATAGCCATGACAATCTGCTTCTATATAGCTGCCAAAAAAACTGCAGAGATGTTTGAGGCTTAATGGGAGACAAGCTCAACCTGAGAATTATTTTCTTTCTGTCACAGAACCACTATTGTAGAATTTCTCTTAATGGTCCCCCTCACCCCATAACTCATTATTCAGAAAATATTCAGAATGTTAAATGCACAAAATATATTTTGGCTTTCAAAATGTTCCTTTTACAACATAAACAACTTCCTATTTGTCCTGAAACTGAAAGAAAAGGGAGACAGAGAGAGATAGAGACGCATATTTATTTAATTTCAGTTAACCTTTTATTTCAGACAATAACAGAAAAGAAGGATCATTTTAATGCAACTCCACAGTCATATTTTAATCCATTGCTTTGTCAGGCCATTTTTTCCTGTAACATTCTTTCCCCCCACTTCTCTCCCAAAACCAATACTGTCAGATATCAAAAAGTAATTGTGCAATTCAAATGTCACCCTGTCAAACTATATAATGTGATGGCACCTGTTAGACTTAGATTGCCGTGCTTCTACGTGCCTTTTTGGCATTCTCAGGGTCCCTAATGGCTACTCTCATGAATAGAGACCCCAGTTCCTCTCTTCACCAATGACATGTAACCAGTTGGTAGGTCTCACTGATTCTCCATGACTCTGACAAGACGACAGGTGTAGCAGTCTCTCAGAAACCATCCTTTCCCTTTTCACAAAACCCATTAACTAGCACAGCAGGGTTTTTCTCCTCTTAAACATATTAGAATTCCAAACTCTCCAGATGACTTCAGGGAGGAAGAAAAAGAAGGAGAGAGGAAACTTGGAGAAAGCACTAAGAGAGGATAATGATATTTTTACCTTGGAAAACTTTGCAAAGATGAGAATAGCCTGTCTTTCACGACTGGCAACATTAAAGAATGAGCCCAGATGGTGGCAGCAAATTATACATGCATTATGCAGCTCTTTTTCCTCTCTGAACATATTGTATTTGAAACTAATGTGTAAATTCTATGGGTTTATGCAGCAGTTGAGCAAAGATTTCAAGCTTTCAACAATACGACAATAATACAATGCTAGCAATGCATTTTCACAATACCTTGCACTATTAGAAATGCAGAAATACTGGGAATAACTTTCAATATGCTTCTTTGATTGGTCGTTTCATCTTTTCAAGGACTGCGTTATAAAGTCTAGAGTTTTTCTCTAGCAGACCTGTGTAACTTTTCCCTGTTTGTTTACTTACTTATTTATTAAACTAGCCGTTCCTGGCCACGCGTTGCTGTAGCCCAGTCTGGTTAAATGGCCAACCAATCTGTGTGTAGATCTACACCTGCACACACAAACACGTACACGCAACCACCATATAACTCCCAACCTACTTAACCTACTGTATTTCTTCCTCTCTCCCTCTACCTACCTACCTACCTACCTACCTACCTACCTACCTACCTACCTACCTACTGTATTTTTCCCTCTCTCTCTCTATGTGTGAGGGAACGTTAGAGGCTTATTTGGTTGCTGAGGAAACAACCGTTGGAAATGTAAGGGGTGTGTACGTGACGCATCATAAGAAGCAGCCGGGTGGGAGGAGCTTAAGGGAGAAAAATAACTGAGAAGTGCATACATTTTACATTTGTGCTGCTTGCACATGACACAGGTGTGGCGCCAACACAAAATGTATATATGATTGTTACTCCCTTTCTTAGCAACATTGTGTGAAAATTTAGTGCCGATTGGTGCAGTACTTTCTGAGATTAGCGATTTTGCACAAACTATTTTAAATTTTATTTATATAGATTTATATGCCACCCTATCAAGGCAGTAGGCCATTTTTTTCTTGTAAGATTAAAAAATGTATGAATAGTGTAAAATACTTATATTTTTAAGCTTCCTCATTCAGTTGATTTAGATCAAGTACTTTGCTATATAATTGCTGAATGGTTGGATAGAAATGGGATGATGTTTGTATATGTAAAAAGGTGGAAATGTGCGCATTTTGTGAGATGGGGACAGGAACAAAAATGCTCTTTTCTGGCTTGATGCCTGCCAGAATCCACCCATTGTGGGTTTTGGCTGAGCCTACCACTGATGTATCTTTCCTGATGAAAAAGGCCTCATTGCTTTTTTATGACATGCTCTATCATATCACATGCAATGTTCATCTAAATTAACTATTATTGGAGGGAAGGGGGGATGGAGTGGAAAAGATACAAAACACATTATATATATTGATCAGCTCATAAAACTAACACACATATCTAAAAAAATTACACAACGGAACTCTTGGCTTGCTGTCTAGATGGTCTCTGGTGATGAGCCGAAAGGCAGGAAAGGAAACAGTATGTCTCCTCCCTTAATTGGGGCCTCATAACAGGATGTTGTGAAAAAATAACCTCTAATATATAAATATATCTGGGAGATATATATATATATCTGAGAGATTAATTTAACTGTATTTGAAATATATACACATTTTAAATAAATATGTTTTGTAAAATAGATACATTAAATGTGTTGATAAGATGTGCAGTGGATGTAATACAACCAGATGTTTCCTTCCTTTTAGGAATTTGTTATCTTTGTTATTCAAATTGAAAGTGCATTCTAGCAAATTGGTGTTTTGGTGCTATCAACAAATTGTTGGTGAATTAACAGATGGCAACTAGTTAGAATTTCTGCATCCACATACTCAGATTAGTTTTACTTACATACTTTAGAGTAAATAAAAATGGAGCTCATGCATCTTATTATCTAGCCCCTGTGGATCGGGCACGCAACTTAGGCGTTCTCCTGGATACCCGGCTGTCGATGGAGGACCATGTGTGGCATTCTACCAAGTTCGTCTGGTATGCCAGTTGCATCCCCTATTGGACCGGGACGCCCTTCGCACAGTCACCCATGCGCTTGTGACGTCCCGTCTAGACTACTGTAATGCTCTCTACATGGGGCTCCCCTTGAGGTGCACCTGAAGACTACAGCTGGTCCAGAATGCGGCCGCGCGGGCAATTTTGGGAGCTCCCAGATACTCCCACGTAACACCGCTCCTGCGTGAGCTGCACTGGCTGCCTGTGGCCTTTCGGGTGCGCTTCAAGGTGTTGATCACCATCTTTAAAGCGCTCCATGGCACAGGACCTAGTTATTTGCAGGATCGTATCCTGCCCCATACATCCCTTCGGCTGATTCGCTCTCACAGAGAGGGACTTTTCCGAGTGCCACCCACTAGGCAATGCCAGCGGGCGGCACCCAGGGGAAGGGCCTTCTCTGTGGTGGGCCCAACCCTTTGGAACGACCTACCCCCCGATATTAGAACTACTATGGACCTCCGCTCCTTCCGCCAAAAATTAAAGACCCATCTTTTCCATCAGGCCGGCCTGGCCTAATTTATGCTCCTCGCTCCAGTCTGAAGTTTAAATTGTTTAATCAGGTTTTAATGGGATACAGTTTTAATGTTTTTATAAAATTTTAGTACAAGGTTATTTAATTTGGTTTTAATTATGTATGTATTGTTATATTTTAGATGTTCTTAATTTTCCTGTACATCGCCCCTAGTCCCTTCAGGGAGAGGGGGCGGTTTAGAAATTTAATCATTATTATTATTATTATTATTATTATTATTATTATTATTATTATTATTATTATTATTATTATTATTATTATTATTATTATTATTATTATTATTATTATTATTATTATTATTAACAATAGTAATAGTAATAATAGTAATAATTGTTATTAATATTATTATTATTAAACAGAGAACACATGATTTGTCTACAGAGAACTATGTCATTCATTATATTGATGTAACTGTTCATCACATTTATTAGGATGGGAGCATCACATCTGATCACAACTGTTCATCACATTTATTAGGATGGTTTTAATTTCAAATATAAGTGATGGGGATAGGAAGAGAGAGAGAGACAAGGAGAAAGGGCACGGGAGGAGGAAGGAGAGAGGGAGGGAAGGCAAGAAGGAAGGAAGGAAGGAAGGAAGGAAGGAAGGAAGGAAGGAAGGAAGGAAGGAAGGAAGGAAGGAAGACATTTAAGTATATATAGAAATGCAAATCTGTTCATGTATTACTGAAGCAGAAGTAGTAGCTATATTCATATTAAGCATTATTAGACATCCTGGTATCTTTTCTCTATGAATAAGTAATGATAACTATCATTATTTCATATGGTTATTGGTCTTAATTGTTACTCTGTTTTGTGCCTCCTTATTTGTACCTGATAGAGTTCCAGAATCCCATCTAATGTTGACTAAACAGAAAAAAGATTTAATCACAAAAGGACTAAGAATTCTGCTACTTGCTTTCTTGAAACGTTCAGAGTAAACTTTACTAAGTCTATAATATTTATAACATTTCCATGTAATCCTAGACAAATAAGTCACAATACAAATTCATAGGCCTGTTTAATCAATGAATGACAATATAAATCCAATACATTAAATAGCAGCTTTCTGTACTTGCTCCTCCCATCCCGACTAATGTGTATTTATACAATGTATTCTGTAATTGGATGTATATTCTGTTATCAATCATATATTCTGGCATTACAATAATTTTTGATAACCCCCATTTTCAAGCTGGTCTAAGAAATTGCTGGACTAGGAGGCTTGTTCACAATCGCTCAACTTTGTCATTTCCCAGGTAGACTACTTTGCTGGATGCTGGGCACCATATAAATTTGACGAATTATTATTGTTATGTTTATTGCACAATTAGCCGGATGTTTAGATTGGATTTGGCATTATTATTCATCTATCAAGTTGTGATATGCTCTGTATGGGACTTACATTGATGATCATCTCCTCTGAATGGGACTGACCTTGAAGACTATCCAAAAACTACAACTAGTCCAAAATGTAGTAGAGCATGCAATTCTAAGCAACTTGCAATTCTAAGCATCTTATGGTTTGGCCATATTACATTACAACTACATGAGCTGCATTAATTCCAGTTTATTCATAGATATAATTTGAGGTTCTGGTTATCATCTTTAAAATCCTGAATAACATAAGACCAGATAAGTAATAGCAATAGCACTTAGATTTATGTTTTACACTATGCAGTTTACAGAATCAGCATACAATCTGGGTCCTCATTATACTGACCTCAGAAGGAAGATTGAGTCAATATTGAGCCACTCACAATTAAACTCCTGGAGTGAGCAGAAGTAGCCTGTAATACTGCAGTCTAACCAATATGCCACCATGCAGATTATTAGAAGGACCACCTCTTTATGCAGAATTTGTCTGTCCTTCCAGATTTGAAAGGGTGAGCATGCTCTAGGTCCCCCTTCCCTTAAATTGCCATCTACAAACCTAGGAAGTGTGCTTTCTCCATAGCTGTCCCTTGATGCTGTATACATTTTTTTTTAATCATTTTCTGTTTTGCTGATCTCTCTATTAGCAGTCCAGGTTGCTGACGTGTCTGTTTATATATTATTAAATCTTATTATATGTAAGATAGACAGCCATAAGAATGATACTGTTGTTTTATCTCAGATACTTACAAAGACCAAAATAGTCACCATTAGGAGGACAACAAAAGTATAAGTGGAAAAGAAATGACATGTGTTGACTTGATGGGGAAAAAATCCTCCCTTGAAACAAAAGTAATACTGTAGGTTAGATTGCGGGGGGAAATGAAATTCAGAGATAATAAAAGTAAGCAATTCTTCACACTGCAGTATTAATTTAAACTAGGGAAAGTATTGTCTCAAGATAGAGTCTCAGGTCAATCAGTGTCTTCACCACTTAGTTGAAGACGGATTCTGGAAAGTTAAATACAGGCAGTCATTGTTAGTACTATAGTGTTAGTAAAAATGACATGGATTTGAACACAACATCAGGGATTGTATATTTTTCAAAGATACATGTCCTTTCAATACCAGTTGTGAAAAATAACAGAAAAGGCTATTATCCTCATAATCTGTTTATGGTTTCCCAGAATATGTGGCCTGTCAGTGTAGGTAACATGAGCTATTTAGGCCTTTTTGTCTGTTCAGGGCTCTTACATCTTTACAATCTGCTGAATACAATCCAGCAAAATATGTATTAGTCATATCCTTTCAGTGGACGAAAAGAGTTCTCCTTTAATTTCCCATTTATTATAGGCCAATTGTATTGTTTAGAGACCATCAAGGCTAGTGGCCTCACTATCCTTAGAGTTTGAAGTAAATTGATCTCAGAAATAATAATAAAAGTGCATTTGAGCATATTGAAGAAATAAGTTCCAGAAAATCAGATATAAAGATGTATAAATATATGTTATATTAGTGAAACACTACCCTCGGGTAGAAAATAATAGAGCTAGTTTGAAATCTTTATTTTCTGTAAGGAAGAATAAGTAAAGGAAAGCTGTACTGAGAGCAGAAAACAAATCATATTACCACCAAAAATGAGCAAAGGCTGTTGATAAAGCTATTGTAACTTTTCCACTGATTAGACAAAAAACACTAGTCAAGAATAAGCTTTTAAACTACTTTCTTTACTGAAGCTTCTAGAAAAGCTAAGCTCAGAATGTATGCAAGAAATACAATATAAACAGACAGCTCAAGTTAATTGAACAACAATTAACAAAACTCACAGACATTCTTAATCAATAACAACAATAATACAATACAGGAAAACTATCATCTGTGCTTGTTATTTTATTTTATTTTTAGTGTCTGTTGCCATATTGTTGAAGGAGTTTATATCACACAGCTTTTTTAATATCAAAAGCACATAAAAAAGAATCATTAAAAAATCCACTGGTGAGATTACAAAAGAGAGGGGAGGGAAAAGTTTGGCTGAGATGGTTCTTTTTATTCTTTTTATAACATTTAAAAAAAAAAAACTGTACAAGCACTAAGACGCTCCAGGTGCTATGTGTTTTAAGACAGCAGTACACATCCAGAAGTGTTGTCAAGATATCAAAAAATAGATTTATTTTTGCACAAACAAATCTTAATGGGGAAAAACTGCAAAACTTTAATTTAAAGTTTTCCTTTGAAAAAAACAGTATCTCTTGTAATGTAATTGTATGTACAAGTGAGATGTAATCTGGCTAATAAAATGAAACACAAAGAATGCATGCTCACATTCTCTCTGTATATTTATATATGTGTCCATCTCTCTCTCTGTCTTCCTTTCTGTCTCTCTGTCTGTCTCTCTCTCTCTCTATTTCTCTATGTGTGTGTTTGTGTGTATGTTAAACTATTAATAAATTGCTTTTTAAAATTTAAATTTCTTAGTGTATTTTATCAGCTGTCATGTATAGAATGGGAAAATGTCTGTGAGAAAACTCAGTTTGAAGGGAATGCCAAGTCACATCAGGAAAAAAAATGATATTCAATAGAGGTCTTTTAACAGAAACAGTGTGACTTGAGTTCTATGCATCTACTGCCAATTTAGCTGATACATTTCGAACCAGATGATCTCATCTAATTACATGTAAAACATATCATTTTAATATAACTATGTTATAAACAAGCATTTCCAGATCTAGGCATTTCAAGTACATGTATGTGCCACATTGAACCTCAAGCCATCTAAAATGGATATCGGTAGTAAGATATTTGATGATCCTTGCTTCAGGTTGATAAAAATAACAGTTATTATAGAATTGAGATAATCAAATATACAGTATGTCCCAAATTGAAACATCTAGAGATCCTTCAGGCTTTTGACCAGTCTATATTTTGAAGCAACTCATTCTGTTTCACATCTCCCAATTAATTAAGACTAGGATTTCATGTATCCTGATTTTGTAATCAACATGCTTCAAAATTATAGATTTCCCACTGGGAAAACCTAAATGCCTACCCTTGTGTTGTCAAATAAAAGTGAAACTCTATCTCTACTTGCTCAAGATGTGACTTACATTATTTATCTAAACAAAATATATTAAACCTCCCACCACCACAAGAGAGAAATATGGGATAGTACAGACTCCAAAGAAAGATGCAGCCTGGAGTCTCTGTGTGAGACAGGTTTATGTAGATAATTCTGTTTAATTTTTCAGTATTTTGCTGTTTTGAGGAGAGCCAAAGAAGTCAAACTGAAATCAAACAAATAAGAGAAGACAAGGAAATACTAATGCTGCAATCTTAAATACCACTACTCTATCTTATTGAATTTGTGTGCAAATTCCACTTATACCTATTGGATATGTGTAAGCTTGTTATTGGTTTTCTCACATGAGAATTGGCATTTCTAATTTCTATTCCATTAAGGACAGACAGATTAATGGGAGTGATATGAAAGCCTTCATCCTGGTCATTAATGAAGAAATTAAACATAACGTGATCTAATCATTTTGGCAATAATAAGCCATTTCAACTTTCTTGCAGCATTCTAGTTCACTGTCCATAAATTCCCCTTCATTCATAATCCTTACCAGCTTTCAAAGGATAGTTTTCACATCTAACTAATTTAAAGTCATATTGGAGGCCTGAGTTTTACAGCATACTGCATCAACCACTTTATAAAATTAATTGCAAACATTTATTTTTAATTATTTACTTAAAAAAATCAAACAAGCAAGGAAGCAAAAGGAGAAGAAAAAAGTAGGTTAACATTGCCAAATGATTTAATGCTGGATGTTTAAATTACAACATTTAAGATATGCTCAAAATAATTCTTTCTTTAATGCTCACAAGAACAAGCACAATAATCCTTGTGAAGTGCACTGCTTAATTTCCATTGAATTGTGCACTGAAACTGATCTAGCTCAGGAGCTGAAGAATTGGGAGGAGACTTCCAAAGGGTAGATATCATCTACTTGCTGTTTAACCTTTTTTCTTTACAAAGGTACCTTGGTTCTCATCATAAATTAGTTCTGGGAGCTAGAATAGGTACTAAAAAGAATGAGTTCCAAAGAAATCAGGTGACATAATAATAATAATAATAATAATAATAATAATAATAATAATAATAATAATAATAATAATAATAATAATAAAAATAAAAATAAAAATAAAAATAAAAATAAAAATAAAAATAAAAATAATTTTATTTATAGACCGCCTCCTCTCCCCAAAGGGACTCGGAGCGGTGCACAGGGAAGTTAAAAAGCAAATATAAAATACATAAATAGTTAAAATAAGAATTAAACAAATTATCCCTGCGCTAAAACCCACTATACTAAAACTAAACTACAATCCCCTAAAAACCCAGTTAAAAACGGAGGACTAACCTAGGCCGGCCAAGCAGAAAAAGTGTGTTTTCAATTTTTGACGGAAGGAGCGGAGGTCCGTAGTTGTTCTAATTTCGGGGGGAAGGTCGTTCCAGAGGGCTGGGCCCGCCACAGAGAAGGCCCTTCCCCTGGGCGTCGCCCGTTGGCATAGCCTAGTGGACGGCACCCGGAGAAGTCCCTCTCTGTGGGAGCGGATCGGCTGCAGGGATGTATGGGGCAGAATCCGATCCCGCAGATAGCTAGGTCCCGTGCCATGGAGCGCTTTAAAGATGATAACTCATGTCAAAATGCACTGAGTACCAAATTTGACAAGTTTTGAAGCAGCAGTATCAAGGTACTATTGCATTTGTTTTTAATACATAATATACTTATAGAATGTAATAAAATAATCAAATGGATGCATCAGCATTAGGTTAATGCAGTCACACAGTTAATAAACTTATAGTGGCAAAGAAAATACAAAGAAAAATAAACATCTAGAAATTCTGTTCTAAATAACTCCATAACTTTGGCCATATTTGGTTGAAAGTTGTCTGCCTCTCCAGGAAATTGTTGACAAATAGCACATTTTGACAATCTATTTTCTCTTTCCAGTTTATTAATTCTTTGAGACCGCTTCTAATTCCCCCAAATCTAGAATTCTTGATTTCTTGATAGATTCAGGACAGTGGGGAATCTAGCCAAGAAGAATATAAGCAATCTTAACAAACAGGGTCATATTAACAATGCTGATGATGACAGCTCAAGGCCAAACCATATGGGTTAACACTCTAACTCCTGAGAAACATCTTGTAATCAACCCTCATTAAATGTATTCTTAGGCATCCAGTAAATATGCATTCTTTTCTTTTCTTCCTTTGCTGAACCTGCTGCAGTATTAACCTCATTTTAAGATAACATGAATCTAATTTAATTCCTCCATTGCTTTAGTAGGCTAGCCACCCAGGCTCATTATTCCAAAACCACATAAATAATTGCTATCATTGTGATGGTTCAGAAGCAACAAGGGGCCTGAAACAAATATGCTACATAGCAGGTGCTTAAGTTGAATATGCTACCAAATTTGTGAGGTAAATCAATTTGTGATGTAGCTCATGTTTTAATTTCACAGAACTCTTAAGCACATTTGTTACTACTGAATTAAGTCAAAGTTGTTGTTGTTATGATTACTGTCCATCTATCTGTCTGTCTGTCTGTCTGTCTGTCTATCTATCTATCTATCTATCTATCTATCTATCTATCTATCTATCTATCTATCTATCTATCTATCTATCTATCTATCTATCTATCTACCTACCTACCTACCTACCTACCTACCTACCTACCTACCTACCTACCTACCTATCTATCTATCTATCTATCTATCTTCTTCATCGTCGTCATCGTCATCATCTATTATCATCTCTGTCTCCTTGGTGTATGTTTTTGTATGCATGTGTATGTATGTGTATGCATACATATACTTATACAAACATACAACACATATACTATACATACATATGCATGTATGCATACACACATATAGATACAGCAAGCTTACCTAGCATAACTGTCTCCTATGTTCCCCAAACCACAAACCTGTGAGGAGGTTGGGCTGAGAGAGAGAGTGCCTAGCCCAAAGTCACTTCATATGAAAGGGATTTATAATTGTCTAATTTCTAATTAGGTATTTCAATCAAATTGTCTGTTTGTAAGGTCTGAAAGATGTAGCTGAATGTGTTCCTCCATCCATCTCTCAGATTTAGTGCCTGGCCCAAAGTCACCCAGTCCATAACAAAGGGACTTATAATTTCCTCGTTTCTAATTGGGTGTTTCAACCAAATTGGCTATTTATAATAGTCTGAAACACTAATATGTCCCTCCCTTCATCTCTAAGATTTAGATAGTATTTTAAAACTATGATTACAACATAAATATGTAATTGATAAACAGGTAGAGTTTAAGTTTACTTATTGTTGTTTATTTAAATTATTTAACTTAAGTTTTTATGGCATTGGCTTAGAAATAAGTAGTTTTGTCCTGAGTTTTAGTCCTGCCTTAGGCATGAAAAACAGGCTGTGTCTTTGGGGCAGTCCGTGTCTTTCAGCCCAATTTATCTCATAAGGTATATTGTTCTGGGGAAAATAAAAAAATGGAAAGAGTACTTTGTACATTTGCCGCCCTGAGTTACTTAAACAGTAATAAAGATGGGATAAAAATCTTTAAAAATGTATAATCCAATAAATTTCATATGCCCTATGGTAATAAGTGTAAGCTCTGAAAGTTCCATGGCATGATAGATGGCAAAGTAATTTAACAAATAAAAAAGAAAAAGGATATGACTACCATAGAGAATTTGGAGTACAGGGCAAGTAGATAACTCCCAAGATTAGCCCAAAAAAGAAAAGGTTTTTAAAAAAAAAAATTGTACCAGATAGTGACCAAATTAGTGTGAATGTATAGTAATAAACTTGAAGGTGTGATTTGACAGAGAAAGATATAGAAGAATATCAGAAGAAATTAGATAAATTTTGTAATGGTGGGAAAAGACCAAGATTAATGAAGAAATTGTGGTATCAAAATCAAAAAGAGGGTGGATTGGGAATTCCCAATCTACTTAATTATTATCAGGCGTATAATATTAGAACTGTGATAAAAATACTTAAAGGTGGAGATGGTCATTGGGGAGATCTGGAATTAAAAGATATTAAGAGATTTGGGTCTATATGGTTTTTAGATAGAGCAAAAACAAAAAAGGCAATTAATAGTTATTGGTTAAAGGGGCTGAGTAAAACTTGGAATAAATTTGTTAAAAAACTGATTCCGGATATAGCGTTTTTGGGAAAGACAACTGAAAGTTGGCCGATTAAAACTAATATAAGTCGGAATAAAGTAATTGAGGATGAAAATATAGGAAATATAGTAGATTGGTTAAGAGCTCTAGGAACTGAGAGTAGGAAGAAAAAAGTATTTCAAAAATTGGAGTTAAATTGGTTTGAAAAAATACAGGTAGAAAAATGGACTATGAAAGTAAGGGGAATATGTAACATAGATAGAAGTAAAACTAAATTTGAAAGTTTAGTATCTCAAATTATTAAGGATGAAACTGGGTTAAAAGGACTCGTTAGTAAGATATACAAGATTATAAACTTTGATGGAAACCCACAAATGGTAATGAAAAGGAATTGGGAGGAAGACCTTAAGATTAAAATATTGGATTTGGATTGGAACGAGAATTGGAAGAGTCGGATTATGAGGACTTTATCTATAAGGATTAAAGAACATAATTTTAAGGTTGTTTGGAAATGGTATTGGACCCCATTAAGATTATCACTGATAGATAAAAAAATGAGTGATAAATGTTGGAGATGTAATACGGAATTGGGAACTTATGAACATATGTGGTATAAATGTGTGAAAATTAAAAAGTTTTGGCAGCAATTAGAAAGAACGATGTGTGAAATGATGAAAAGAATAATAATATTGAGACCAGAAACTATATTGTTATTGATAATTAATGAACCAGAGTTAACAAAACATGAGAAAGAATTGATTAGAATTATGATTATAATGGGTAGAATTGTAATAGCAAGATATTGGAAAATAGAGGTAAATATTAAAATAGAAGAATGGTATTGTGAAATGTGGAAACTAGCCTTAAATGATAAAATGACGTGTGATATTAAATTTAGAGAGGGGGTTTATAAAAACGATATCTTTTGGAAGACTTGGAAGCCATTTGTGGACTATGCACTTGGAACTTTGGACGTCTCGACGCCTGTACCGAGAGAACGCGGATTTTGGAGATCTTAAAGATAATAGATGATACTTGAAACCAACTCTTCCTTTTGTTTTGTACAGCACTGGGTGAAATATTGTAAAACATTATAAAAATTTCAATTAAAAAAAAAAACTTGAAGGTGTGGAAATCCACTTTTCTTAACAAATAATTGTCCTTTGTGCTATAAAAAAAATTGTGGGACTTCCTTGCTAAACAAATGCATTCAAATGTTTAAAATAATTTAATAGACTAAGTATCTAGAAGTATCAGTCACTCAACCTTGGAATTATATTCATCTTCACTGCATTTATTTTATCCAAAACATTTAAGGGAATTCTAGGCCATCTGTCTGGATCTTTTTTCTTCTGCATCAAACAGGGTAAGTTCAGAATTAATAATTAATAAGGCTTATTGGAAATTTGCCAAGATAGGCAAATAATATAATGTAAAACTTTACATTATTTTGACCCAGTGACATCAAATCTGATTTATTCCAGTTTTTCCCCAAATGCCACCAATCTGCTAAACAAAGAATTCCCTCACCACTGTCAAACTATTCTTTACTATTACTATTAGTTTTCTCATCGTTCCTATCATCCATCTCCTCCCACTTATGACTGCAGGACTGTAATTTTGTTGCTTGTATCCTTACAATTTATATTGATATTGATAGTTTCCTGATTGCTTATTTACACCCTATGACTAACATTAAGTGTTGTAACTTATGATTCTTTAATATGTTTTTAATAATATATATTGTTTTGTAATGGTTTTTTAATAATGCCTGTGTGCCGCCCTGAGTCCTAACAAGGAGAACGGCGGGGTATAAATTCGAAAAAAATAAAAAAAAATTAAAAAAAATCTTGACAAATGTATCTTATCTTTTTATGTACACTGAGAGCATATGCACCAAAGACAAATTCCTTGTGTGTCCAATCACACTTGGCCAATAAAGAAATCTATTCTATTTATAGAATACGCAGGCTGGTTCTAATGTTTATGCACTAATGAGATAAAATTAAACATAAAAGTTCCTGTATCAAGGATATGGTCTTCCCCTCATGTTTGATTCACACTGTTATTTTCAGAATTTCTAGGTTAGGAGGTCTAAAGCCAAATTCTTTGAGGTCTATTTATCAACTTGATCACCATTTTCTTGGGGCCATGGGCCCTTTCTATTACACTGAATGTCATTTCTACCTGTAGTAAGGCTCTCCTCACCTACAATTTGACCAGAGTGGCCCAAACTCTTTCTGGGGAATGATGGGCAAAAACTACATAATTTGCAGTGCACCTAGGGAGTAAAAATCATTCAGATTTGTTTGGATAAAGACACTAACTGGGTTCATCTTCTTGAGATGAAGAAAGCTTCATCTTGTACAATCGTATAGGATGACTTACTTCTTAGACCTAAGAAGGCAGGCAGAATCAGCAGGTTCATCATGTATAGGTTATATCTGTACTTTACTGAGTGATAACAGTCACCTGAGAACTGAGAGAAGGCTGAATTAGAGTAATGCAAAATGCATCTTTGAGACAGGAAATGCCTCTGGCTTTGAATGAAGTGGTGGTGTGTTCTTTATTAATAAAGTCAACACCTAGCTAGTCTGGAAAATTATTAACTTGTCTCTAACGTTCCCTTCATAGAATGTTTGTTAAGAAGTTAGTGGAGCTGTGATTGCTTAACTTTTCAGCTGCCTGTAATGCCATAGATCCATGATGGAATAAATATGAATTTTATTATTTATTAATCTTAATTGGGTTTGTTGGTTTTTAATCTTATTATGGGCCAAATTATTTAATATGTTTTTAAAATTGTTTTTAACTTTTATATATCTGTGTTTTATTTTGGCTGTACAATGGCATGAGTCCTTCAGGAGTAGGGCGGTATAAAAATTAAATAAATCTAAATCAAATCTATGGCACATGTGGCAGAAGTGGCACGCAGAGCCCTCTCTGTGGGCATGCACGCTGTGGCCAGCTGCTCTTCTGGTTTCAGGAGCATCCATGAGAGTCAACCAGTTAGTGGTCGCATGCGCTGCACTCCTGGAAACCCAAAGACCAACTGGTTGGCATGCATGCATCCACTGCCAACCTGGTTTTTGGGTTTCTAATGCTCCGGCATGCACAAAGACCAGCGTGTGTGCCAGAAACCCAAAGACCAGATGTCCTGTGTGCATGTGTGAGCACCTGGTGTCGAAAAGGTTTGCCATCACTGCCACAGATCAGTGTTTCTCAATCTTGGCATCTTTAAGATGAGTGGACTTCATCTGGCTGGAAAATTCTGGGACTTGAATCCATATATTTTCAATATATTAAAGTTGAGAAATTCTGCCACAGTTCATGGCATTCATCAACACTGTCTCACAGATTGGGATACATTGTTTTAAAATAGTTCTCCTTTATCCATGGCCAATTAACAGTCAGTGATGTGGTGGACTTAGAAATCAAGAACTTAGAAAAAGTTCTGAGGTCCTCTGTTGTGGTGTGCTACAATCTTCTTTCCTGTTTAATGTATGCATGAAGCCATTTGGGAAGGTCATACATCAACTATCACCAAGGCCATTAGTGCCCAGATAAGGATCAACATACTTCATGTAAATCTGAAAGGGATATGCTATAACTGGGGCCACATTCTCACATTCTCATTCAGAAATAGTTTGCTATCTGGAAGTCTATTCCAAAGAGCAGGAACGTCTACAGAGTAGGTGAACTTCTTATGTCCCTCATAATTATGTTATTTAATTGAGATGTTCCAGAACACATCTACCCTCCTGACAACTTGTCCCTCAGATAGTCAGATGTTAGTACCATAAAGTGCAATGAGGAACAAGGAGTGCAGATTCGTACACACAATTAAAGATCAAAGCTGCACCTCCTTGTAGATGCTTAGAATATTGGTGTTTGTATAGAAGACTGTGGATTCAATTACATGATCACATATTCCATCATGGATCCTTAACTCACAATGGAGTTCCTTTTGATTAAAAAAAACTTTGTTGAGAAAAAAAATAGCATTATATAATGTAGGCTGTATTTGTATACAGTATGTCTTCCAATTTGTATTTCAAACAAATGGTATGTTACTTATTTAAATCTCAGAACCAATTATTCACTAGATGTTTTTTCCTGCTTATATCAGCTTGCCCAATGTATTAGCATTCTGTTTAGAACTGTAAAACTTGTTAAATTTTGCATTTATCAATGACAAACAATCCATATGGATTTGAATATGGATGAGAGACATAATCATAATAATTCCATAACTTTTTCTCTAAAAAATTAACTCAATGGTTACTTTTTTTTGTATGAAACATTTGCAATCATAAGATCTAAAATAAATGATTTAGTGTTGTCTGATACAAAAGGTGGTAATGTAATTGAGTCCCTGGTAATACAAATCTTGACCATTTTTCTGTTCTATATTATTTTGCTAGCTTGAGGGACAAGGGCAATTATGCAGTAATTGGAACAATTCTTAAACTCATCCTTTAAAAAAAAAATGGAATGAACACTGATCTTCACATGACACAAATCCTTTCTTTCATCCATGACTATATTAGAAACAGGGATTCCTGCTGGATTTGCCCCAGGCACATCATTTGCCCCAGGCCTTGACTACTCACTGCAGGTCATTGTTCTTCTCCAGTAGCTTGCTGGGTATCTTCTGGCCTGAGGGTCCTACCAATGGGCACCATATCTAATTCATTTGAGAACCTTTCCGTAACACTTTGTCGGTGAGGCTTTTACAAGTTAGATTGCCAGTTGTCCCCATTTAACTGGACTTGGGACTGACATGCAAGTGCATTACTGGTTAACCATTTGGCAATTTTCTGCATTCTCAGAAACACACAGGAAATAGAATTCCTATACAGAATAATGGCATATAGAAGAGACAAAGCTACAATACATACAGAATCTATTTTATCAGGCATGAGATGTCTTTACTACAAATTCTACCAACCCAGTGAGAACTTTCCTTTATCACTACCTGCATATGTCTCCTGAGTTCTAGGTTGCCTGAATGTGCTATTGTCCTAGACGAGGGGTGTCAAACTCGGTTTCATTGAGGGCTGCATCAGAGTTGTGTTTGACCTTTGGAGGGTTGGGGGGTATGGCCAGGGTGTGTGTGGCCTGCTTGACATCATTTGTGTCTGCCTTCTGCCAGTGGGAGCCGTTTTTGGCCATGATGGCCTCCTGCAGCCCTCTGTCAATGAAAAGGGAGCTGGGGGAGAGGGGGCTGCCCCTGAACTCTGTTTTTGCTGGCAGAGGGCTTTAGGAGGGCATTGCAGCTGAAAATGGAGCTTGGGAGGTCTGTGCACAGACTTCCATTTTTGCTGACAGAGGCACTGCAGGTTGGTTCTTCACTGTTTCCAGGGCAGCCCCATAGGCCAGATCAAAGCATCACACTGGCTGGATCTGGTCCATGGGCCTTGAGTTTTACACCCTTCCCTAGATGAATGAGTTCAATTGGGTAGGTAATTATGTTGCCATTACCTATTCTCGAATTTTACTCCAAACCTAAATATTTTCCCCAGGACCAATCTTTTTTAAAAAATAGTTCGATTTTCATGATTAACCAGACTAGAAGCATCCGGAAGTTTGAAATGTATATTGTTAAGTTATAGCAGTTTCCTTCTAATTCTTGACTTTTACAGACTAAGATGGTCTTCCTCCTGAACTATCTACACAATGATGTGATTTTGCACAGACTCTTGTAACTACACTAACTACTGAACAGTATTAGGACTGTACTGTATTAATCCTGCCGATTTTATCCTACTGATTCAAGATTATTTCTTAACCACCTTGCTTTTCTGAAGAATCCCAGGGACAGAAACACCTCTGAATCTCATATCCTGCTTTTTATTGGAAGAGGCTTACAGATAGCCATCACACACTACAACACAAATAAAAGTCATAAGTTGGTCCACAGGTATTTAGATTTCTTATAGGATCATAATAATCTTTATGCATTATTTTTGTAAAGGATCTAGCAAATTTTATTTTATTTATTAATTTATTTTATTAAATTTATACCCCGCCCTTCTCCTTGTTAGGACCCAGGGCGGCGCACAGGCATTATTTAAAACCACAAAATACAATATATACATCAATTAAAATATATTACATTAATTAAACCCGTGCTAAAACCATGTTAAAACCTTACCAAATTATAATTTATTTTTAAAAAGTCAGAAACGGGGGGCTATCCTAGGCCGGCTTATTGGAATAGATATGTCTTAAGACGTTGGTGGAAGAGGCGGAGGTCCGAGATAGTGCGAAGGTCGGGGGGTAGGTCGTTCCAGAGGGCCGGGCCCGCCACAGAGAAGGCCCTTCCCCTGGGTGTTGCCAACCGGCATTGCCCAGCCGACGGCACCCGCTCTGTGGGAGCGGATCGGACGAAGGGATGTATGGGGCAGGAGGCGGTCTCGTATATAGCTAGACCCTGAGCCATGGAGCGATTTAAAGATGGTCGTCAACACCTTGAAGTGCACTCGAAAGGCCACAGGCAGCCAGTGAATTCAGCCAGCCACAAATTAGCCAAATAAAAGGGCAGACTGTATAGGATAGAGAATGACAGAACTGGGGTTGGTGTTAAAGAGGGATGAGCTATGGATACATAGACACAAGCAAATTAAGTCCAACACCACCTTGAATGCCATTGACTCTTATCTAACTCTAACCAGGTGCTGACCATTAGTTGTGAAAATTCATGTGCATAGGCTTTCGGCAATAAATCAGCTTACTGAACCTTCATATATAGACCTGGTCTTTCATTCCTGGGATATTTGTACTTAATAACTAATAAACACAAATTTCATAACAAGACTAAAAAAAAGGACTAAGTAATATCAGAGTATCTTGTGCTCTTTTTTGGAGACTTGACTGCAGATTTTTTTAAAAAGAAAAAACAAAAATTACACCAACGTTAAACAGCACTGAACTTGCATCAAAAGATTTTAGGCTATCTCAGAAGGTCTTATCAAAGATACTAGGTTTTTAACACACTACAATGGCTAATTGATGAAGTACAGTGCTTGTAATTCTTTTCATATGTCACCTGCATCTGCATAACTCTCCTTTCTTTCTTGCCTTTTCAAATGTCACCTGTTTCTACATAACCTTCCTTTCTGTCTTGCCTCACCCCCTTTTAAAATGCTACATCAAATCAACCATACCATGCATCTGATCAATAGGCTACAGCTCACAGAAACGTATGCCTTTAATAAAATATAGAAAGGAGCTACCAGACACCTTCTGTAGTAACATTTTCCCAGAGTTTATGTATCTAGTGCTATTTTCCATGGAACAGATGTATTAAATTTTCTTCCTAGTGTTAAATCATAAATATTTATGGTGCAACTAAAAGAAGAACATTCCACATAATGTTAATGAAGAATTGTGCTGCCAGATGTGTTACATTTTAAACAATGAACATATCAAACAGAGAGGCTTGCTATAGTACCATAACATAAATTCAGATAATTTGGCTATAAAACAGAAGGGGGAAATACATGGTTCACTTTGTTGAGATTATCCATGCACTAATGATAAATAAATAAGTGCAAACTTACCTGTATTGCATTAAATCATTAACATTTTTGCACACATAATTAATTACAGGTGCAAATTTTAGAGCTGAGCTGTCTAATTACTTGAATCATTGCGTACATCAGATAATTGGATAATTAGAAACCTCTTTCCCATCATTTACAGTCATAATTGTTATTAATTGTTATTTTTCATTTATTAGACATCAGAGCAACATTATATCTGTCCCTCAAGGAGAGAATCCTGAGCATAATTTGTACAACAAATTGATTCTAATGCACAGAATTATTATTAAAACACTGTTGGGTTCCAAAGGGTGTAGTGGCAGATTTGCACTAAGAGAAAATATCTTCTCATATGTTACATGAGATTCTCATACCTCTCAATTCTCCATTCTCACTACATTCTCTGCATGATCTACTGAATTTGTTCCTGAGAGTTACCAGCTGAAATACTCTGGAAAGCTTAAGTCTGCCATAGGAAAAAGAGAGTTGTGAAAATGTTCCATTTTTCTACAGGAAAGCTTCTGCAAAACCACGGATATAAACATATGCTCCTTTTTATCAAAACGAAAACAAAGTTCCTACATTTTATTATTTGTGATATTCAGGAACTCAAAACTGTAAGTGAAATGCTTTAATGATAAGAAGGAAGATGGTTTGCAATATTTCATTGCTAGCCCCTTGATTGAATGTTAAGAAAGAAAATATACAGCACTGTACTTTTTGGTTGGATTGTTTCAGAACCTGCTTCTGCTGCAGAGTATACTGAACTGGTGGGTTGTTTTTTTAAAGTAAGCATAGGCAGTACTTGACTTATGGCCACAATTGATCCCAACATTTACGTTGCTAAGTAAGACAGTTGTTAAGTGCATTTCAGTGGTGGGATTTAATTTTTTTATTACCAGTTCTGTGAGCATGGCTCTGTAGGTGAGGCTTGGTGGGCCTGACATGGCTTGATGGGTGTGGCAGGGGAAGAATACTGTAAAATATCCATTCCCACCCCACTTCAGGGAAAGGATAACGTAAAATCTCTATTTCCTCCAGATCAGCTGGGACTTGGAAGTCAGAGAACAGATGGAGGCGGGGCCAGTCAGATGTGGTATTTACTTTCTTTGAACTGCTCAAAAGTTTCGCTACCGATTCCCCAGAACTGGTCAGAACCTGCTGAATACCATCTCTGGTGAGTCCCCCCCCCCCCATTTTATGACCTTTCCTGCCACAATTGCTAAGTGAATCACTGCAGTTGTTAAGTTAATAACATGGTTATTAAGTGAATTGGACTACTGCCATTGACTTGTCAGAAGTTGCAGGACACTGTAACCATATGAGTCAGTTACCAAACATCTGAATTTTGATCACCATTTTGACCATGGAGACACAGCAATTGTCGTAAGTGTGAAAAATGGCCTTAAGTCACTTTTTTCAATACCATTATAGCAATAGCACTTTGATTTGTAATTTTGAACTGTCACTAAATGAACAGTTGTAAGTGGAGCACTGGCTCTAAATTTTGCTGTTTTCCACTGCCATTTCCTACATGCATTATTATACTGTGCTTTCTTGCTATTTCCCTCTAGAACTGAGATTAATAGAATTAGATGGGTAAAGGTAAAGGTAAAGGTTCCCCTCACACATATGTGCTAGTTGTTTCCAACTCTAGGGGGCAGGGCTCATCTCTGTTTCAAAGCCAAAGAGCTAGCACTATCCGAAGACATTTCCGTGGTCATGTGGCCAACATGACTAAATGCCAAAGGCACATGGAACACTGTTGCCTTATCACCAAAGGTGGCTCCTATTTTTCTACTTGCACTTTTTACGTGCTTTCGAACTGCTAGGTTGGCAGGAGCTAGAACAAGTAACAGGAGCTCACTTCAGTACACGGTGCTAGGGATTTGAACTGCTGAACTGCCAACCTTTCGATCGACAAGCTCAGCATCTTAGCTATTGAGCCACCATGTCCCTAATTAGATCGTTACTATTTTCAAAAGCTATTTTGTAGTTCTGGTGTGCCTTGAAATGTTTACATTTAGATAAGTTTGTCCATTAGTTTATACTTCCTAATAATAATAAAAAAATGCTTGAGAGTCATACTTTTAAACATTTTAATATTTTTAAATGACTTTAACCAATCCACTCAATGGATAATGAAACAGGGCCAGCCAAAAACTTCCTTTGTATTAATTTTGAATTAATGTTTCATTAATAGCTACATTACATGGGCTTTTATGCAATTTTATGATAAATTATTTAATTCTGAAGTTAGGCTTTAGACAGATGTTAAATCAAAGACATGAGTGATTAAATGCATTTTAATAGATTTCCACTATGGCTTTATTCATTATGTACAAATGAATTCCAGTGTTCATGTAAGTGTGGAATTGATGGCTACATGTCTTTAAAACAGGGGACCTTGTTCTAGCTTCAGACTTTGATTTCCTTGCAAGCTATCATGCTGTGGTTAATGTGCCTGAAACAAAAGCTTATTTGCAAAGAGAACCAATTTAATTATGCAGATTAACTTTATAAAATAAGCCATTGAAAATGGGAAAGCTACATGTCATACTATCTTTCCTAAATGATCCTGGCATCCTTGCTGCTTACTTTATGGAAGATATTATCCTTATCTCAACCACAGGAAGATTATCAGCTTGTTTTATTACTGAGGGATATTATGCTACAGACTTCAAAGAGGCAACTCTATATACGAAGATAGAGTTCTGTATTCCATAACTATCAAAACTTCTAGCTAGCAAAAATACAATTCTTCCAAAATACAGAGGGCAGTGGACAAAAATTCAACACGTTTCTAGGAGTTAGCTGATTCAGGTGAACCAGGATCTAACTTTGTTTGCTCAATACCTCTTAACTCCAGCTTCATTCCTTTGGAATGATTAATTTATTTCTTTTTCTAAACTCTTCACATTTATTCTATTTAGCCTATAAATTATATAAATGTGATTTTTTTTTGGGGGGGGGAGGGACAGTCAGCCTTTGGGATTTGTGTTTGCTTATCCCTATACTTTATTTTGCTCCTCCCATCTCTCTCCAAGGCTAAACATCCAGTCACACTCACTATAATTCCCATCAGTGGACAAAGACCACAGCAGGTAGAAAAGACACAAAGCTTTTAGCCTTTGTGCTAATGTAGCCTTCTTAATACACCTTATATTGGCCTTGTTCTTTGCCAGAATGCTACTCTAGACCTGGAGCATGATGAATATGATATGCTCACTGCAGGAGCTTTCTTCTAATGTTAGCTTTCCTGCGGCTCCCATGAATGCTCTGATAATATTGGATTCCCTGTGGGCTTTTGTGCATTCATTGTGAATGTTTGCGGGAAAGAAACTGTTATAATGCAAGATCCTGACTCATGAGAACAGAAACATGTAGGTGGGATATGTGTGCAGGTTTTTCTGTTCTGAAACTGTGTTACTTTAAATAACATCAATAATGTGTGGAAAGCAGAGCTTGTAATTCCAAGGTCATGCTTACATGGGGAAAAAAAGAAGAATTTTTGACTCATCATACATAAGAACATAAGAACAGCCTTGCTGGAACAGGCCACAGCCCATCCAGTCCAGCATTGTGTCTCACACAGTAGCTCACTGTGGCTCACTACAGAGCTTCAGTGTTGTCAGCCATTAATATAAGTAATGACAAATGCACATGCTTCTTATAGTACAACAACAACACACACAAAAATATGCATTGCTCAAAGGGAGTATTCAGCAGGTTCTGACCAGTTATGGAGAGCTGGTAGTGGAAATTTTGAGTAGTTTGGAGAACCGGTAAATACCACCTCTGACTGGTCTAGCCCCCATCTTAGTTCTAGGTGATTGGGGGGGAAATGGGGATTTTTCAGTAACCTTCCACTGGAGTGGGGAGAGAATGGAGATTCCTTTCCCTGCCCACCAAGCCATGTCACACCTACCAAGCCACATCCACAGAACCGGTAGTAAACATTTCTGAATCCCACCACTGGCACTGCTACTTCCAAGGATCATTTCAAATTATGATTTCAAGGAAGTTCAGTCAGATGTTAAAGAAGAGCATGAAATTCTTCCCTTATTTTTACCATCTGGGAAAGTTATGGCAGAAAGTGGGTAAGAAGACTTTTTGCATCACCCTTAGGTTTATAGATTAATTTATTTATTTATTGAATTTATACCCCGCCCTTCTCTGAATGGACCCAGGGTGGCGCACAGGAACATTAAAACATACAAAACATATAAAAACTTTTTCTTTTTTTAAAAAACTTATTCCACTAAGGGCCTGTGTTAAAACCGAATTAAAACCCCCATTTTAAAACTATTTAAGAGTCGGTATTGGAGGCTGCGCAAGGCCGGCTAGTTGGAATAGGTGTGTCTTCAGACACTTGCCGAAGAGGCGGAGGTCAGAAATGGTACGGAGTTCAGGGGGCAAGTCGTTCCAGAGGGCTGGGCCCACCACAGAGAGGGGTCTCCCCCTGGGTGTCGCCAGTCGGCATTGTCCGGCCGACGGCACCCTGAGGAGGCCCACTCTGTGGGAGCGTATCGGTCTGAGGGATGTATGGGGCAGGAGGCGGTCTCGCATATAACTAGGCCCCGAGCCATGGAGCGCTTTAAAGATGGTCGTTAGGACTTCTGTAATTAATGAAGGATTCATGCCTTACTATCAAGATGGCTCTGTTAGCAGGCACTGTTTTCCAGAATTACCATTATCACAGACAATTCAGTTGAATGAGCTGCTTTTAAATTTTGCTTTGTGTCTCTACAGGTGAAACTTGAACTATTTCACTGCCAAATGCACCAAAACCTGGTTCAATGACCATGGGATTACTGTGCTTGATTGACCAGCAAACTCGCCTGACCTGAACCCCATAGAGAATCTATGGGGCATTGCCAAGAGAAAGATAAGAGACATGAGACCAAACAATGCAGAAGAGCTGAAGCATCCTGGTCTTCCGTAACACCTCAGTAGTGCCACAGGCTGATAGCTTCCATGCCACACTGCATTGAGGCAGTAATTGCTGCAAAAGGACCCCAAACCAAGTACTGAGTACATATGCATGCTTATACTTTTCAGAGGTCCGATATTGTTCTATGTACAATCCTTGTTTTATTTATTGCATGTAATATTCTAATTTTCTGAGACTGTGGATTTGGGGTTTTCATGAGCTGTACGCCATAATGATCACACTTATGACAAATCACCATTTGAGCTATCTTGCTTTGCATGTAATGAGTCTATCTCATATATTAGTTTCATCTTTTAAGTTGCATTACTGAAATAAATGAACTTTTGCACGATATTCTAATTTTGAAATTTCACCTGTATGTTATGACAAAGAATTCTAGTACTATTTGAAGGCCTGTGTTTTTGCTTTAAATCAGCAATAAGTATTATTTATTGATTAATTAACCTTGTACTAAATTTAATCTATGCCCATTTTAATTGGTTTCATCTCTTTCTCGTTTGTAATATTCATTGAGGTTAATTTAATTTGATTTAATTAATTTAATCTCGATTTTACTTAAAAAGTACAAACATGATTGTCTTATACAATATCTGATATATTTGAAACACATACTCTAGCGTTTTTTTGTTGACTTTTTCTTGTAATTTATTTTATTAGGAATTATGACTTTGCTTAAATTGAACTAAGATTTTGTATCAGTATGAATAATTTTCAAAAAAAATTTGTAGCTGTTTTCCATGTGTGTTTTCATACTTGTTTGAAAGAGTTAAGAATGATTACAGCAAGACTAAAAGATTTAAATCCATCAGCAGGAAGCTATATAATGTTTCATCATTTCTGAAGAAGTGGCAAGACAACGATCTGTTACCATCATTATCAATCTTCAAATAGCTTTTGTATTCCCTACAAAAAATGGTAAGATGATTGTGCGCTTAAATTGGAAGTACACAACCCTAAAGTCTGAAAGTAGTTTGACAGATTCTGGCTACACATAATATGTTGATCAAGCTACTAATGTGCCTACAAGACACATAACCCAGCGTGGTTTTTTTTCTATATCACTACATACAACAATGGAAGAATATTAATAACAACCAAACATTGTACCATTCTTTACAAATATTTTGAAGAAAGGAACTCGTTCTCCATGTGTATACTGGGTGATGAAATAAACAAAGAGATCGGCAAAATCTACTTAGGAGCCAAGATTACCTCCTTAAACTTGGTTTCTGCCATCTCTGCCATGGACTTATATATAAATCCACTGTTGTACAACATGTGTTACCCTTTCTCTAGCTATACTCTGTATATTCTTGTAGATATTCTATCTACAGACATCCATATTTGTTAACACAGAAGTTGTAAATGAATAAGCTGCCAGATCTCATAATTCAGTCTTCAAAGTAACAAATATTATACATGACAGTTTTAGTAAATTTAACAATAGTACCGAATAAAGATCTTTTATAAATATTCTCACCTCATCACTTGGTTTAGAATTACAGAGATTTATTACAATTGGACATAAATTCACATTACAAAGGGTATGCTAATGTATCTGTATGCTGAGACAAAATAACTTTTTTTCCCTTAATCTTGTCTATCTAAATTATATATGATAAATTGTCACATAGTACAAAGTAAAGGCTTCTGTGGTATTTGGATTTAGAAAAAGTGAGTTTTTTCCAATACGTTTACCGCTGGAAGATAATGAAAGATTTATGAAGAAAGTTACTTCTCAAATGCTGTTAGGGATTTAAAAGAAATTTGAGGTTGCTCATATAACGGAAGAGGAAGAGGAAGCTAAGGCGTTCCAGAGTGAAATCCTAACATGGAAGAAAGAAGAACAGATTTCTAACTATCTCCCTTTGCAAATCAACAATGAAAGAAAATTAAGGAATCAATTAATCCAAAAAATTCTTCATTAATGGCAAGAGGAAGTCCAAATCACAAGGAAATGCTGGTAATTTTCCATAAATGAAATATTCATTCAGGAACAAAGAGTAGCCATTTTCCACCGCCCAAACTGAGAGCCAGCCGGAGAAAGTTACAAAAGAAAAGTTGTTGCAAGCCAGTCAAACTTAGAAACATTGTAAAAAAGCAAGCCGCATACCACTTTCACTTGCTTTCATTAAGTTCCAGGCAATCCACATAGAAAGAATCCGGTTCCTCGCAACGAGGAGCCATTTCCGAGCACCGCTTTAAATCTGAGGGGGGGTTTAACGAGCAAAACACCCCCCTCCAAGCTCTTTAATCCAGTGCTGCCAGCAAAGACGAAATAAAAAAAGAACACTCACTCTTCACCTCGCAGCCGAGCCTCGGGAGAGCCTTCCGACCCGAACGTCCGGCTCTCTCCACATTCACAAAGCTTTACCGTTCTCCATTGGCGAAGGAAGAGAGGAGGCGTCTCCCACCCGCAGCCAGCCTTTCCTCGCCTAGGTCGAAGACAAGGGTCGCTCCCCCACCGCCGCAGGGAAAAAAACGGCCCCAGCAAGCCAACCCTATGGGAGACCCCCAAGGAGGGGCGTCTCGCCCCCGTCGGGGGGCAGAAAAAAGGACAAAGCGGTGGACGAGTCCAGGACCCGTCCGTCGCCGCTGGAAAAAATTATTATTAAATGTTTTTCTCTTTGTGACTGCGGGTGGGTATGTGACATTTCAAAGAATGAAAAGACAATGAAAAAAATTCTTTGAAATGAGCAATGTTACAAACATTGAAAAGTGCCATGTTTTAACCACTTTGCTTCAGTCTTGGAAGTGAGTGGGACATGCCATTCTTATGTTGAACGTTCATCAGAGTAAAGCTTGAACATTTATTCTATATTATCCTTATTAAAACATTGTAGTGTCCTAAAAAAAAACACTTAGCAGACCTCTTCATTAAAAATCTTTATTTCTGACATGAAACTATTCATTGCTCTAAGCCAGTGGTTCTCAATTATTTTCTGTCAGGCCCCCCCCTAGGAAGAAGAAAACATTTCGCGCCCCCCGCGCGACTGTAAATAGTATCATTTGTCTATAAAATTGTTAGTACACCTCTGCATAACACTGTATCCTTATTAACGTATAAGAGAATAAAAAAAAGAAAGAAATGTGGATCAATTTACAACAAAGAATAGCTTTATTAACTGTAGCAGAAAAGATTTAAAGTGCATTAAATCCTTAATTAAACTATAAACATTTTTTGATTGGACATGTCAAACCATGTGACCGGGTGGGAGTGGCCAATTTGGAAAATGTGAAACTCACTTAACAATGGTCTTGGTTAGCAACCAAACTTTTGGGCTTAATTGTGGTCATAGGTTCTCTCTCTCTCTCTCTCTTTCTTTTTCTTTCTTTCCTTCTGTCTTTCTTTCTCTCTTTCTCTCTCTGTCTCTTTCTTTCCTTCCCTCTCTCTCTCTCTCTTTCTTTCTCTTTCTCTTTCTTTCTTTCTCTTTCTCTCTTTCTTTCTCTTTCTCTCTCTTTCTTTCTCATTTTTTCTTTCTTTCCCTCTTTCTCTCTCTCTTTATTTCTTTCTTTCTCTTTCTTTCTTTCCCTCTTTCTCTCTCCCTCTCTTTCTCTCTCTCTCTTTCTGTCTCTTTCTTTCTTTCCCTCTCTCTCTTTCTTTTTTTCTCTTTCTTTCCTTTGTCTCTTTCTTTCTCTTTTTCTCTGTCTGTCTTTCTTTCTCTCTCTCCCACTTTCTTTTTCTTTCTTTCTCTTTCTCTCTCTCTTTCTTTCTCTTTCTTTCTTTTTCTTTTTCTTTCTCTCCCTCTTTTCCCCCTCTCTTTCCCTATTTCTCTTTCTCTCTCTCTTTCTCTCTTTCTTTCTTTCCCTCTTTCTCTCTCCTTCTCTTTCTTTCTTTCTCTCTCTCTTTCTCTTTCTTTCTCTTTCTTTCTGTCTCTTTTCTTTCTCTCTTTCTCTCTCTTTTTTCTCTTTCTTTCCTTTCTGTCTCTCTTTCTTTTTTCTCTTTCTCTCTGTCTGTCTTTCTTTCTCTCTTTCTTTCTTTCTCTCCCACCTTCTTTTTTTCTTTCTCTCTCTCTCTCTCCTTTGTTTGCCCATCTGTTACTCTGTGTGTGTGTGTGTGTGTGTCTGTCTGTCTCGCATTCAGGCACTTAAATCACTCATTCTGTGTCTCTGTCTATCTTTCTCTCCCTCCCTCCCACTCTCTGTCTCTCTGTGTGTGTCTGTCACTCTCTGGTTCCCCCCTCCCTCCCTGTCTCTCTGTGTGTCTGTGCCTCTCTCTGTCTGTCTGTCTCCCCCCCCCCCACAAACCTCCTCAGCTCCTGGAAGTAGCCTGGCCGGCCCGCCAGCCCGCTGGCTGTATTTACTCGCTCGCTCTCTCACCCATCCACCGGACGAAGGAACCTGGCGTCCGATGGGTGAGCAAGCGAGCGAGCAACCGCGGCCAGCGGGCCAGTGGATTGTTGGGCGCTGCCGCAACTTTCCTTACCCGCCCGCCGGCCAGTCGGCCACAGTTACTCACTCGCTCGCTCACCCACCGGACGCCAGCTTCCTTCGTCCGGTGGGTAGGTGAGCGAGCGAGTAACCGCAGGCGGTGGGCAGGCAGGTTGTTGGGCGCTGCTGCAGAAAGTTTCCTTGCCCGTCCGCGCTTGCTTGTTCGCTCGTTCACCGGCGTCCCTGTCCCCGCCCCCCATCCCCGCCCGCCGCCTGCCCCGGCCGCCTGGCTGTGCGCTCTGCCAGGGGGCTGCCCCCTCCTCCTTCGACCTCACCTTTCCACGCTGATTGGCCCGAAGCGCATCCCCTTCCTTATCCCCGCGTCCGCTTTCTGCCTCGTCCAGCCTAGTGGTGCTCAAGAGGCACGGCTTCCGGCTGCTCCTTCTCTGACGCCTTTCTCAGTCACCTTCGGGCTTTACCTACAGCCGCTGCCGCCGCCACCGCAGAGTGGGCCTGGGATGCCAAGATGGCGGCGGCGGCAGTATCGGTCTTTCCGGGTGTGCGGCTCCTGACTATCAAACGCGCCCCCCTTTACGGAGCCTCGCGCCCCCCTGGGGGGGTGCGCCCCACTATTTGAGAAACGCTGCTCTAAGCTGATTTTCTTTCCTTAAAAATCAGAATATGCCAAAGGTTAAGCGAAAGATGAAGACCTTGCTCTCTACATCTAGACCAAAAAATCCCAACATTATGTACTCAGGAGTGAAGAGTTTTTAGATATGGGTCCTTTTTTCCTTAACATACACCAAGAGATAAGTCTGGTCCCTGTTACTATTTCAGATATTATGCAAATGCCTGAAATATTAGCATTCTCTATAGAGAGAGGATGGCTGATTTCCCACTATAATAGAAAAGAATATATGCAACTCAAGGTTGAATTGTGGAGTCCTTAGTTTACATTATCAGCACTAACAATATTAACTAGCCAGGTAATTCATGAATAATCACTCTCTGTGGCCTAGGACAACTTGCTGCAGCCAACTCACCATGGCCAAATAACTGTGGCCAACTCAAAATTGGACAATTTGGCAAGTTGGCTGTGGTGAATTCTCCCATGGTAAATTATCCCTGGCAAGTTGACCATAGCAAGTTGACCATGGTTATTTAGGCATGGCAGGTTGGCTGTGGCAAGTTGTACCATGGTAACCTATCCATGGCAAGTTGACCATAGCAAGTTAACCATGGTGATTTAGCCATGGCAAGTTGGCTGTGGTGAGTTGTGCCATGGTGAATTGGCCATGGTGAGTTAGATGTGGCAAGTGGTCCCATTCTAGTTTCCTGAAATATTGTCCAGGGGAAAAGTGGATGCATTTTTGGAGGGATGGTTATTATAAGGTTTTATCTTTCATTACCAAATTGTGATTCCTAAGCTGCTCAGTGTTGACAGGTTAGACGAACATAGAAGCCTGTGTAATTAATTAATTAATAAGCAAGCAATAAACTAAATGATATGAATGCGTTCATTCTTGAGATTTTGTTTGTTATACCAAAGAAAATGTTACAAGTCCTCTCTTTGAGATCTTGTGATATTGTGAGCTATCCCAGAGCCATAATATCAGTTTTGTCAATAACCAACAACACCCAGCTCAAGGTCATGAAGTATAGGGCAAAACATCAGATGAAATATAGAGAAGGGAAAAAAAGCAATGGTTTAAGCAGCAGAGTGCAGAGTGAACTGTATTCTTTTGCTGACACAGGGCAATTAACTGCTTAACAGAGCTTCCAGTCTGTTGTAAAAACTCTTATCTGGCCAAATCTTGTCAAATGTCTGAGAGACTTCAATCACATCTAAGCCGTGCTACATGTCTAGCACAAATTAAACAGTGTAATTCCAGAATCCCTTTAATTTTTCTTCCCAACAGAAATTCTCCTTTGTCACCTTTTACTTTTCCCCATTGTCTAAAGTGATTTAAGGCACTTTGTTCCCCTAAAGAAATGTCATCATAAAGGTAAACCTATCCTTTGATTCCTAAATTATTTAAATGTTTTCCTGCCCTATTGTGTAATAAACCATTTTTCCCCACAAGTGTTTTGCTTCATGGGTATTATATTGTAGGAAGTTAATATCCACCCCTCTGCTAGAAGATGAAATATTTTAGGAAATATTAAAAGGGCAGAATATTTTCCCCTAAAAGGGAGAAAGAAACTAATCACCCCACCTTTGCCAATGGGCCATCAAGGCCTGAGAAGATCTTTTCTACATTACAAAGATCTTCAGGCAGCACTATAATAGGAATCCTAAAGTCCCTTCATTGCATCACCGCCCAGCAAGGCTCAACCAAACTTAGACTCAAAGCATAGCCTAGAGAATTGCATCTGCATGGCCCCATGGGAGTCTGACAGCCAATCAGAGTGCATGTCTTGCATAGAAGCAGGGAGAGGACATAAAACCCAGAGACTCAGCAAGCCAGCCTTTCTTCTTCTTCACCCAATGCCAAGGCATGTGATCCTGCCCACCATTAAATCATCTTTCCAAGCAGCCTCCATGTTTCCAGTATCTTTTTCCTTACTTGGAACTGAACCCAGAAGGACATTTCTTTCAACAGTATTATGAATAATGCTATGCCAACATTCTGATTTAAAGGGCAATGAATCAGAAGACCCATGTGTGCTCATATAGCACTTGGTGGGAACTCTTTGAACCAACATATTCTTTCTCATGATAACCATGAAAGGAAGCTGTATGAGCTCAGCAAAAGACACAGCTAAAGGTACTCCTGACTAATGTGCTAATATATGTTCCAAATCAAATATATTGGCCTTGGACTACAGTTTTTTACAAAGCCCTATCAGATAGTTGTAATGCAATTTAATGTAGTGGGGGGGGGGGGGCGATCAAATAGAGTTTTTTCCCCTTCCACATGTCTGATTAAAAGATTTCATTGCAATCTCTACATGGAAGATTTTGACCAAATAATAATTTGGAGATAACAAGAAAATAGTGTTGGGTTTATTTTCTATGTAAGCTTCAGAGCATGTTGTAATTAACATTTTTTGAAGGCCACAAATATGAGATTTGGGTTGAGGAAGGATTTGCAGGAGATTCTTTGCTTTTATCTATGCTATATCTTTGTCAGGGCTTATAAAATAATTCTAATCTTTCTGCTAACTTAAAATGGGAGAAAACTATAGTGTCAAGTTTTCAGCAATCTTAGCTAAGTAAGATTATGATGTCCACAAAAAAGTGAATCCAAGAGCTACATACAGACTTTGGTCTGTTGGTTGTCTATTCTTGTTATCAGAAATAGAGATGTGGCCATGATTTTAGCACTATCAATACCTGGGGGAAAAAAACCTGAACTAAGAAAACTCAGAGATATTCCAAATTTATTAAAACATTAAAGGGTTGAGAAACATAATGCCTAAAAAAAATCTGTTACTCAAACTAATCTAGTCTCACTTTTACCCCTTGAAACTCATTTGATAAGTTGCTTGCCAAATAACAGCATCTGCCTGATGAATTACTATCAGGTGATGGGGATGGTTTTCCAGATTTTGCCAATCCATTATGAAAAAACTCATCTGTCCAATATTTTATTATTTCCCTTTCTTTTTCACACAGCCTAGTTAATTATTGCAATTCTTTTATAAAAGGGCTCAAGGGTGTGTTGTACATATTTTCAGGGATATTGTAAATAAACAAAATGTATCAACAAGATATAGAGTTTTTAGAAAGGGGGGAAAAAGCTTGGGGTGGCTACAGGAAGAGGTACAGTTTTTATTACCATGTGCTCTTCTACATGCTGGAACAAAGATTGAATTGAAATTGATAACTTTTTTTTCATTTATTCAAATTGTGGTTATCTGCTTTGAATATTCACTAGAATAGGAAGAAACTCACGTGGAATAGAGGATGCGGAGCTGGAGAAACTCCCTTAATGTGCTCGGACTTAAAAATTTGCAGTTTTTCATGGGATCAAGGACATATTGATGGCTATCACCTGATGTAGCATTAAAATTAAGTTTAAATAATCTTTCAAAGCAACTTTCACTAAACTAACAGTAGGACTTGTTTGCTTTCCAACTTCGATGTCATGTTGAAATATGAGTATTAAGTAAGAGAACTTGTGTATGGCTTTGGATTTGCTGAATCTTTCAAACTTTTATCTTTGGAAGCTTTTGAAGTCATCCCAGAATTCAGTTCTTTCCTAAATTTTAACAAAAGGATTGTTCTACAAAGATGCATTGTTAAAAAGCAACAGTGGTTTTGATCACAATAAATAGCCTCGTAGGGTGCATTCAATGAAAGGGCTTTTAGTAGGCCTTTGTCTAAGGTACTTACATTGCATCGTACCAAAAATACATCATTTTAAAAAATGAACTGAAACCAGAGAGGCAGCTAGGAGGCAATTTAATGACCATTCAACATGACAGAGTTCTTTTCAGCTTGATGTTGGTTTTGTGTGTCCTGCAGGCAAGAGAAAATGCTTGTGATTAATAATAGGTTTTGCAAGGATTTGAGCCAATATTACAAAGCTAGGAGTTTGGTATGAAGCAGAGTCTTAAATTGAATGTGGGGAGGGATGAGAAGAATCTTTAGTTGTTCACTAAAAGAGATTGACTTTTAACCTCACACATTTGAAATGGTATGATATTTGCCATATTTGCTGACAGGTTTGACCTTCCCTAACTCAAAACTGAAAATGGCTTCAGCAGCAATAATACTCTACAAACCATCTCTAGCAGTCCTAATATAAAACTTTGAGTTACTTCAAAGTTCAAAGGTACTTCAAGCTGAATTCCAGACATCCTTTCCAGGGCGTCCAAGACAACATATGAATTATGGAAATGCTCCAAAAAGTAAGCCAGTAGCAATCTCATCCTAGCAATTTGTTCATCAAAGAAAGAAGTGGTCTGCAGTGAGTGAAAGGAAAGAAATTTGTTTTCTTCATATTTATCACATATTTATCTTTATTTATCATATTTATATAAACCTTGAAGAAACTCTAAATGCATCTGTCTGTCAGTCTGTCTCCCTCTCTCTCTCTCTTTCTCTATCTCCCTACCTACCAGGCTTGATTTGCTATTTTTACAAAAAAAAATGTTACATAAAGATCTTACATAAAATCTTATTTATATAAGATTTTAAACCTGTTGAGACTAAATCATAGTAAATTAACCTCTATGATAAGCTCAGATGTTGAGATCCATTTATGCACATCACCAGCATTGTGCTGATTCAGCATAGGATCTTCTCATTTGATTCTCCCCTTCTGGGGAAAGTATAACTGGACTTTATTTAGACAACAGTTTGCCTGGGTATTTATGAGTAACTATTGCCATTGGACCAACATTTTTCTTTTCTAGTCTTCCCTTTTTTACTGTGGTTCAATGATATAATTGCAAACTAGTATTTTAAACTCTTTTAAATCAAAACAGTATACTTCAATTATTGAAAATTGCACCCATAGAATAAAAACTTTGCCCATAGAAAACAACAAACATAAATGTACTTATATATGGCAACATTGTTTGCAAGAGGAGAAATTCATATCACAGTATGCTGCAATATATATGGAAGTGTTGATAATCTGGGAAATAATTTGGATTGCAATCAGATATAGAAATAACAAATGAAAGCTCCCAATAAATCCTGAAATTTGATTAATCCAATGCTGAAAGAATCAGTTTTCTGTTCAATGTAGATTTATAATTTTGTTGCCCGGTTTCTGAGAAATCGTAAACCCTATTATTGCTTATTTTCTGCATGAGATGACAATGGGGATCTAGAAATGACTTTATAAAAATAAAAATAAATAAAGACTTGAACCTAGTATCTAATTTCTTGGATTTTCAAAACCCTATTGTATTCTCATCCTTTTTGGAATTTACCTAATTCCTATAATCTGGAGCAGAGACACGGGACGCATGCTGAAATGATGTCAACTGGTAGGGAAGAAAATTTCCCCCATGGTATTTAAATTCCTGGAAGACAGGCACAATAGCGGCTCGTTTTTTTGACAATTAAATAGAACAAGTACCTAAGTTAATGCTAGAGATAAACAACAGATCTGTGGGCATCTGGCTTGATCCTGAATTTCTAAAGGCAACTGGCTGGCTGGCAACAGAATACTGATCACCACAATATCGAAAGCAGCTCTGATCTCAGCAAGGCATTTTTTTTTCCCCTTCAGCAGTTTGTTTTGCATGAACTGTAATAGTTCCATTTAACTCTGTGGTTTTCAAAATCTGTTTTTCCTCCTTTCTGTCACTCTATTTGATCTGCTTTTCAGATGACACTAGACTGCGGTGTTGAGAAGAGCAATGATGTTTTTCAGGCTCTCTTCTTCCTTGACAGTGCTTTTATTGATCAATTTGAATATTCATCCTAGATTCCAGGGCTGTCATCTAGCCTAACGAATTACACAAACCAAGGAAAACCTGAGAAAAAATATTATTACTGAACCGTAAATGAGAGATATTCTCAGTGTTATGGATTTAATGTTTTTGCTTGGTTTATTTCAGCATTATCTCGTTGCATCTGACTCAACGTCTAAGGTTCTGAATGCATTGGGGAAAGCTATCTTGTTTGGGGCCATCCAAATATCCAGGTGATGCCCACCCAGGCCATTCAATGACCTAGTTCAGTGATGGTGAAACTTTTCAGCTGCACATGCGAAGGGACCATGCTTCAGAAAAGCTGAATGTCCATGTTCTGGTACCCGATAATCAGCTGGCCAGAGTGCTTTGGAACTGCCACTGTCCACTGCAAAGGACATCTGAACATCGTATGTGCCTGCATGCTAGAAACCTGAAAGATAAACAGGCAAGGTCACAGATACCAGGTGACATGGCTTTGTGTGCCACTTGAAGCACACGTGACATAGGCTCACCATCACGACCTTAGTTTTTCCACAATACTTTATTGCAAAAGAGAAAGCGATGTTTGGTTGCTTTCTTTTTCCTTTTTCCTTCATTGCTTACTTATGAATGCTTTTTCTTCTCTCATACAAAGGGAAACAAACTTCCTAGTGTTTTTTATTTCATCTTCAGGATGCTTCTTTCAAGCTACCATTCTTTCACCCTCTTGCCATAGCTCCTTCCTTTCTGAGCCATACATTTCTCTCAACGCATTTAGTTTAAATTCATGGGAAATGAATGAATACGTTTTTGAGATGCCTAGCTCTAATCCCCTCTTCAATTCCACTGTGTCTAACTGCGGCAGTTTATTTCTGAAACGTCATATTTTCCTCTCTTTCCAATTTTCACTTTGCAGTTTATTCTTTTCCTATCACAAATTCCTGACAAACTACCAGTTTGGATCAAATGTTAATGCTGTTAATTATTCCTAAATTTTATCACAACCATGGGATTTCACTTATATAAAGCTAGTGAGGTAATGGAAGAGTTGAAATTGCAACCGCAGATTTCTTGATTGGTAGTTTGATTTATTTATTTATTTTTCACAGTTTCTCAAACCCCCATGTTTATGGGCCTCTGGGTGGTAAGTTCAGTATCTGTCCTGTTCCTTATCTTAGTCCTGTGTATGGATGTGAAAAGAGATTTTTTTTTATATTCATTGATTTAGCATATTGCAGCTACAGGGATCATGCAATCACAGATCTAATTGATGTCTCTGTAGTTTTTGACCAGGAGGGAGGCAATATCTAGATTGGTCACCATGTGTATAGACTTTTAGCTGCTCTGTTAAGACAGAACTGGGCTATACTATTGTGGAGGTACTCTATACTTCATAGCCTGGAGGAGAGGTGAGAAGAAACAAAGTAGGTGATGGAGCAGGTGATGAACAGTAGACTAGACAAGGAAGTGAGCAATAAAAGAAATACATATAAGTCAGCAAAAGTTGTAACCAGAGAAAAGCTGTAGAACAAGCAAAACAGAAAGAAGAAAAAACATGGAGAGGGAGGAAGAAGGAAGCAGAAGAAGAAGGAGGGAGGGGGAAGGAGGAGGGAGGGGGAAGGAGGAGGAAGAGGAGGAGGAGAAGAAGAAGGAGAGACAAGTTTCACAGGTAAGAGAAAGGTTGAGAGAAGCATGAGGAGATGCTGTGACTGACTTTTTTATTCCTTCTGCTTTATCAAGAAGACTCCCCTCAGGTTCTAATAGATGTTAGGTATGTCCCAATCTGAACCCATGCTAGTTAGAGTTACCAGTGGATTTTTTTTTCTTTCCAAGTGGAAATCTACCAATCCCTTGCTGAAATTATCCCACATTAAATGTCTCAGATCAGCAGCACTTTACTAAAGAGAATAGAAATTGGCTGTTAACACAGAACAAGTTAAGACTTATTTTTGGCCAATTTACAACACGAAGAAAGCACTTTAACGTGGCTATGGGATATTCCTCAAGAAACTGTTTTGCATCTTCAAGGAGTAAGACCAAGAGTAAGAGTTATTTGCATTTCTCTTGCAAATAAGTTCTTCAGAAAATTAGCATAGGCATGACCAATTCTCATTGTCTCCAGTAAACTTTCAAGTTATATTATTTATTAAACTGATTTAAATATTCATGATCTTTGGTTTGCCCACATATCTGTTATCTGCCAAGGTTTAGAAAAACTGGTATTGATAGGATAATGCATTTAGATTGGCAGATTGAAAATTGTTTGTACTGTATGAATTCATGATAAATTGAAAACCATACCAAACTCTAAATAGCAGAAACATTTAATTAAGTCTTTTTTTGAGCACAATTTCTCTTGTCCAGTAACCTTTGGTTTTAGCCATGGATAAAAACTCAGATTTATTTTCCACATATGTATGGGAATGAGGTCCTTTGTCAAACATATTGTTATGATGTAATCTAAGAACTGAATTATTTTCTTTTATAAAATAAAAATGTTGCTAAGAACATCAAGGCATTAAAATATCATGTGGCATAATTTATTGATTTTTTTTTCTTTTAAAGTAAAATGGTTTCATAAAGCCAAATCCAGAAGAGAAACAGTAATTGGTGGTTAAATTGAGACGATTATGGGAGCAAAACCTACCTTTTCAGGTGCATAATTTGGAACCACATTAGCTAAACTACCCTCTTATATGCTACATTGTTAGAATTAATTACAAAGGAAAGCAAACAGCACAAATATCTTTCAACTTCTCTTTTGCTGAGCAGTTTGAAATATCGATTTCTCAGGATTTGATTTCTCCCTTCCTCGGTAAGAAATTCTAAGCAGTTACAATGTGATTGTCATTCCAGACGGCACAGAAAAATATTGCAACAATTTCATATAACTGTGTATGTCTATCTTACCTTTCCCCTGACCTGCTGCTCCATCTTGATGATCCTGACACAGCATTTGGACAGCCGGAATCAAAGAAAAGAAGAAAAGATTGGCTAAAAGTCAACACAGGTTTTGTTTTTGTTTCGCTATTTTCCCAAAGAATGGAAGATTGTCCGTAGGATGCTAAAGCTCACCTTTTCAGCTGAATTTAATTAAAGTTTTCCAGTTTAAATGGATGGTTTCATCACACCTGCATACCGCAAATTGTTAATTTTCAGTGGCTGGCACAAAACTTCTTAATGACTAGATTTTATAGACATCCATTGATTGACATTTTGCACATGCATCAAAGTGTTCACATTTATTTTTTTCATAAAAAATGAAGACTGTCATGTCCTAGTACTTATTATGGGGAAACAGATATTTCACGATTTATCAGTGAAACAAAACTGAGTGAATCAATTAATTGTGAATCTAATCTATGGTTGAAGACATAGATGATAGATAGTGTATTTTTCTGAGTATAAGACGCACATTTTTTCCTCTAAAAGAGGCTGAAACTCTGGGTGCTTCTTCTACATCGAATACAGCATTTTTTGCCTCCTGGAACCCCGCCCCCTTCACCAAACTGGCTGTGCCTAGTCTTAGGGGGGTTTGCAGAGTGCTCCTGGGGGGGGAGGTAAAAAATGAGCAAAAAAACCTGCCTATTTATCGCAAAAATGGGCCATTTTTGTGTCAAATAAATTGCATGCCTAGCCCTATGGAGGCTTATAGAGTGCTGCTGGGGGCTGGAGGAGGGGAAAACGGCCCATTTGAGGCTAATTTCTTAATTTCCCCAAGGCTAGTCATGCTTTTTATTTGAAAAAAAAAGGCCGCATTTTCACGGAGAAATGGGCTGTTTTGGAGGTTTGCTGAGTGCAAAGGCTCCACCCTCCCTTTTCGGAAGGCTCTTTAACTGTTTCTGTGCCAGTGGGAATGAAGTCTTATGGTTTGTCAGCTATTTCCTTCACCAGGACATGGATAAATACTCCTGAAAACATCAACCTACCTACCTAATATCTCTCTCGCCCCCCCCACCTACTGTATTTCTCTCTTTCTCTCTCTTTCTCCCTTTCTATCCTTCTGCCTACCTAACTACACACACACACTCCCTACCTACTGTATTTCTCTCTCTCTCTCTCTCTCTTTCTCTCTCTCTATCCTTCTACCTACCTACCTATTTACCTACCTACCTGCACACACTCTCTCCCTCCTTCCCTACTTACTGTATTTCTCTCTCTCTGTCTATTTCTCTCTATCCTACCCACCTACCTACACACACACACACACACACACTCCCTACCTACCTACTGTATTTCTCTCTCTCTTTCTATTTCTCTCTTTATCCTTCTACCTACCTACCTACCTACCTACCTACCTACCTACCTACCTACCTACACACACACACTCTCTCCCTACCTACCTACTGTATTTCTCTCTTTCTCTCTCATCCTTCTACCTACCTACACACACACTCTCTCTCCCCCTACCTACTGTATTTCTCTCTCTTTTTCTATTTCTCTCTCTATCCTTCTACCTACCTACCTACCTACCTACCTACACACACATTCTCCCTCTCCTCCTACATATCTACTGTATTTCTCTCCCCTCCTTTACCTACCTACCTACACAGACACTCTCTCTCCCTACCTACCTACTGTATTTCTCTCTCCCTCTCTATTTCTCTCTCTCTCTCTATCCCTTTACCTATTTACCTACTCTCTCTCTCTCCCCCTACCTACCTACTGTATTTCTATTTCTCTCTCTATCCCTTTATCTACCTACCTACCATATTTCTCTTTCTTTCTCTCCCTCTCTCTCCCTCTATCTACCTACCTACCTACTTTTTTTTGTAATTTGCCTCTTCAAAACCTTGGTGCGTCTTATACTCCAGTGCATCTTATATTCTGAAAAATATGGTAGATAGATAGATAGATAGATAGATAGATAGATAGATAGATAGATAGATAGATAGATAGATAGATAAAATTTTGAAAGAGGAAAATAGTAAATGAATAAGTGCCACTTAAAGCTAAGTAGTTTAGTCAGCACAAACAGCAACAACGTATTCTGACTGAACTGTACAACTTTTCAGACTTATTTTATGGATGACAGTTCCATTTACTGTAAACATTTCTGACCAATTTTCAAGTAATTGCATGATGTGTATATTCTGGAAATATGAGTGCCTCGTTGAAAATGTAGAAATATGGTTCCTCCCATTGTCACTGTTTTTAGTCATTACCATTGAGATTCAATTGTTTTTATTGCTATTTGCGTGGCAACCTTTGTACCATCTTGGTTATTTAGAGAAGAGGTAGAAATAGCATTCCTTTGTATGAAAGATTCTGATTTATAAAAAGAAGAAAATGTATTCAACCTAGCAACCATCAGTTCTATTTGGGCTAGGATTTTTAGAATTTCCAGCAAATGGAACATTAGATTTTGCCTGAAAATTCCGGATTTTGCTATCCCAGTATATTTGGGAGGCACTAGGCTGGTCAGGGATGGGTCCAAAATGGCTCAGCAGATTTTTACTGCCAGAGAATGAAAGGTGAAATGTCAGCTCTTCTCACTATTAGATATATTGTGCTCTTTTCCTCAAGGAAACTAAGAAAAAAATTTTCTTGAGTATCTATGGGTATTCAACCATTCTAAAACTCGATTCCATTTTCTCTCCTTTAATTTGTCTTTTAATTATCCTTGATCTCACAATGCACAAACAATTCATTCTAATCGTTTAACAATTGTCTTACCAAATAAATATAGACATTAACCAATAGGTATGGAACAGGACAACATTTACACTCTCTGTTCAAAATCCTTCAGCTAAGCAACAAAACATTTTGTCATAATACTATCATTTGAAGAACACATTAGGGGCCAGTTTAAAAGTAATTTGTCATATCCCTCAAATCAATAATTCAAAACTTTAGGACATGAAAGCATTTTTAGGCAGGCACTCAAAGCCAGGTGAATGCAATGAAATAACTCTGACTCAAGTTAATTAAAATAATAATGCAATCTAAGAGTGCTGAATCCATAATTTTGAACACATATACAAACTAATTTGGCTTTCATCTCTGTTTGCAATTCCCATTACTACAGTAATACAGAATTGTATTACTATAATACAATTCTATTATGTTCCTTTCGACTTGTTGTAGATCACTTAGTTATAATTAAACATTAAACATTCCCTGAAGAGGGAAAATGCTTCCTTCAACATATCATTTTTTTAATTGCCAGCTTCACTAATTAAAGTATAATACTTTAAAGGGAGGGATCAGTGGTATGAAATTTCTTATGTAAATAGAACCATTTCCATAATAAGTATCCTTTAGTTACTTTAGTCCTTTATGTGCATCAGAAGTTAAATCTAACATGTATCATTCCAGATGTAGCCCCTGCACATTTTCCTGTAAAATAATGTAAACAGCATTTCATCAGTACCTTAATGAAGAAAAGTCTACTCTTATAAGAAGAGTGCTCAAAATTCAATGTCCTAATACAATATAACTCCAATCTTAATATGTGAGTTACATATGCCTCAATTTTCTACATCAAAGTTCACACATGCTACTCAATTTAGTTTTGGCTTGTTGCAAGGTAACTCAGAAATTATAGTTTGTAAAATATGGTTTATACTGAGAAATCAATGTTCACACAGTAAAGCATATTGTGTATACTCAGCCAATTAAGATTGATTTAGACAGTCATAAAGAAAATTATGCCCTTAGTACTTTGTGTAAATCCAGTTATTGTCAGCTCATAATTAATAGCTGAAAATGTACTCATAACTTGAGCTTCAAATTCTGAATGAACATGTCAAAGATTGTAGGGTCAGCAATGAACACCATTTGGAATGACCCCAAAGTTGCATTGACTTCATCACTATCTTCAATCTTCTGTCATATGGGTTGAAATTTAGACAAGCAGAAACCTATTGAGGTTGTATGTAGCAGAAGTTTTTACAGAAGTTTGGAAATCACCATGGAGCCATCTTTAGGTAAACTGCTAGATTTTAAAAAGCCCTTAAGTATTTGAAAGGATATATTCTGAGGATTTTAGAAAGCACTGTGGTCAAATGTAACTTTGTTTGCTTTGAATCCCTCTCAAAAAACTTAGCCAAATGTTGATTTCACAATGGATCAGATGACCATTCCTTGCACCCAGGAGGAGGAATGTGACTATGACAGTTAAAGGCTAAATGAATCATGTGTGTATATAACCTAATCCTCAGGAATTACTGTTAAGTGATGTAGATTATTTTAATGAATAGAAAGTAGTGCTAAAGACAAAAAGAATTAGAGAGCAAATCATACATAGTTAATAAAAACAATAACAACAAAAATCTCTAACATCTGCATGACCAGATAACCTATTTCTAATATCCTTTTCTTTCAAGGAAATGAGGCCAAGAGATCTCTAAATTAAAACTTATTCTGCTTCTTTTTCATCAACAGATTTAAATATGAATTGCATTTCTTGGATCTTTTATTACCTCTCCCTTTGTTCCAAGGAGAAAGAACAGAATCCCTTAATTTTTCTTCTCCATTATAAGAACTATTACCAACCATACTCAAGTTTGGAACTGTAAAATATGTCCCCCAGGTGAAAAAGAGTTGATCTTGAAATAATCTGTAGAAAATATACGACTCTGCTGGTTTAGCTAAGACTTGCTATGAGAAATGTAAACCAGGCCTCATTTCCCCCTTATCTTTTCTTCAGCAAAAGAAAATTTAGAACTTGCTTGATCAGACTTTAACATTCTAAACTGATGTTCTTTATAGTTAATAATCTTTTTTTCTAATTCTTTCATACAATTACCTAAAGTAATTCACCATTTGTTCTATTCAGGTGAAATGAGAAGATACATGAGCCATAGGTAACCCTCAATTTATATGCTGTTCATCCTCGTTTACTCATAAAATTGCAAGCTTTGGAATATGGGAATTACTTTACTGGCAGTAATTCTCCAGGTTCTTCAGTGAAGTTCATGTGCTGATTTTTTAGCTGTTGATTTCCAGCTATTGAATTTTCAACTGTCGGTATGCATAAACTATGTTCACCGTGTTGCAAAAAAGGTAAATAAGCAGGAATAATTGTGTATCATTATCACTGTACCACTAGCAACTATACCCTTCTGATTTTTTTCCCAGCTAGAGCTTCTCTAAATCACTAAAAATGCTTGGAAATAGTGTATTAAATGTCTACAAGTAAATTACAAGGATGACCAAAGAGGTTTTGGCTGAAACCTGAAAAATTTGTCCAAAAGCCATAACATACATATCCTAGAAAAGCTCAATGGTGCTTGCTCAGTGGTGCTTGATTCTGGAAAGCATGTAGAGAATTGCTGTCTTAGAAAACATGTTTTAGGAGTAAAAAGGATTTGTTTTTAACAGATAAATTGGGATTATCACACATTCATTCCCAGAAACATGATGGTGTTTGTAGAATTTTACTTTTTAAGCCTCAAACTTCTATTCTTTGCAAGCAGCAATCAAGCAGAGAAATACATCGAGTAGTTACTGCTCCTACTGAGACTTTCCCACTACCATGTTTTACTTCCTTTTAGAGTATCTCCAGGAAAAGCAAAGTTGTGATTCATCATAAAACTTAAATTTGTATAAGGAAAAAACATTACTTATCAGACTGCAGCACAAGAAGGCTTTGCGATTCTGTGCGAGTTTTCCTTGGATCTAGGCAATGGAGGGAAGATGTCAATGGAAATTTGTCTGGAACAGATCTACCAGATCTTTGGCTGTCAAACTCCAAGTAACCATCTGATAGCAGCAAGGGGATTGAGTTTGGCTTTTGATCTTGACTGCAATTACTATCTATATAGCACTTTGAAATCTTTAAAGCATATAACATGTAGATTCTGAATCCTATGAAGCAAGGGGTGGACAACTAATTTGTGGCTGGTAGCTGCACTTCTTTTTAACTGTTTTTAGCCTCTAAAGGCAGCTGGGAATGAGGCTAATAACATATTTTCAGCCTGATTGAAGCAGTGAAATATCAAGCAGTGAAATGAATGTTAAAGCATTCTGAGATGTTGATTTATCAGTTCTGAACATAGATTGTCTCCCTCCACACAAGGATACCTGTGACACCAGAAATTGGAGTTTTGCTGTGATCTACAAGTGATCTGGACATGCGGATGTGGAAGCAGCAGGATCCTAAGCCAGCTGTGAAATAAATCAAGCTATTACTATGCTTTATAGTGCAAATAGGGGATTAAAGTTGAAAGAGAGTGGCTTATTTAATACTACCTAAGCAGTTTGTGGCAGAGATTTAGAAATGAATTGGGAACTTTATGGTTCCTAGCTCAGCCTCCTAGCTCAGTTCTCCTAGGGGAAACTTATTTGAAGACAAATGAACAACAGACCTCTTCCTCAAACTCTTTCTTCAAATCTTGGACTTGGTAACATCTTTCTTCCACTGTCAGATCAATGGAAATAATAACACTAGCCAAAATAGGAACTTCTTTGGAAATAAGTACAATATCTGTACTTTTACTATGATCAAAAAAGTTCCTCTCTCCTGTCTTTATATACAAGGGAAACTCCTAGAAATGTCCAGCAGGTCAAAGTCGGTTCTATAAATCTAAATAAATTAAATTTAAATTTAATTAATTAATTAAAATAAAATAAATTATTGCTTGATTCTGATGAGCTGGTAGTTCCTTGCTTAGGCTGTTTACTACTTCATTGTGAGACTAACAGCAAGAGCAGCACCAGACAAACAAGTAGTAAACAGCAGTCTAATCAAGGAACTACCAAGCAGAAAACAATACTTCCAACAACACTGGTAAGACATGCTATATTAAAAAGAGTAAATCCCGTTTCTTTTAATATTGAAGATATTACCTAACCGAGTAATGAGATGTGTGCAAGAAAATACAAAGCTCAGAGAACACCAAGGATTCCACAGATCTGTATAATTGGAGGAGAATATCCCTATGAGCATCAAGATGCTTTCTCTGTTTAAATTGAAATAATTTTAGGTTAATCTAAATAAATTAAATTAAAAATTAAATTAAATTAATTAAATTTTGCAGAACCCTGAAATATATAAAAGATTTTTCTGAAATTCAGCTTTTATTTGCAGTTGATACCACATTATCAATACAACAAACCTCTATTTACAGGACTTTTGAAGCAATAAAAACTGTAGCAAGCATCATTGGAAAAAATTAGTGGCATTGGAAGATGGAGCAGTCAGGAGAGGCAAATTTCTATTAAAAATGTGCTAAGGCAAGATGAGGAGTAAAGACAAGAACATGAAAGGAATTGGTTTATCTGTAATTAACTACCTAGCACAGGGATGTCCAAACTTGGGAACTTTAAGACTTGTGGACTTCAACTCCCAGAATTTCCCAGCCAGCTATGCTGGCTGGGGAATTCTGGGAGTTGAAGTCCACAAGTCTTAAAGTTCCCATGTTTGGACATCCCTGACCTAGCAGAATAGTGTATGTTGCGTTTGTGCTGATAAATAAATAAAGGGAGACAATGCATATATATATATATATTTGTTTTCATATTTTTTCACAGGTGTAGGTATGCTGGTTTTGTTATATTCAGGTCTTTTCCCATGTAAGAATGAGATTGTCTTGGCAACGTTTTGGCGAGGTCTCACTTGCCATCATCAGGCTTTCGTCTGTGGTGACGCAGCTGCCGTCTATCTATCTATCTATCTATCTATCTATCTATCTATCTATCTATCTATCTATCTATCTATCTATCTATCTATCTATCTATCTATCTATCTATCTATCTAAAGGGCTGAATAAAATATTCTATTGACTTTTTAGTTTCAGATTATTTTAGAGAGTTCCAGAAAGGTTTTACTTACAACAAAGATTCATATGTAATAGATTTTAGATAGCTGTTTTCCTTTTCATTATTTGGTAAAAGCCATTACTTTTTTCCAACCACCATTGGAAAAGTACATAAAGCCAGATTTAATAAAATATAACATTTCTCTTAAAATCAATATCACAATAATCTACTGTTACCTAACAAAGATAGTAGATTTAAGTATAAAGTGTGGTTGATAAGCCTGTGAAATATTTAACATAATCAATATGGAGTCTTTTTCTTCCTACCTCATCAGCATATCTTAACTTCAAAAGGAATTTCAAAGGTTAGTTGAGGAGAAGAATATTAGATATACAGTATGCAAGTTAAAGGGGAAAAGAGAACTGGGGAGATATTAAAGCAACTGCTTTACTTTGAAGAGGACTCTAATGAAACACTTCATTCTCCTTCATGAAACAATGTGTTTCCCTGCTTTTAATGGCCATAAAGTTTCATGTCACCCACTCAAATTGCCTCCGCTGGATGCTCCAATATGCATTAAAAAAGTTCAGTGTATATCTGTCACATGAAAAGATTCATCTTTGGATTTTAGGACTTCTAGTCAAGACTTCGGGGTAACATTGAAATATTTCATTGATCCAGATCCTCTCACCTCTTTGCCTCAGTGAGCAAAATGACACTGGTTCTGCGGTGGAAAACTGTGCTGAGGCAAAATCCTTTGTGGACCTAGTAGAAAGTGTAGTTATTTCAACTTGGGTATTTTGAAGGATTCATTGTCCCAGTTCAAATACTACAGTACTTCTTATTCAACATTCAAAGTATCTTGAACTTCATTCCAAGAAAGAATTTTGTATTATTGAGTGACAGAATATTCTCCTTTTATTTTTCCTTTTTCCCCTACTATAATTATCTACACACACACACACACACACACACACACACACACTTTACTGTATGAATAAGCTTCTTTATCCTATGGTCATTTATTTTTATTTCTGCTCTTTTAGTCCTGATTATATCCAATAATAGCTAGATTGGGAGAGGTACTTTGCTACTCACAGAGCACACAAGGGTCATCTTTGTGCACAGTCAGGCTTAACCACATTTCATTGCTCACTCTCATACTTTAAAAATAAAAGGATTTGAGAAATCTTTTTACAGTCATCTTTGTGGGCCGTCTTCATCCTATTCTTAAAAAATGAACCTTAAAATGCAGAGGTTCACAGTATGAAAGGGTTTTTTTTAACATAAAAGTTCATGATGATAATCCTGTCACATCATTTTATATCATCCTTCTGGAAGCATTAGATAGTACTCTGCTTCAATGTTATATATATATCAACCAATTTCATTGTAATTTTAGTACAATGACAATAAAGATTATTATTATTATTATTATTATTATTATTATTATTATTATTATTATTATTATTATTAAAAAAGTAGACATTTCTAAACATTCCATCTGCTTCCCCTCCTCATGGCACCTATTTCTTTAGGTTTTGGCTACTTTATTTAACTCATACATGGATTATGGTTAGCTTAACTATAATTGTATTACAATGCAAAGTGGAGCAGAGAATCACATTTCTTATAGTGACCTTCTTTTCCTAGCCTATCAATTTGGATACTACATACAGTAGCTCAAAACCTAGTTTTCATTGACACTTTAAAAAGTTACCTGAATTTCAATTGTCTGCTCTGTGAAATTGTGGAATGATCAGTCCACTAATAGATGGGTTTTCAGTTGGCCAAACAACTATACCCAATGTGGCCTTGACAGATATAAGTAGTGGGATGTTTCAGGGCTTTGCTCTAGACAAGTGCTCTTCAACATTTCGATAAATAGCTTGGGTGACAGGATAAATTAAATGCTCATTAAATTTGTGGATGACACAAACTTTCTGAAAACAGATTCAAGATTAAAAAAAATCTTGACAGATTTGAACTTTGGGCTGCATCAAATTATATGCAGTTTAATGACAATGTAAGGTTCTGACTTAACATAAAAAGTCAAATGCTAAGGTAAAACATAGGTGATATTTGCCTTACTATGGTACTTATGAGAAGGATTTGGGCATCCTGATAAGCCATAGTTTAAGTTTAATGCAGGATCGTGCTGCAGTTGCCACTCTGAGACGGAGTGAGAGAGAGTGACTGGCCTAAGATCATCCAGATGGCTTTATGTCTACAGCAGGTCTAGAATTCAGAGTCTTCCAATTCTAGCCTGATGTTTAATCACTATATCAAACTGGCTCTCAGGTTTAGTTTAAGTAGGTTTAAATGAAGGACAAAAATAATCATTGAAATTAGCTCTTGTGTATCTTATATTTATTTCACCACATAATCTTCACCTTTCCTTCTTGTGCTTTCAAACTCTGCATAAGTGTCATTTTAAAAGTTTAAATCTTGCAATAAAAGGCCTAAGTTCTGATCTGTATAATCAATGGTGACCCCTGAGAACAATCAATAAGTTTCATATGGAAAAAAAAGTTGATGAATTGATTAGGACAATGTTGCCCTGAGTTGATAGTGGCACAGGTCTAAGGAAATCCATGTCCGTAACATCATCTGCCTCTCAGAAAAGTTGTAGCCATGAATTTTCTTGTCAAAGATTTGGTTTTGAAATAGACAGATAGGTAGGCAGCCAGTTTTGTGGATGATATTCAATCGACCTGTATTTTCTTTCTGGGTCATAATGATGAGCCAATGTATCATCAGCTGCCCAATGCTGTGGAGAAATTCCTCACTTTCTCTCTCATAGCGTGACAACCACTAAAGTTCAACTTTTGAAGTTTCCTTCTCTGCCATCAGCATGCAAGGAAGAGATCTTGCACAAACCTTCCAATATTAAGAACATTAATAATGCAACCCACATGTTCCTGTGAAATACCAAGCTTGACAGCAATTTCCTTTTGCTGTTCTTAATCAGTTCATCAACCTTTCTCATGTGGAGTTTGTCACGTTCTGTCACAAGTCATCTGCTTTCTTCTTGATCACACAAATCAGATCTTCCTGCTTCAACATCCTTTTTTTTTTAAATCCAGCAACACACAGTATTCATATCGTAGCCATCACCATAAGCAACCTGCATTCAACAATGAATTTCAATTGGAAATAATTTGTTGCGGCCTGTTGTTCAAAGCTAACTGAAAAATACTTCCATTTCACAAATAATAGCCATATATACTTTTCTCATAGCAACTATGCACCAACTGATGTGTGTGGGGGGGGGGGGGGAGGTGCTGAAGAACATGTCAAAGCTTCTTCTAGCACATCAGCATTGTCATCTGTTGGCAGGTTATGACATTGAAGGCATCAATTTTCATTCAGACCTCATGCCTGCATGGAGTCATTGATGTCAGTGACATGGCTGGTGGAGATACTGTATCTTTTGTATTGCTTGCTCAATTCTATTTTAAGCTTCAATTTCATTAAACAGTTCTACAATGCAACCTGATTTTCTGGAAGCTTATTATGTTTGCCATGTCATTAGTTATGAGAAATGCAATACAATCAATATTACAGTTTGATTTGCTTTTATTCTAGTCAGCAACTGCTCCTTTGATAAGCCATTTATATACTCTGCTCCATAACACAATTTCAGCTTTCCCAAAAGCTAAACTCAGCATCCTCAAAACTATCCTTATTATATTTGGGGTATATGTGTATCATGCATTGAGGTGTACTCTATAAAGAACCTTTTTTTTAACAAGAATCCAAAATGAACTCAATAGACTCTGATGGAAATTCTAATATTGCTTCACTACAGAATCTATAGCTTGAAAATCCTGCTGTGGATTTTTATTTTATTCTATTAATACATTTTTGCCCATACAATTTGATTAAGTGTCAAGATGAGTGCTGTTTCCTCTACCACTTTTATCCCGTTTATCAGAGATGGAAACATAATGAAACTTTTGTTTTTTCAGCTTGTCCTTACTTCCCCCCCCCCCCCGAAATCCTAATTTCCAAATATCATCCAAAACTAAATCAGAGTCCAAGGCAAAGTATTGCTCTAAGTTCCAATTTATTAAGAGACACATGTTGGCACATCTGTGGAAACCCAAATCTGAGCTTCCTGGGTTTCCCCACCCAGTTGAAAGTTCATCCTCTTACCCCCACACCCACAAGTCCATTACGTGGTCCAATCTTCCACTGTCACGCTGGCAATACAACCCATCCACTTCCGGTCAGGTGCAGAGGTGCAGAGACAAAGAATGACCTTGGGCTTCTAGAAAGGAATTTTTATTTTGGTAACAATACATTCTACTCCTTACTATTCCCCCTCCCAATTCCCCACAAATGAAAAAGCATAGTAAAATAATAGAGAGTGTGGCAGGCCAAAGATCCTAAAAGGAACCGGCTGCAGGCCGGACACTAATATTGTATGCTTTTAAACTTCTTAAGCAAAAATACTTCATAATTTAGCAAATAAGTAAGGAAACATGAGGTTATTATGGGGCAATTACCCCTTTTTCTTGGAAAGGTGCCCTTTGTTCAGGTTTAATGGTTCCGCTGCTTGAGAGATCAAACTGCTGTTAAACAGAAATGGAGCAAATACACACAGACATCTCTTGAAAGGTTATTTGGATTACAGATCTCATCAGTACTTATTACTGCAAATACAAGAAGAAGCAAGAAGCACTTAAAAAAATAAAGATAATGAGATCTGAGAAGCCATTTATAAATTTGCTCCCTGGGCAAAGGGAATACTCAACAGTCACTTTGAATCAGTCACTCTGGGCAGGCAAAAATGCTGCCTTTCTGGTCTTCCAAAGAGAGTTTTTCAGTGGTTCAGAGGTTCTCTCTACTTTTCACTGAAGCCATATCCCAGCACAAACTGCAAAGCCGGTAACCAACATTCAGCTCTCCCTATTTTTGCAAGCTTTTGATTATTCCAGGAGCTTAAAGGATTTGTTTCTTCCATTTTCTTCAGGCAAGACTGTCTCTTAAAAAAATTTCTGATCAATTTTCCTTACATCAAAAGCCTAATGAGATATGATGTCCTCCAAAAAATGACATGGGGAACTTCCATATGTGAGGTAGACTTGAACTTGGATCTTGTAAACCAAGCATTTGTGCCATTATAGATACTGATTCTATTTAATTATCTGATGCCAGATCTCCTTAATTAACTGGACCTATATCCAAACAATGCAGTCAAAATATCAAAGATCTATTGAGAGTCTTCTATTGTCTTGAAATTATAATTACAGCCTTGAGGAAACTTTTGAGGTTTTCAGGAACAAAACAGAGTCCTTCCAGTAGCCTTCTTAGACCTCACATGCATAGTGTTCCCAGATTCCTGGAATAGCCTATCTATTTTGGTTTTATAGGCTGGAAAAGTCAGCTTAGTTTTCCTAGTCAGCTGGGTATAAATCAAACGATAAGATGATAAGCCAACCCTTTGAATTAGTTTCAGGCCCCAACCACAAAAGAGCCATGGCTTAAAAAAACAAAAACAAAACTTTAAAGCACACACTGAAGTGATACAGCCCAAAGCTGAGGAAGCAGCTACATAAACACTCTTTTTTTTTTTTATATTGAAAAAGTTTTATTGGTTTTACATTTTTTCTGTAGGATAGGGTAAGGGATACAAAGAAATTTTGAAAGCATTCACGTCGAGGTCGTCGGCTCTTCCGGGACCTCAAAATACATTAATAACAATAAAAAGAAAAACATTTTTCATCAAACTACAAAGTGAAAGCGTGTACATATATCTAAATTCTCAATTCAATACTGTCAGTCCTTTACAAAAAATCCAAATACAAATATTATACAAAATTGTTCAAAAAGAAAAGTCAAGGCAAAGTTATTTTTTTGATCTAAGTCTCTTGGCAATTGAATCTTCTTTTTCTCCTTCCAGGCCCCCAGTAGGCGGGGCCATGGCCCCCTCCGTCCCCCCTGGATCTTCCCCCAGGATAGAGGAATGTTTTTTAAGAAAGGCTTCCGCCTCAGCAACTGTTTTAATCCTCACTCTTCCTCCTTCCCAGAACACCAGCATCCCTTCGGGTGTCACCCACTTGAACCAAATCCCATGATCAAATAAAATTTTAGACAAGAAGGAAAATTTGAACTGTTGTTTCCTGCAAATGGCCCCTCCCAAAGCCTGTCCAATAAGCTCTCTTGTGAAGGGCCAATCACCAACCATCTGGTGACCAATTATCTCCTGCGAGTCTTCCTCTGATGTAATCGCTGCTTCCGTCTCTCAGCCCTGCGTAATCTAGCATCAGGGACAAACTGCCCCTGATCCTTCCCACTACTCCAGGCATCAGGCGCCAAACAGACTCTCTGCTTCCTGCTCTGCCTCTGAACCCTGTCCAAGGTCTTCCTCATTTCCAGGGCAGACTCATAGGACTCTTTGCTAGAAGAGTCCGTCAGCAATTTATCCGGAGTCTGCTGGGCCACAACATATATCCATGTGTATAGTTATACCTGCTATCTTGTATGTGTTTGCTATCTTTGCTGGCTGGAGAATTCTGGGAGCTGAAGTCCTTCAGACTTAAAGTTGCAAAGGTTGGAGACTCCTGGTTTAAACGAGATGTAACATTTTAATGCAATGAGATTAAGTGAGGGTAAATGGGTGAGAGAGTTCAAGATGTATAAATACACTTTTCGGAAGAAAAGCATTTCTATTTATTTATTTTATTCGATTTATAAACCGCCTATCTCCCCGGGCGGTGCACAGAACCGGACTCAGGGCGGTGCACAGAAAACAATAAAACCACATTCAATAAATACAATATAAGATAATTAAAATGAATTAAATATACCTGTGCTAAAATAAATTTAATACCCTAGGCTTATCCATCAACTTTATGGGATTATTTTATGCCATATACAGTAGATATTGGTATGATTGGGGGTTTCCCCCCTCATTTTTCAATCCATATAATAAAATATAATAAATGCCATTTGGTATTTAATGTCAAAGTCTGCTTTAAAAAAGAAGATGACAGTTTGGTAGATGATTGGTAGATGATCTCTGGAGGGCCAGAGATGGGGGTTGCTCCTCCATCCTGGTCCTATTAGACCTCTCGGCGGCTTTCGATACCATCGACCATGGTATCCTATTGCATCGGCTGGGGGGGTTGGGGGTGGGAGGCACCGTTTTACGGTGGTTCTCCTCCTACCTCTCTGGCCGATCGCAATTTGTGTTGGCAGGAGAGCAGAGATCGACCTCGAGACCCCTCACATGTGGGGTGCCTCAGGGGTCGGTCCTCTCGCCTCTCCTGTTCAACACATACATGAAGCCGCTGGGTGAGATCATCCGTGGTTTTGGGGTAGAGTATCATCTCTACGCTGATGATACTCAGCTGTATATATCTACCCCAAACCACCCCAATAATGCCGTAGCGGTGATGTGCCAGTGCCTGGAAGCCGTGCGGATCTGGATGGGAAGTAACGGACTCAGGCTCAACCCGACCAAGACCGAGTGGCTGTGGTTTCCGGCTGCCCGATTCAACCAGTTGATTCCATCTCTGGCCATAGGGGGCGAACATCTTGCCCCTGTGGATGGGGCGCGCAACTTGGGTGTCCTCCTGGATACCCGGCTGTCCATGGAAGATCAAGTGACAGCCGTGGCCAGGAGGGCGTTTTACCAGGTTCGCCTGGTACGCCAGTTGCACCCCCTATTGAATCGGGATGCCCTTCGCACAGTCACTCATGCTCTCGTGACATCCCGACTGGACTATTGCAACTCTCTCTACATGGGGCTCCCCTTGAGGTGCACCCAGAGACGTCAGCTGGTCCAGAATGCGAGCAATAATGGGAACCTCAAGGTTTACCCACGTAACACCGCTCTTGCGCCAGCTGCACTGGCTGCCTGTCATCTTGCGGGTGCGCTTCAAGGTGTTAGTTGTCATCTTTAAAGCGCTCCATGGCTCGGGACCTAGCTATCTGCGGGATCGGATCCTGCCCCATACATCCTCACGGCCGATTTGCTCCGACAGAGAGGGACTTCTCCGGGTGCCGTCCACTAGACTTTGTCAGCGGGCGACGCCCAGGGGAAGGGCCTTCTCTGTGGTGGGCCCAGCCCTCTGGAACGACCTTCCCCCCGACATTAGAACAACCACGGACCTCCGCTCCTTCCGTCTAAAATTAAAAACACATCTTTTCCGCTTGGCCGGCCTTGGGTAGTCTCTTTTTAATTAATTGGGGGATTTTAGCGCAGGGATAATTATTTAATCTGCCTTTTAATTTTATATTTATTGTTTTTATGTTTGTATTTTGCCTGTTTTTAATTGTTTTTTAATTCCCTGTGCCCCGCCTCGAGTCCCCTCGGGGAGAGAGAGTGGGTTATAAATAAAACTATTATTATGGAGTTTTCTGGCCTGTTAGGCCGGGTCGGGCTAGGAGGTTGGATAGCCGGCCTGGGCCTGGTTAAATCCCCAGCTGGGAGCAATTTTCCATCAGGGAGAACAGACTCCTTTCCAGCTTAGCTGGCGCCAAACCTACATTCCTCAGCAACATGAGAAGAAACCCTTCCCCCTGTGATGATGATTTGTTAAGACCAATAGAACTGTGCCGTATTAAGACCTCTTTAAAGACCTTGTGAATGTCCTAAAGATCTTTTGGACTGGAACATCAAATGGACACCCAATTGACATTGTGAACTTCCTTACTATAGCACTTATTCACTTTATTAGATCTTTGATGAATTTTAAATTATGGCTAATGATGTTTTTAAGATCCTATTTTAACCCATGACACACTAATGAAATTATTCTTACATTGTTTTATATTGATGATTAGTTTTAATTATTTATTATAACGCAATGTACTCCAGAGCAAATCTTTTGTTTTTACGAGAGTCCCCGCTCTCACAGGCTTGGCCCTCTGCTCTATCGAGGGCCCATCTTGATGAGGGATTCATTAATCCGGAGAGATGGGTGAAGCACGGCCTTAGGGGGTTTTTAGTAGCTAAATTATTGGTTCTTTTAGGGGGTACCAGGGAGGGGGGTGGGTTTAGACAGGCAGAGACAGGGGGTATTAATGAAAGTAAGGGCCGGACCAGCAGGCGGCGGAGGGAGGCGGAAGGATCCGACAGGAGGGGGGAAACATGAGTCGTTCCGACAGAGGGCCAACCGATCCAGAGGGTCGTGGGGAGAGGCAGGTCCGAGGGGAGACAAGTTCCATCCTCCCGGTTGGCGGCACGTAGCCGTTGGCTTCAAACGGTCAAGTGCCACAACCCCCGCAGGCTAGGTGGTCAGGGAGTACAGAGCCAGGGCCTACGGCTGATGTTTTGCAACGCCAGGTCCGTTGTCAACAAAGCCCCCCTCATTAATGACCTTGTGTCAGAGGGGGAGCCGGACCTGGTTGGGATTGCGGAGACCTGGTTGGGCCACGAGGGAGGACTTCCCCTCGTTGAAATCTGCCCACCAGGTTACCGCGCTTTTCATCAGCCCCGGGCCCTGGGTAGGGGCGGTGGGGTAGCGGTCATTGTGAAAGAAGGTCTTGAGCCGAGAGAAACCATTGTGCCACAGACCACCGGTTGTGAGTCCCTCTGCGTGAAGTGGGGCCTAGGGAGGCAGTTGGGCTTGCTGGTTGTATACCTGGCTCCTCGCTATGCAGCAGCAGCCCTGCCCGAGCTCCTAGAGGTGATCGCTACGGTGGCAATTGAGACCCCCAGACTTTTAGTCATGGGGGACTTCAACTTGCCAACGGTTGGCGTATCATCCGAGGTAGCTCGGGAGTTCATGGCTTCCATGACGGCCATGGACCTGACCCAAGTAATTCAAGGCCCCACCCACGAGGGTGGACACACACCGGATCTCATCCGCGGGGAGGCGGAACCTGAGTCACCAATCTGGTTCTGCCCCAGGCGCCTGATGGACCCAGATGGGTTCCAGGCGGCGCTTGGGCCACTTCCTGTACCCCTGGCCCGCGCCCCGATGGAGGACCTCGTGGCCGCATGGAATATTGCGACCACGGGAGCCTTGGATCGGGTCGCGCCCTTGCGGCCTCTCGTGTGGCGCCGAGCCACCCTGGCTCCTTGGTTTACTGAGGAGCTAAGGGTGATGAAACGCCACAAGAGATGCCTAGAGAGAAGATGGAGGACTACCCGCTCTGAATCTGACCGGACACAGGTAAGAGCCCATTTACGGACTTACATTGTGGCGCTGAGAGTGGCCAAACGCCATCATTGTGCCACTCTCATAGCATCCGCAGATAACCGCCCTGCCGCCCTGTTTAGGGTGACCCGCTCCCTCCTTCAACAGAGGGTGCGGGAAGCCCCGTTACAGGGTAGAGCAGAGGAATTTGTGTCTTATCTGCAGGAGAAAACCGCTCAGATACAGAATGAGTTAGCCCCCATTGCTGGTCCAGTGGAATGCCACGAGGCGGATCTTGTTTGGGAGGAGTTTGACTCCGTTGCTTCCGATGATATGGACAGGTTACGTGGGCGACTGCGAGCCACCACATGTTTATTGGACCCGTGTCCCTCCTGGCTTGTACTGGCATCCTGGGAGGTGACATCTTTAAAGCGCTCCATGGCTCGGGACCTAGCTATCTGCGGGATCGGATCCTGCCCCATACATCCTCACGGCCGATTCGCTCCCACAGAGAGGGACTTCTCCGGGTGCCGTCCACTAGACTTTGTCAGCGGGCGACGCCCAGGGGAAGGGCCTTCTCTGTGGCGGGCCCAGCCCTCTGGAACGACCTTCCCCCCGATATCAGGACAACCACGGACCTCCGCTCCTTCCGCTTAAAATTAAAGACACACTTTTTTCGCCTGGCCGGCCTTGGGTAGTCTCTTTTTAGGTTAGGGGTTTTAGGGGTAATTTTTAGTTTAGTTTATGGGTTTTAGCGCAGGAACAATTTAATTCACTTTTAATTGTGTATTTTGTATTTTGTATTTGTCGGTGGTCTTATTTGTATTTTTAATTGCCTGTGCCCCGCCTCGAGTCCCCTTGGGGAGAGAGAGCGGGATATAAAATTAAATTATTATTATTATTATTATTATTATTATTATTATTATTATTATTATTATTATTATTATTATTATTATTATTATTATTATTATTATTATTATTATTATTATTATTATTATTATTATTATTATTATTATTATTATTATTATTATTATTATTATTATTATTATTATATTTTATTTTCCAGCTAAGTCAAGGTCTTAAAATATGTCTCAGTTAAAAAAGAGCTCCCCAAGACAACCTTTCCCCTTTTCATTCAATTTGCTTGCATGCCAGTTTTTGCCACCATAAGTTCCTTAAAAGTTGCTTTCGGCAGAAGCTTTTGAACATGTGATTGTTTCTTTAAGAAAAAAAGAGCATATTTCTAAGCTACCATCTTGAGCACATCATCCATGATGTCATCCAACACACTGATATTTTAAGAGGCACTCTTTCTTCATTAAGCCCTCATTTTCAATTTCCTTGCAAGAAGTTATTAAAACAGTGAATAGCTGAGTACATATGATATATGAAACCTTTCATATGAGCTTACTCCTAGATTTGCTTGTACTCTGGACAAGTTAAAGGCGATTCTAAATATTTTATGCCATAATGATTAAATGCTCCCCAGAAAAGGATCTTTTAAAAAATCTTTCTAGCCAGCCCAGTAGCAGGGTGCATTTTTACTATGAGAAGAAAGAAAATGTTAAAAAGTTTACAAGCCTAGCTCACTTCATGTATTTTCTTTTTTTTAAATATATTTTTTATTTTTTTTAATAAAACAAAAATATGAAAAGGAAAAACCATCATTCTACATTGTATCCTGTGGAAAGCATGTCGACTGGTTACACATAACTCTTGCGTGTTTCTAGAACCATCATTACTCATAAGTAATCTCATCTTATAGATTTTAAATCAAATAATTCATTGTATATCTTAAAATCATTATACCAAAATTCTACTCTAACATTCCCTATTTAGTCTATCTTCTTCTTCAGACAAGTTTAGTTTAGTTTAGTTTAGTTTAGTTTAGTTTAGTTTAGTTTAGTTTAGTTTAGTTTAGTTTAGTTTAGTTTAGTTTAGTTTAGTTTAGTTTAGTTTAGTTTAGTTTAGTTTAGTTTAGTTTAGTTTAGTTTATTCATTTTTTATACCGCCCTACTCCCGAAGGACTCAGGGCAGTGTACAGCCAAAATAAAAACAAATATATAAAAGTTAAAAGAAAGCTTTTAAAAGACATAATTAAAATATTGGCTGAAACGCAGAAAAAAACCAAACTAACCCTGATTAAAATAGTAAAAATTTAAATTTAAAAATTTAAATTAAAAAATTTAAAAATCATGCTTTATGCCAGCCTGGCTTGTTGAAAGAGAAAGGTTTTGAGACTGTGGCAGAAGGTGCATAAGTCAGGGATAGTTCTTAATTCCGGGGGCAATTCGTTCCAGAGGGCAGGTGCTCCCACGGAGAAGGCTCTCCCCCTGGGTGTTGCCAGTCGGTGTCTAGCTGACGGCACCATGAGGAGACCCTCTCTATGGGAGCGTACGGGCCGGTGGGAAACTCTCGGTGGCAGAAGGCGATCTCGTAGGTACCCAGGTCCTAAGCCATGGAGCGCTTTAAAGATGGTAACCAACACCTTGAATCGCAGTCTTACTTAAGTCTTACTTAATACGTTTCCAGGGTGAAATACCAGGGGAGACTTTTTGGAATAGACAATGAATGCCATTATGTGGTTATGTTTAACCACATAATGGCATTCATTGTCTATTCCAAAAAGTCTCCCCTGGTATTTCACCCTGGAAACATATTCTGCATAAAGATCAGTTTATGTTGTTTCCATCCCCCCTTTTTTATTAAACAATATCAATTAATATTCCTTAATAGTTAACTAAAAATATTTTACCATTTATATCCAACCTCATAAACATAAACACTTCATATATTTTCAAAGGGGAATCTAGTTTTTATTAAGAAAATCGAGTTTTTATTAAAAAAAAATATTTATAGGCTTCATTTGACCATGGAAATGTTAGCAATAATACTTCTGTTCAAGCAAGATATGTGAAAAATATTTTTGCAGCCTTAATGTGCTACTTTCTAAAACTGCATGTACAAATATGATTCCCCCAATAAGCATGCCGAGTACTGCTGCAGTTATGGGAATGTGATATATGACATAACTCTTGTAAATGGATTTTATATGTGCTGCTTGATAGATAAATATCTGTGTTAAGTACTTCAAAGAAGCATTTATAATTCACTAGACTAGTTGATGTTTGTGGCAGAGTCAACATCCAGCAAAATGTTTTCATGAAGGAAAACAAAAATCCTAATGAAACATTTAAAGCTATTTTCCCTCCTTTTCCTAGAATTTGTGTTTGGAGCTTTACCCTACTGTGAAATCCTATGCAGAATAAAATAAAGTGAGCTTAACTGCTTTTTCTCTCCTCAATAATTTTAAATATTTATTAATTTAATTTTTATCTTGCCTTTATTATTTTATTACTCAAGGTAATGAAAATACCTAATACCCCTTTCTTTGCTTTATTGTTCTCGAAACAACAACCCTGTGAGGTGGGATGCGCTGAGAGAGAGTAACTGGCCCAAAGTCACCCAGATGGCTTTCATGCCTAAAGTCATAACCTTAACCACTAGACAAAACTTCTTATTGAAACAAAGCAACCTACAACCATATCAAATTTTTTTTTAAATGGCCTTTTTCTTTGGAGACCAATGAAAAATGAATCACTATATACATACATACATACATACATACATACATACATACATACATACATACATACATGTTAGGTTTTTAAGGGCTAATTAATAAATAAATTGTAAGAAACCAGGATGGATCCATTTCGGGCTTATTAGCCCTCTTCAGCTGGCCATACTCCTTCTACTGGGATTTGAACAGGCACTCTCCAGCATATCAGGCAAGCCTTTTTATGCCTTGAGCTGTCCTGCTTCCCGTGATTACATCAGCCTTACAGGACTCTGTTTAATGAGAGAATATTTTCACAACTCCTGTTGGGGGCCCGTTAATAATATATAATATATATATATATATATTAGGAACTTCTGATATGGGCAGATAGAAAAGAAAGTAAACAATCCAGAATACTGTTTTGTCCTAATGATAGTTTAGAAACCATTTTCAGATATAACCACATGAAATCATGACTTGACAGCAGAGCTCTCCTAGTCAAAAAGAAAATGAGCTTAAAAGATTTGGCATGTCAAAAAGAAAACTTTGTCAGAATTTAATAGGCTGGAAATAGAAAATTTTGGATTAAATCCAAAGACTTAAACCTAAGGATTAAGAGTCTGGCTTCTATTATTTGAAACAGTACACTAAATAATATCACTAATTAGAATGACTACACTAATTGTCATTAAGACATATTTCTAGTCAGATTTTCAGGAGCTCAAGGTAAGGTATACAATACTTTCTCTTGAATTCTATCCCCCTGTGATGTAAATTGAGCTGAAAGATAATCAATTATCCGAAGTAAGTAATTCAGTTTTCATTAGGGTATATGGAGACGAATCTCGATTTTCCTTGACTAACTAGTGGAAGCATTTAGAATACCTTGCCTGATGTCAGATAGCTAAATGGAATCCAGACTGGTCAGTACTTGGATGAAAAGTCACCAGGGAAATTCAGAAAGTGGAACTAGACTGGGAAGTTGAAGAAGACAACGTCAAACTCCTTTCATGCTGATGCCAAGAAATGACTTCAATTTGAGATAGTATTTTAATTGTACTTCATAATCCTAGGCCATTATTTGAACGCTATATAATGTTGTCAATAAAATACCCAATAAATTGGTACCATTTTAAAACATTATTTGGTGATTTCAGCCTTGTAACAATAATTACTCATATACCGGTAGATAGCCACAAATAAAAGATACAAATACTCCTAAAGGAAAAGCACAAGGGGTTTGTATTTCAAAGGCAAGAGAAAGGACTACAATCCTACTCACCTCTCAAAGTGTGTTTCTGATTAACCAATGAATCTTGCTGTGTCTGCAACTTTCTCTTGGTATAAATTCATAATGCAGAGATGTAATACTTCAGAAATAGTTGGACTGTATAGTTTTCTTCCAATTTTAAAGTATTTATCTTTAAATCTTTCTCTGAGGCAAAGAACTGTATTTTGCTCTTTCTACTAAAGCACAATTCTATTACCAATGAAGACAAGTAAAATCATATCAAATATTACCTAAGTAGTTTTGCCTGGCACAGCATTCACACAATCGAATTGCTAATAGATTTTTACAAGGGCTTATAAATAAATTGCTTGACTGGTCTATTTGAGCCATGCGGAAGAACATTAACTGATCTGTGCAGTTTGGGTAGCTGAAATGGCTTCAGCAAGACTGCTTCCTTTAGATTATGTGTAATTTAATATTTAACCCATCTGAAATACCATATATTTATGAACACATAATCTGAAATGGCACTATCTTCTCCACCTAATCATAAAAAAAGATTTTTATTCAAGCACCTTTCATAGATGAAATTATATTTCCATGTATGGAATATCTGTGCAATGTTTTTTAAACATTTTAAACAACCACTTTCCAGAGGTCTAATTATTTGAAAATCAAACAAACAAACAAAGAAGAACATGACTCTATCAATGCATATTTTATGGTTCCTGGGTCTGAATTCCACTCATAATTCTTCCCCCTCCTTTTTTTGTTCTCCTTTCATTCCCTTTATAATGCATCTTCTACATCTTTTATGTAGTTCACATCTTTCTTCTATTTTGCAGTTGCTGGAAGAAGGGTGGTTCATGCATATGGGACCAGATGGCTAATATAAATAGATGTGGATTAATTTTATAAATGAGTACCTTGTTTTACAAGCAATTATTTTTAATCAATAGTTATAAATAGAATTAATAAACATGTATAATTTTCTCCTGGCCATATCATGTTGTGAAATATAGTTTTCACTTGTACACATAAACACACACACAAGATAAACACATGGCCACAGACTCCCATTTACAACGAAGGGAAAATATTGTGTCCCCATACCCCTACATTGCTATGGAGGTTCAAAATACTTTAACCGGTGTTACTATTAATCCTGATAAATGTTTTTGAGGAATGGATTCCTAAAGTTAAATTGCAAAGAACACCTAGTTTATTTTTTCTAGCTTAAAATGTGATTTGAATGGATAATAGTAAATTTGAAAATGCAATATGTATGTATGTATGTACATATGTACATATATATATTATACCAGAATAAAATTATCTGAAACCAAACTAAGATCTGGTGGTTGCTGTTCTGATTTGTAATAGATTTGGATAAAAAAGTAGCAATATTGCTAAACAAATTTGTGAGGAAAATATTGGGTTGTTCCTAGGTATATTGTTTTCGATTTTGAATCTAGTCATTCCCAGAAATATGGTTTTATGAATATGGAAGGTACTGCTTTAGCTAATGTAAATGTGAAACACTCCAAGATAATAAAGTCTAATGAATAATGAAATAGAAGAAATATTGTAAAGAATTCAAGTATGAAATATTTATAATATTTCATAGCCCAGTTTAGGCTGAATTTTATTGGAAAGTTAAAAGTAAGGTGTCAGAAAACTGAATGATCTGTATATTCCTTTAACTATTATGGACAGTTGAAAAATGACAGTTTGTTGATAGATGGATAGATGATAGACCAATAGATGGTAGCTAGCTAGCTAGCTAGGTAGGTAGGTAGGTAGATAGATAGATAGATAGATAGATAGATAGATAGATAGATAGATAGATAGATAGATAGATAGATAGATAGATAGATAGATAGATAGATAGATAGATAGATATAGATGCATTTAGACAGATGATGGATGGATGAACAGATGATCTTATGGTAAAGGGGAATTTAACAAATGTCATGTTATTACTTGCAAACTTTTACTATATTTTTCTAATTGTTTGTGGTTTTTGACAAAGGAAAATGCCTATTGATTTTGCTTGTTTCTTGACAAAATTAATGACTTTTGCAGCTATATCTGCCTTTTCCATCACATTGAAGCCTGCCAACTTTCAAAGGGTAGGTGTAGAAATTTCACAAGAAAAAGACTATAGTTTTCTAATATAATTCTCTAATATTAACTTCTGGCTATCCAGTCTTCTCAATTGCATGTCCTTAGAGGGAACATGTTCAATTGTGAATGGTAGGTGCAAAAGCTTTTATGCTTGTGCCACAAAACTGACAGCAGAATGGAAAAGGATTTGCTTTATCCCATCCCACCTGGAGAGATGGAGGAATTAATATTTCAACTTATTTAAATATTTACCTTTGAGATGTTTGAGCTGAATCCTTTGAGGCCATCACAGAAATCATGGATTGTTCAGATTTCTCCCTCTGAGGCCAGGAAAAGAGCTGTAAACTCAGAGAAGCGCATCTGTTATTAGAAATTCCCTCCTGTCTGCCAGACTGCGTGCTTCTTTTGTTTTGATCTTGGAAGGCCTGAAATCAGAGGGGGGAAAAGTGTGCTGCAGGTTCAGCATCTCCAAATTGCCATAAACTAGTGTATTATTTATGCCAGTTTGAAACTGATGTAGATCTATTCTCGCATTTCCCTAGAAGGGGATTTCTTTCTTTCTTTCTTTCTTTCTTTCTTTCTTTCTTTCTTTCTTTCTTTCTTTCTTTCTTTCTTTCTTTCTTTCTTTCTTTCTTCCTTCCATCCTTCCTTTCTCTTTCTTTTTCTCTCTTTCTCTTTCTTTCTTTCCCTTCCATTTCTCTCTCTCTCTTTCTCTTCCTTTCTTTCGCTTCCATTTCTCTTTCGCGCTCTCTCTCTCTCTCTCTCTCTCTCTCTCTCTCTCTCTCTCTCTCTCTCTCTCTCTCTCTCTCTCTCTCTCTCAACAGCAACAGCAGCAGCAGCCGAAGAAATAGAGGATACTTTCTTATGAGAAATTTTGCCACCTCACAAGTTCCACACAAGTGATTCCACACCATTGTGTCTCTTTGATATATGAGCTGATTTACTTCCGTCTCAGCTTCACTAAAAGAAGACCTGCTCTGAAATGTGATTTCAGCTGGAAATTTTGGAATTTGGGAATATCTGTTTTTTTCTATTGAACATATTTTTTCCCCTAATTCTTCTCTTGGCTTTTAACCTTCAGTCATTTTAGCAAGTCCTGTAAAGAGAATGCTGGCTTGAAGACTTTGAACTCCCCCCTTCAAGATCCAAGACAACTGAACATTGGTAAAACTGCCAAGATTCTTACCCCTTCTCTTCTATAAGTCCCAACATGTAGCTCTCTGTTGTTACCAGTTCTGCCTGACGTACAAAGTTTATAGTCTATTCAGATACATACAGATAACAGCAAAACAATACTACCCCTGTTTTCCATTGCACATTGTTCGGTATGTATGGGGGGTCAAGCAATAGGCAATGAGCAACACTCATGTGTTTTTTGAACCTCAGCATCTTAGAAATGTCATGGATGGATGGATGGATGGATGGATGGATGGATGATGGATGGAAGTAAGTAAGTAAGTAAGTAAGTAAGTAAGTAAGTAAGTAAGTAAGTAAGTAAGTAAGTAAGTAAGTAAGTAAGTAAGTAAGGAAGGAAGGAAGGAAGGAAGGAAGGAAGGAAGGAATCACATTTTTGTGGTTGTCTGAAACAACAGCATCTATTATATAGTACTATAGCTGGCTATCAGTGGAGAAATATTGTGCATTTTGCTCATATCACAAAGCAAACAGCTCCCTTGGGAACTTTTCAAATTCAGTAAAATTCCCAGTAAATAAGCAATCGTGACAAGGAAAATATGGATTTGATTCTGCTTTCTCTACAACAGAATTAAATATTAATGTTGTATTTATCTTTAAATTTGGATGTGAAGGTTTATTCATTGCTAAAAAAAAACATTACTGCAAACAGTGTAATATAAATGAATAATTATGAACCTTATCTATGTGAAACCAAATCTTCACTCCTGCTTTGATCAATTTTCCACTGAACTCAGTCAAGGTAGTTCAAAGCTGACTGAAATCAGAGCAAAATGTTTGACTCATTTTTACTGCAGAAATTATTTAGAGATGCTTTTTTGAACAATATATGGAGATGTTATGTATAGGACTGAACCTATAATCTTCTTAAAATGGTACCCTCTACAAGGTATGCCAGGAAGTATGTGCCTGCAGTTTTCATTTATAGTGCAATTTTCTTTAAAAGTCTGCCTGTCTGTCTGTCGGTCTTTCCGTCCCTCTCCCTCTCTCTCCCCCCACCCCCTCTCTCTGTAGATATGTTGTCATTATAACCAATAAATTGTATTAAGCATTTTGGAACATCTGGCTATTGTGGATAAATGGACTCCACTTGCAATATGAATTAAACAAATTTCTCTCAATTCCTAAATATTTGTATAACAGATTTTCTTTTTAGAAAATTCTGGAAGTCAAGTTTTTAGGGACAGTGAATGCTTGTAATTAGATTGCTTGTGCTCATATTGATTATTATTAGTCGTATCTACTATGCATAAAACAAATTAGTTCATTCCATCTCTCATCTGATTGGGTTGCCACATTAAAAAAATACATTTTTGAGATGGGAGCTATATCTGCAAAATATGAACAACATCAAGTTGCATTGCATTTGTTATGTAGCACTTATAGCACATTGTGCAACAGGGAATATGCAACAAAAATATATAATAAATTGTATAGTACATCATCCAGATTAAACAGTAAGGAAAGGAGATGGGTGGTTAAGAAATAGGAAATATCAATCAATCAATATTATAATGAAGCATTTAAGCATTGTACATAAATATAAATATTACAACTTAAAATATTAAATATTAACAAGTATATATGCACTATATTTATAAAAAGTATGCGGAACATTTTGTTTAATTCATCTTGATATTTATTTTTAAATTTTCATTTCACTACAGTCATTGATCATCTGAAGACTGACTCCCAAAAATTAATCTGCATATCCTTGAAAATTAATTGACTTTTATTGTATCTCTTAACATGCCATGAATCCTTCCTTTTCTCATTGTAACGCTAATTTATTTGTTATAGAGACATACATGTCAACTCTATGGACCAAGTTTTCAGTAGATTTTTCTTTGACTTCAAAACATAGGCCTTTTGTCTTTATTTGTGAAATATATATGCACTTTGGTTTTAGCATCACATTTAAAGCAGTAAAATAAAGCATCAACTTAAAAAGCTCTTGAAGAAAATCAAACAAGGATACAACACAGACTCTTAGAATTATTGGCTTGCTTGAGCCCAGAAGACAAAAGGAGGAAAAAGCAGTTTTGCTTATCAATTGTGCATTGTTCGATATACACATTAAAAAAGGCAACCCTCTCTTTGAAAGTGGAGAATGAAACTTTGATGGGTTTTTGCATAAACATATGTAAATTAAAAGAATTTACATTCAAACACCAGCATAATCCCAGATATATTTAATCCTATTTTGTCAATCTTATTTCATTAAACTCACTCCGTTATGCAATTCAGACCTTCTGAAGGGCTGAAATAAAAAAAGGTTGATTTTAATTTTGAATTTGTCACAAAACAAAAGGCTTCTAACCATCCTGTCACTAACAGAAAAGGCCTAGTGACAGAGGTATGTAGTCCTTCTAGATCTTTATGTGTCTTCCAGAACCTCTTGTAAATTGTTGCTGGAGTGCAAGGAAAATGATGAGACCTATATAGACTGCATTTTATTAATGTGTGATCATCAATCCCTCCAAAACCTAGCTTCCTCTCAAAATTGAAAGTGCACATATATAAAAAGTTGAAATGTTCCCCAAATGATGTCAAAAGAGAACAAAGGAAGAGTGAATGTTGGATGCTAACTTCCAGGGAGACAGGATAAGAATATATTCTTGGTGGTGGTTTTGCTTTCAGGGAAAGTGATATCTTCATACTAAAAATATTTGGAACTGATAGTGCAATGCAATTATATTCTTGTCTCCTGATCAAATTTTTGGCTAATTATAATATTATTGCTGTTATAACATTATTACTCTGGTAGAAGAACAAAAATGCTTTGCTTATCTAGGTGAAACTGCCAACACTTTTTAATAGAAGAGCTTAATTAACTGTAGTTTAGCTTAAAATAAAATTTGCAGAGAAGTGAAATAAAAAAAATTATTCTAAAGTTTATCGAATGAATAAGTGATATTCCTTTATAGTCCTTTATTAATTAATGTTATCAGAGGATTTAGTAAGACCTCAGTGGCAGGTTGTAAAAATCAATTTGCCAGCATTATCATAGATGGGTCAACATCATAACTTACCTTTTGCTATTTTTATTGATTGCGCCAAAATAATAAAATCCAGAAGCCAATTTTCAGCTATAAATGTTATTCCCTCCATTCTAATTGTGAGCACATCAGTTCTCAGAATCATGAGCAATTTAGTAACAAGAAAACCTATAATGTCAAACAAGGGATAAAAGCTAGTTATAAAAATATTGTGACATTGACGGTGGGCTCTGACAATAAAGTATATAAGAGTTTATCACATAATGAATATTAATTGATCAATCCCATGCACATTTATCTTGGGATCATTCCACAAAATATAGTGGAAGTAAAAAAACCTACAACCATACATTTGTCACACTCAGACATAAGGCAGAGCTACAGCTACAGAATGGAACAGGTGTAATGAGAACATTAACTAAATTTGCTTTATTTTAAACTAACGGTACCCGGCCATGCTTTGCTGTGGCCCAGTCTGGTTAAATGGCCAACCAAACTGTGTACACACAACCACCGTATAACCCACAACCTACCTACTGTATTTCTTACTCTCTCCCTCTACTACCTACATACCTACTGTATTTCTCCCTCTCTATCCCTCTACCTACCTACCTTACCTACCGTATTTCTCCTTCTCTCTCTCTATCCCTCTACCTACCTACCTACCTACTGTATTTCTCCCTCTCTCTATCCCTCTACCTACCTACCTACATACCTATCATATTTCTCCCTCTCTCTCTCTATCCCTCTACCTACCTACTGTATTTATCTCTCTCTATCCCTCTACCTACCTACCTACCTACCTACCTACCTACCTACTGTATATCTCCCTCTCTCTATCCCTCTACCTACCTATCTACCTACTGTATTTCTCCTTCTCTCTACCCCTGTACCTACCTACCTACTGTATTTTCCCCCTCTCTCTATCCTTCTACCTACCTACTGTATTTCTCCCTCTCTCTATCCCTCTACCTACCTATCTACCTACTGTATTTCCCCCCTCTCTTTATCCTTCTACCTACCTATCTACCTACCTACTGTATTCTTCCCTCCCTCCCTCTTATACCATTTCAGACAAATGGCTATCTAACATCTTTTTAAAGACTTCCAGGGTTGGGATATTCACAACTTCTGGAGGCAAGCTGTTCCAGAGGTTAATTGTTCTAACTGCCAGGAAATTTCTCCTTAGTTCTAAGTTGCTCCTCTCCTTGATTAGTTTCCACCCATTGCTTCTTGTCCTGCCCCCAGGTGCCTTGGAGAATAGTTTGACTCCCTCTTCTTTGTGGCACCCTCTGAGATATTGGAACACTGCTATCATGTCTCCCCTGGTCCTTCTCTTCATCAAACTAGACATACCCAGCTCCTGCAGCCGTTCTTCATATGTTTTAGTCTCCAGTCCCCTAATCATCTTGGTTGCTCTTCTCTGCACTCTTTCCAGAGTCTCCACGTCTTTTCTACATCGTGGCAACCAAAACTGTATGCAGTATTCCAAGTGTGGCCTTACCAAGGCACTATACAGTGGCATTAACACTTCACGTGATCTAGATTCTATCCCTCTGTTTATGCAGCCTAGAACTGTGTTGGCTTTTTTGGCAGCTGCTGCACACTGCTGGCTCATATTTAAATGGTTGTCCACTAGGATTCCTAGATCCCTCTCACAGCTGCTACTATTGAGCAAGGTACCACCTATACTGTACTTGTGCATTTGGTTTTTATTGCCTATATGTAGGACCTTACTTTTTTCACAATTGAATTTCATTTTATTAGATAGTGCCCAATGTTCAAGTTTGTCTAGATCCTTCTGTATCTTAAGCCTATCTTCTGGAGTGTTGGCTATTCCTGCCAGCTTGGTGTCGTCTGCAAATTTGATGAGTTCCCCATTTATCCCCTCATCCAAATCGTTGATGAAGATGTTAAAGAGTACTGGGCCTAAAACAGAGCCTTGGGGGACTCCACTGCATACTTCCTTCCATGTAGATGCAGTTCCATTGAGGACTACATGTTGAGTGCGGTTGGTCAGCCAGTTGCGAATCCATTTGCTGGTGGTGCTGTCTAACCCACAATTTTCTACTTTATCTAATAGTAGGTTATGGTCTACTTTATCAAATGCCTTACTGAAGTCCAGGTAAATTATATCAACAGCATTCCTCTGGTCCACTGATTTTGTCACTTTGTCAAAGAATGCAATTAGATTCGTCTGGCATGATCTGTTTTTGACAAACCCATGTTGGCTTTTGGCTATTACTTTGTTTGCTTCTATGTGTTCACTTATTTGTTGTTTAATTATCTTTTCCAGAATCTTTCCTGGTATTGAGGTCAGGCTGATGGGTCTATAGTTTCCTGGATCTGTTTTTTTTCCTTTTTTGAAGATGGGAACCACATCAGCTCTTTTCCAGTCTTCTGGCAGTTCCCCGGTGCTCCAGGATCTCTGAAAGATAAAGTTCAGTGGTTCTGAGATCTCGTCTGCCAGTTCCTTCAGAACCCTGGGGTGTAATCCATCCGGTCCTGGTGATTTGAACTCGTCCAGGGCAGACAGGTGCTCACTTACCATTTTCTTCCCTATTTCAACTTGTGTTCCTAATCTGATTTTTGTGGTGCTGTTTTTGATTGGTTGGACTGTTTTATCCCTTTGTGTAAAGACAGATGCAAAAAAAAGAGTTAAATAGTTCTGCTTTCTCCCTGTTGCTTATCATCTTCTTGCCATTTTCTCCCAGCAGTGGACCAATTGTTTCCTTAACTTTTTTCTTATTTTTAACATGTTGGAAGAAGCTTTTTTTGTTATTTTTTACTTTTTTGGCATTGCGAGCCTTAGCTTTCCTCACTTCATCTTTACAGGCTCGGGCTATTTGCTGATATTTTGCCTTAGTTATGTCCCCTTTTTTCCACTTTTTATATTTATCCTTTTTGTCTTTCAATTTGTTAGAGAGTTCTTTATGCAGCCATGCTGGTTTCTTTTGGGAACTGTTATTTTTCTTCTTCATTGGTATTGCGCTGGACTGGGCTTTTATAATCTCATTTTTCAAAATTTCCCAAGCTTCTTGAGTTGTTTTCCCCTTGAGGATTCTCATCCATGGAATCCTTCCCAAGCTCTCTCTGAGTTTATTGAAATTAGCTCTCTTAAAGTCTAAGACTCTAGTTTGACTTTGTTCAACTACTTTTGTTTGCATAATGTTGAATTCCAGTATTTCATGATCGCTTGCCCCCAAAGTTCCTGTAGCTTCTACACCTTCTATCATTTCCTCTCTGTTAGTGAGAATTAAGTCCAATATTGCTGATCCCCTTGTTCCCTTCTTTACCTTTTGGGAAACAAAGTTGTCTGCTAGGTTTGTTAGGAACCTGTTGGATCTTCCACTTGGTGCAGAGTTTGTTTCCCAATTGATGTCAGGGTAGTTAAAATCTCCCATTGTAGTGTGCTTCCTACATACCTTAGTTAGCTGGTTAGCAAAAAGTTCATCCACTTCCTCTGCTTGGTTGGGTGGCCTGTAGTATAGACCTATGACAATATCATTCCCCCCCCAACCTTTAATATTGACCCAAAATAAGATCCAGTTAGTTTAATAACTAAGATTCAGTTCGTTTATTTATTTGTTTGTTTGATTGATTGATTGATTGCTTGTTTATTATTATCAAACATGTATAAGGTAACAAGTACACAACAAGAACATAAACATGAAAAAAGGAAGTAAATACAGATAAATGGGGACAATAAGACAGGGATGGTAGGCACGTTGGCGTGCTTATGCACACACCCTTTACAAACCTCTTAAGAATGGGGTGAAGTCCACAGTAGACAGTTTAAGGTTGAAATTGTGAGGGTTAGAAGATATAACAACGGAGTCATGTAGTGCATTCCAGGAGTTGATCACTCTCTTGCTGAAAAATTATTCACAGAGGAGTTTTTTTCCTTTCTTGGTTCCAGTGATGCTACATTCAAGGTTTCATTCATTTCTCTAATTGTAGTTTCCACCTTGTTTTCTGGGATCTCCACTCCCCACACCATCACCCCAATTTGTATAACTTTTGCAAACGTCCCAAAGGTGCTTTTTCAAAAGGCAACTGGACTTTCTTTGTTTTTCCTTGAAAATGTTTTGCTACTTATCTTTTTTGGTAATAATTTCTTAATAATAGCCTATCTTTTTAAAAAAATGTAATAAAAAAGAGAAAGCAAAAGGCAAAATCTCTATATCCTTAACTCTTTATTCCTATTCAACATACGGTACTCTTCACCATATGCATTTTGATGATGACCGCTTGTCTTTTTCTTTAGAAAAATCCTAAGAATTGTCTATTCCATGGAGAGATTTTCCCTGGGTTATTTATTTATATAATTTAATTAAAAATGTATTAAAATAAGCAAAGTCATACAACATAAGAATCCTTTTTTAAAAAAAATATTTAAATTGTCATTTAATACAATTGTTTAAAATCAATTGAATTTCTAAATCGCTCAACTGGCACCTGTAATAGAAAGGGTCAAAGTTCATTTTCCTGAAAAATCTTTTCATAATCTCACAATTTTGTAATAATATAGTTCAACACAATGGATGGGACCTGACTTCTGGACTGACAAATGGAAAACAGCTGATTGGGGTAGAAGACGACTCATTAGGTTTAGGTTTAGGTTTTATTGGTTTTTTATACCGCCCTACTCCCGAAGGACTCAGGGCGGTGTACACCAGAGTAAAACAAAAATATAAAAGTTTTAAAAGTTTTAAAAGACATATTAAACAATTTGGCCTAACAATGAAAAAACACAACCAACCCTGATTGAAATTAATAAAAATTTATAATTTAAAAATCATCTTTATGCCAGCCCGGCTTGTTGGAAAAAAAAGGTTTTGAGAGTACGGCGGAAGGTGCAGAAGTCAGGAATAGTTCTTAATTCTGGGGGCAATTCGTTCCAGAGGACCGGTGCTCCCACAGAGAAGTCTCTCCCCCTGGGTGTCGCCAGTCGTCATTGTCTAGCCGACGGCACCATGAGGAGATCCTCTCTATGGCAGCGTATTGGCCGGTGGGAGGCTCTCGGTGGCAGAAGGCGATCTCGTAAGTACCCAGGTCCTAAGACATTAAAATGTAACGTGATAAGAGATTAAAGAAACCTGGATTGGTTAATTCAAACAGAATAAGAAAAAAGAAGATACTCGAGGGCACTCCACCCCCCCTCAAAGATGGCTGCTGAAAAGTAGGATTTTTATTCATTTTACTGCCAACAATCTGCTGATTTTGCTGCCAGAGCTGGTTTTCTAGCAATGCTGCTTTTCCCTAGGTTTTATGGGACACTTTGGACAGCTGTGAACCCATCTGAGAAGAAGAGTGTTGAAGATTCCAGTTCCCTTTGGAAGTGATTGTTCCTTTCAACATTTTGTTTTCTTAAGGATGCTTCGGCTTTAATTCTCAGTTTTTGAATTTATTGCTTTACTCTTTTCTTTTCTTTTGTCTTTTAAATGCCAGTTGAATGCTGACCAACTTTAGCCCCTTGCTGGATTTTGTTTTTGTTTTTTTCTTTCGATTTATGTTATTGGTTTGTTCTGTATCACAGATTATAAACTCAAATCTCACAAGCACACCAAATCTACTAATCATCAGGTGTGAGATTGTATTATCTCATTATCACTTAAAGCAACTTAAAATAAATGGAAAGGGAACCACTCAAGCATTCAAATATGATGTACTGATTATACAATTTGGGAACACAGTTAACCAATGCACTGTGTTACTAATCACTTGTCCAATTGAAGAAATGAGTGGGGGGGGATCATTGGAGAATAATAAACATTACAAACACAGTACCTTACTCAACTGAAGGATAATTTGCAAGACTACATGCACACAATATAACCAGTTATATCTTGTAGTCCTCTCTGTTATGGCCCTTTCTTTAGAGAGAGAGGGTGTGTGTGGGAGGGTGGATGGATGTACACACACACATATGTGTGTGTATATACGTGCACACATCTATCTATCTGTCTGTCTGTCTATCATAGATTTTTCAAGCCACGTGCATTATAATCTAAAGTTTTCAAGGTGATTAACGAGATAACAAATATGGATCTGTAAATCAGTGTTCATGATATGATATTTTAGCACTCATAACAGGAAGGCATAACATACTTTATAATTATCAAAACATTAGAATTCTCATTGCAGCTTGAACTTGAAGCACACAGAATTATATATTGAACAGTTCTTCTCCAAAAGGAATTCTAGAGGGCATCAGGCTAGCTAACAGATTCTGAGGGTTTTGAGGTTTTTTGTAGCAACTTCTTAACAATAATATTAAGCGCTAAAAAAACTGGTCCATGCTGAATATTGATAGAGTTAGACATTGGGTTTCCTATTTCTGGTAAACTGTTTTCAAAACAATGTTTCATACAATTTCTATAGGATTTAATAAGAAACAAAAAATATCTGCCCAATGGCGATATTATTAAATTCATTCTTTTCACATTGAATAACATAATTTAGAAAATAAATGACCTGAAAGTAATTATGCAGTTATGCAGTCAGACAAATGACTTTTTAAAATGTATTTTTGTTGCTTTTAAAGTGTCAGAAAAAGGAAAGCGAACAAAACACAAAAATGTATATATTAACAAAACAAGCGCTTAAAAATAAATGAAAAGATGCAACAAAAACTAAAAAAATAAAAGTATATGTCACTACATTTCTATATAATTATCTAACACAAATTTATTTATTTATTGCATGTGCTGCCCCTCTCATCTAAAGGCAACTGAGAGACTTACAAATTATGCAAATGTAATTCTTATATAACTATCATGTTTTATTTAATCCGTTATATTTCATAAAGATGAGTCCCATATTTTATTATACTTATCCATATAGGCAATCTGTTGATAAGTAGCAAGCATGATCAACTTTTCAATCCATTGAATAAGTGGGGCCATACACTTACTTTCCCATGTTGTAATATCAATCTTTTCACTATAATGGAGGAAACAGATAATCCATTCACATTGCCCAGTCCAGTTCTCAGATTCCAAGAACTAGGTACAGTATACAATTCAAAAGAGTATTATCCTTTGAAAATTTTAGCTATTGTCACATAATCACACTATTTGTCTCTCAAAATGTAGTCAGTATAGAACATTGTAAAAATACGTGCTTAAAGAAAACTGCTCTTTTTACATTTGCAAAATCTGTTTCAACCCAAATTATTCAAATACAGACCTTGAGTCTGATGCTTAATCAGACAGTCATCTTTTATCTACTTCTAAGGATTCCCTTTGATATTGCTTTTTAATTTTGTATAATCTGGGGAAAAGCAAAAGGCATATGACAAGGGACTTATTTTACAATACCCTTTTCCTGACTTATTCACCTTTTGCTATATGTTGTCTGTTTCTTCGTCTGGATCACACAAAATTAAATAAAAATATCAAAGACTACCCTGTGTTTTCATAGCTTCTTAATTTTTTTTTTTTTTTTTTGCATAGCCATATTTCTACTGCTAACACAGGAATATAATTATGCATCTAAATATAAAGAGGAGGGTGCTTAATGAAGAAAGCTATTTTTGCAGATTTCAAACACATTATAAACCCATAATCTAAACAATATTATGGCTAATTGTAAATCCTAGCAAGTGAACGAATCTTGACTGGACTCAGAAAATAAAATAGGTAGAAATACAAAATCACCTGGAAGAAAGATATAATGCTACCAAGAGGTCAATCTTCATTTCAAGGGTCTCTTATTATTTTGTTTTTAAGGGAGACAAATATTATCGAGAAGGTCTGTTAAGTACCTGCATTAACACTTTTATTCAAATCAGTATGACTTTTTTTTAAACTCTGGCTGGCCTTATGCCAGATTCACTATTCAATATTCTTCTCCATTTATAAGGAATTATAGGTGTTAAGAATTTATCTTAAATTACAGAAGTCATGGTGGTATAATTTACATCATATTGTGATGTCAATGAATATTTTTCATTCATTGACAAACTGTTCTATTAGACACTATATATATATATATTTACTTCATAGGGAATTTTATTTTGTTTTTATTTTACCAGTTCTCAAAAAGTCAAAAATCTTTACACGGACACAATTATTATTGAATTCAAAAGATTATTTTTGTAGACACACACACACACCCCTTTCCCTTCATTCTTGCCCATTTAGCTTTCTTTGATTTTTTTATTTCATATTAATTTATATTATTTTTGCTCTTTAAAAATATTCAATAAAATATATACAAAAATGATATAAAAAAAGAAAAACACACTACAAATATAACATTTTGAATTCAATAAATATATTCACATTTATTTAAAATGGACTATATATCCTTGCCTGCTTCCTAAGTCTGAGAGATAGTGAGTGTCCAAGGCCATTGGCTTTATGCATAAGGTCTAATCCTAACCCTTGAAGTAGGGACGTCCAGAATTAAATGTAGGACCTGGAGGATAGTGCTGACCTATTTATTGAAAAGTCTTCTTTTGAGATCTAGCACTTCCTATCTTAATACTTGATTACACCCTGCAATGGGCTTTAACAGTAGGAAGTGAATGAAACATTCACTTGGGCTTACCCAAGGAACCTTTTGTTCACTTTGAGCAAGCTATATGGATAGATATATCAAAGGCTGTAGGATGAGGAATTACAAACTGAAATTAGCTCCCTAAGAAAGATTTCAAGAATGCTCATTACCAGAAATACCTGGGATGATCTGAGTATCTGGAATCTTAACCTCTTCCAGTCTAAAGATATATTTTTTTCAGAATTTTGCATAATGTTTTACCATCTGTTCTCAGGATTGGCAAATAGAACAAAATCCCTATGCACAAATATGTATGCCCATGTAATGAGAGACAGAGAGGAGGGGTGGGGGGGAGGGAGAGAGAGAGAGAAAGAGAGAATTCTTATATACCAGATTACTACAAGGAATCATGAAAAGACAGTCTACCATTAATATTGCAATAATTCCCAGGCAAAACAAATGCATTTTATCTCAAGCTCCTACTATCAGATACAAATCAATGTATAACAAGGAGTGTTTCCATCTACTGATGGCACAACAACTGATTTCTCTGACTAATGTTAATTTTATGTCCACATATTTCTTTTTGTGCTGCGTATACTTTGTGATCCTTGATAGTAATAAAGATTCAACGTGAGCTTAGGTCTCTGGAGAGATGAAAAAGAGGAAAGCTGGGAAGGTGGTATGAGCCAGCAGCTAAGGTGCATTTAGACACCTCTGGAGATTTTTTTTAAACAAATCTGTACTTTTAATAAACAACTATGTGGTCTGGTGAACCTGAGTTAGAGTGGGTGGTATTTATACTGCTGAAGGTTTATTGGTTCAAGAGCAAATCTGAAGACATTTCCTGAAGAAAATTATTAGCTATGATCCAGAGAAGAATGCTGAAGCGGGGATGTGTCTCCAAATGTTATTTGTCCTGCACAGATGTTCCCCAAGGGAACAACGTGGTTCAAAGTCTTACCACTCAGAGAAAATCTAACTGCCAGTTTGACTGAAAGAAAAAAGAGAAATGCCACCAGTCTTTGTAAGCCCTTTCCTATATCAAATATTAAGAAATAATTAAGCCTAGAAATAGTGTTGTGCAGGCAAAGGTTCTCATCATAATCTGCAGATAAGGAGATTATAAGCAAATATAGAGTTGTTTTGGGCTTGAGCCAGGAAAAAGAAAACAAAGGTTCTTTCCTTTCAGTTGAAACTACTTCTCAATTAAAAATTGGGAAAAGGAAATATTTCACAATGCAATTTGTTTGTCAAGGGAAACTAACTAAACAAAACTGCTGGAGCTTTTTTTTTCTTTATGTTTTTCAATAAAACAATTTAACAATCCAAATGAGCTATCTTTACATTGTGGAATTAATCAAATCCTGTGAATCCAGTGAATACCAGCCATAATGCCTTCTCATAATTTTAAATCAGATGTTAGTAGATAATAATTATTTGGAACAGTTCCACTATAGAAGCAACCAAAAAAATAATGTTGGCAGATATCTAGGAATAAAAAAGAAAATTGTGACACAAGATTTAAACTTTACCCTAAAGTTTCCCTACCGATCTAATAAAAACTGAAAAAGTATATAGTACACACCCAGTGGTGGGTTTCAAATTTTTTAGAACCTACTCTGTAGGTGTGGCCTATTTTGTGGGCGTGGCTTGGCAGTCATGTGACAGGGTGGGAGTGGCCACCTTTTAAAATGTGGTGAAAGTTATTTAACAACGCTCTTGCTTAGCAACCAAAATTTTGGACTCAATTATGATGATAAATTCTTCCTTCCTTCCTTCCTTCCTTCCTTCCTTCCTTCCTTCCTTCCTTCCTTCCTTCCTTCCTTCCTTCCTTCCTTCCTTGCTTTCTTTCTTTCTTTCTTTCTTTCCTTCCTTCCTTCCTTCCTTCCTTCCTTCCTTCCTTCCTTCCTTTCCTTTCCTTTCCTTTCCTTCCCAATGGGTCACTGGCAGCGGCGGGCCAGATTTACTTCCAGGTACGCCGGTGGAACCCCCTCTCACCGGTTCTCTAAATTTCACCAACCGGCTCTCGCGAGTAGGTGCGAGCCTGCAGAAACCCACCACTGGTACACACAGACAGTATACACATATATATACATAAAGCTCATCCATTTTAAACTGTTCAAATCTGTTTTTTTTAAGATGCCACGGTTTGAATTTAGATTTAATTCAGAATTAAGATGCCATGGTTATTCAGATAATCAGTGGTGGGATTCACTTACCTTACCTACCGTTAGCGGAAGTGAGCGCATGCGTTTCATCTGTGCATGTACACCGCCTTCTGTGCATGTGCAGTGTTCGCACATTATGTCAGGGTGGGTGGGCAGAGCCTCCCGCAGCCACCGCTACCAGTTCGCCTAAACCAGACCGAACTGGCTGAATATCACCTTTCCTATTAATAATACAATAACTAACAAGCATTTTACTATATTGGGTAGAATGTTCTGACAAAATCAGTATCCATTTGGGATTTTCCTAGCAGTTAAGAACTGATGGGAAAAACATTATTTAGTTATTTCTCATAATAAACATATAAGGTCAAAGTTGGCTTCATGGCCCTTCTTGATTCCCAAACTCTACCATGATCCTCTTTGAAATCTTATGATGTTGGCATTTCCTGATTTAAAAAAACAACAACAAAACAGTCTCAAATGCCAAGAGGTGAAGAGGTAATAAAAATAGCACTTAGACCTAGATACACCAATACTGTTGCCAATTATTGCTTCATTGCTGTAAGAGAAAGGCAACAAATGCTGTCCAACAAAACTATATTTCCTTGATACCTTTAAAACTACTCTGTCCTTCCTTCCTTTCTACCTCTTTAATTCACCTAATTAATTTTGTCATCTTTAATACATATAAAGATGCATCTGCATACACAACAGTGGTGGGTTTCTGCAGGCTCGCATCTACTCGCGAGAGCCGGTTGGTGAAATTTAGAGAACCAGTGAGAGGGGGTTCCACCGGCGTACCTGGAAGCAGGGGTGGGTTTCAAATTTTTTAGAACCTACTCTGTAGGTGTTGCCTATTTTGTGGGCGTGGCTTGGCGGTCATGTGACAGGTGGGAGTGGCCACCTTTTAAAATGTGGTGAAACTCATTTAACAATGCTCTTGCTTAGCAACCAAAATTTTGGACTCAATTGTGATGATAAATTCATTCTTTCTTTCTTTCTTCTTTCCTTTCTTCCTTCCTTTTTTCCTTCCTTCCTTTCTTTTCCTTCCCGTTGGGTCACTGGCAGCGGTGGGCCAGATTTACTTGCAGGTACGCCGGTGGAACCCCCTCTCACCGGTTCTCTAAATTTCACCAACCGGTTCTCGCGAGTAGGTGCGAACCTGCAGAAACCCACCCCTGCCTGGAAGTAAATCTGGCCCGCCGCTGTCAGTGACCCAACGGAAAGGAAAGGAAAGGAAAGAAAGGAAGAAAGAAAGAAAGAAAGAAAGAAAGAAAGAAAGAAAGAAAGAGAAAGAAAGAAAGGAAGAAAGAAAGAAAGAAAGAAAGAAAGAAAGAAAGAAAGAAAGAAAGAAAGAATTTATCATCACAATTGAGTACAAAATTTTGGTTGCTAAGCAAGAGCGTTGTTAAATGAGTTTCACCACATTTTAAAAGGTGGCCACTCCCACCCTGTCACATGACTGCCAAGTCACACCCACAAAATAGGCCACACCGACAGAGTAGGTTCTAAAAAATTTGAAACCCACCACTGATACACAAGCACAGACACAGATGCACATGGCAGTTAAAGGCCAAAAATTGTAATAAGGATTTATCTATCAATCTTTGTTAATAGTAGATTGACAATCATCACATTCATACCAATCAGAACAGAGCTGGAAGGGCCTTGGAGGTCTTCTAGTCAAACCCCCTGAAACATATTCTTCATATGTTTTTTTTTTTGTCTCCACTTTTTCCAAAGTGTTTTACAGCCCTCTCTAAGTGGTTTACAGAGTCAGAATATTGCCCCCAACAATCTTGGTCCTCACTATACCAACTTTGGAAGGATGAAAGGCTGAGTCTATCTTGAGTTGGTCAGAATCGAAGTCCTGGAATGAGCAGTGAGCTAGCCTGCAGTACTGCATTCTAACCACTGCACCACCATGGTGATCAAAGGTCACCAACAATCACAGTAATTTTAAAGGGAACTTTACCTGTTACTAGCAATGGGAGCAGATAATCCTTCAGAATGTGTCCAGGAATACTTTGATAATCTTTCTATGACATGTTTTGCTATTCTGTCTCTTAATGTATTTCCTAAGAACTTATGCTTAGAGTTGAGCTAAGAGGAATCTAAAGAGGAAAAGCTGATTTGGGATACACATACGTAAGCATGTCTGACTCACTGCAGGGTTCCCTACAATTTGCATTGCAGAATTTGTGAAAATTCTGGGAAATTTTAGGAAGATAGACAAAATAATTTAAATGTGTTTCTTGAAGAAAATTGGCCTTTTTAGTTGCAAGGGGCACTGTGTAAATCAGTTTAATCAAACAACTTTTCTTTCATTTTGGAGACATACCAGACTCACATCCATCACTAATTATTTAATTTTAAGCAGAATTGACAATGTATGTTGATTCTTGTATTAAGACATGGGTAAATCATTTTGGAATGATAGCACTTTTAATGAGTGAGAGGCTTTCTGATGTTTCCATTGCCTTCTGAAGCATCATTTTAAATTATATTTTGGATAATAAATCATGGGTTCTTTAAAAAAATCTTGACTGTTTACAAAAATATCATTTGATTTTGTTTTTAAAAAATGACTATTTTCCCTCTAAAAGAAAAGCAGTTGTCACTTTATAAATACCCAAATTACACTCCAAAAATATTATTGTAGTTAAATAAGTATTATGTAGCAATTTTTTTCCAAATTCTTATTTCCCAAACATTTATGCTAAATTTTATCTAAGGTTGCAATTCTTCACATGAGTATGAGAGTATAGTACAGAACAATACATCAAGGGTAAGCAACTCCATATGTCCTAGTCAGCTTAGCTGACTAGATCAGGAGGTATGCAATATGAAAGACAAATGATATTCTACCCTTCCCTTATGGTTCTGAAATGGGTATTAGACAGAGCAGATGAATTGGCACAGCCTGAAATGGAAGGAGACAGATAGTAAAAATCAGGTTATCTTTTTCTGTTCTGTGAAGGAAATCAATATATAGGTTTAATAAAGGGCATTGTTTATCTTACAAGATGCTAGAATCAGAATAAAAGGCTGTTTAGAGCCTCTGTCAAAATGTGGAATTTAGAAGTGCTAGTTTCGCCCTCAGTAAAGCTATCTCATGTTCTTATCTTATAGTACGTTTTGCCTGCAAAAGTCATGTTATAATTTAGTGTCTTTATAATTTTGTGTATGTATTGTAGGAAGAAATGTTCTTCTGGGTTCAGTTCCAAGTGGGGGAAAAGACACTGGATTCATGGAAATTGCTTGGAAAGAAGATTTATTGATGATGGACAGGCTCACGTGGTTTGACATTCTGGGGTAAAAAGCGGGATCACATGCCTTGAAGATCTTGAAGAAAGAAAAGGAAAGAGATGCTGAGAGCGCCTGAATTTTATACCCACTCTTGAGCCCCACATTAACGTTTCCTGTTCCTGTCCAAGAAATGTATCCCATTGGCTGTCAGACTTCCAGGGAGTGGGGGTCTTAGCTAACTAAGGGTGTCTCTGTCCCAGGCTTGGGTGATACAATCTTCCCAGGTGCCATGTGGTGAAATCTGTTGCTAGATGGGTAGAGTGCTAATACTATCATGTCTTGAGGGCCATGCCTTAATCCCATCACCCTGGAGCTGAAGTGGGGACAGGGAGCTGCAGGAAGCTGCTTTGTCTTTAAAACATTATTTCTCTTTTCTCATCCAGGGAAATATAATATTCTGCCCTTTAAATATTTCCTAGGATATTTCATTTTTCTAGTAGAGGGGTGGGTGCTAACTTCCTTCAATATTTTCAGAGGATACCTAAACAGGATTCACGAAAACCAGTCCATTTTTTGTATAAAAAAGGGCATGCATAGCCTTATAGTGTGTATTTAAAAAGGGTATTAAAAAGGGTATGCATAGCCTTATAGGCTTATAGGGTGCTCCTGGGAGCTGGGGGAAGGGCAAAATTAAGCAAAAAATGGTCAATTTTCGCTCATTTCTGCCCTCCCCAGCCCCCAGGAGCTCTCTGAAATACGTTTTAAGACGTATTTATTTCAACAAGCCGGCCTAGGATAGCCCCCGTTTCTGACTTTTTAAAAAAATAAATTATAATTTGGTAAGGTTTTAACATGGGTTTTAGCACGGGTTTACTTAATTTAATATATTTTAATTGATATTTATTGTATTTTGTGGTTTTAAATAATGCCTGTGCGCCGCCCTGGGTCCTAACAAGGAGAAGGGCGGGGTATAAATTTAATTAAAAAAAAAATCCTAAAGGCTATGCACAGCCATTTTGCTGAAGGGGGCGGGGTTTCAGGAGGCAAAAAAATGCTGTATTCAGTATATAAAATGCACCCAGATTTTCAGCCTCTTTTTTGAGGGAAAAAGATGCATCTTATACTCTGAAAAATATGGTACTTTTCCTGCAATAGGTAGCTGAATTCTGAAACATCAGTAAGGCGTTTCATCCTTACCTTGCTCTTCATATCCATTAAGAACCAGAGATGCAAAACTAGAGATGCAAAAGAAAGCTGTTATCAGTAGATTCCTGAAAGAGGAAATTTAAAAGGTCTTGTTGGCATAGGGTACATGATCTCCAAAAGGGGAATCCTTTGGTGTTCATCTGAAACTGAAAAAAAAAAAAATCCTTCCACTAGTAATCAAATGTATCTAAAAGTTAAACATATTCTTGAAAGCTAAATAGAAAATGGATATTATGTGAATGTATTATGCATATATCCAAAGAAAGAGAGGGGGAAGCACAGATCTTATCCTGGGGAAATTACAGTTTAAAACACTGCATGGAGGAAATTTATGTAAAAAAAAAAAATCACATCAGGGAAATTTGCATTAAAAAAGTTTTCTTGGGGAATTTACATTACCGTCTACATGTGTTAGGAAAAACTGTGAAAGAAACAAATGTCAATATTTTCAATGCAACTTTTCTTTTTAAAAAAATTAAAAGCAGTGTAGACAGTAAAGATTTATACTACCCTGCCTAACTGTACTGTGACATAATTCTGGCTACATTTAATAATGCTCTACATCAGAGGTATCAAACTCATGTCATCACAGCGGTGTCACGTGACATATCGGGACTTTCCCTCTCTTCGCTAAACTGAGTGTGGGCATGGCCAGCATGTGACACATCCGGCCCACAGGCCAGGAGTTTGACAGCCCTGTTGTATATCAAATGTTCATGATAAACTGCAATCTTATACTGAAGAGACCACTGATAAAGTCACAGTATTTATGACTTCTTTTAGATGTAAGTTGCATTAACATGTGTGTGCATGCAACAATTTATGCCTTGTTTTCCTTGTGTCACATGTCTCATGGCTGTTACATGAGGATTTTCTTATTAGTATTCCTATTCAAGCACTAGACGGACCTTCATAGCATGATAGAAAAAAATACCTGTTACTTACATGTTTTGGTCTGTGGTAAACAGTCAGAGATATACAAACCAAGTAATCAAGTGATCTAGAGCAGGGGGGTTAAAATCAAGGCCCAGGGGCCAGATCTAGCTTGCTGGGTGCTTAGATCTGTCCCACAGGGCCTCCCTGGAAACAGTGAAGGTCTGGCCTGCAGGGCCTTTGCCAGCAAAAACAGAGCTCAGGGGGCAGGAGGCTGCAGGAGGCTGTTGCAGCCCAAAATGGAGCCTGGGGGGACCACACAGGGCACCCTGCAGCTCAATTTTCATTGGCAGAGGGCTAGCAAAACAAACTAAAACCAAAACTAAAGAAGAAGAAGGAGAAATGTTTCCCTTTTGTATTTGAGCATCCAAGAAGGAGCAGGAAAGGTGAAAGGGAAAGACGAAAGAAAAAAATAAGGAAAATGGGAAGAAGAAAGAAGAATGAAGAGGGAATAAAAAAGAAGAAGAAGGAAGGGAGGGAGGGAGGGAGGGAGGGTTATAATGAGTGGGAGGTAGGGTTTGAGGGAAGTACTGCCTTACTACTTGGCCACCACAGGTGCCCCCAATACAAGTGATGTCGAGCTGGTGGCCCCTCTCCCCGAGGTCAAACACAACCCTGGTGCAGCCCTCAGGGAAAACAAGTTTAACACCCATGATCTAGAGGATAATTAAGTAATCCTCTAAATAAGATCTTCACCTAGCCAGCATTGCCCCATCTGCTATTTGCAGAGGTGGAGCAGAATCAGACAGAGACACTCAAATCATCAATATCCTCTCTCTGGCCTACAACTACCTTACAGAGAATAAAATCCAGGAAGTTTCCTTAGAAGTGGCTGGGACCTGGGTGGTCTCCTAGTTCAACTGTCTGCCTACAGCAGGAGACCTTATATCATCCTGAACAAATGATCTTCCAGTCTATTCTGAAAACCTCCACGTCTCATAAACAAGCTGTTCCATTGATTAATTTTTCACCCTGTCAGGATATATCTCCTTAGTTCTAAGTTGGATATGTCTTTAATGAGCTTCCATCTATTGCTTTTTGTCCTGCCCTCAGGTGTTTTGGAGAATAAGTTGACACCCTGTTTTCTGTGAACAAGAGTGCTTCTTCTTTCCCCTGTAAGATGAGGTGGGAATTATCTTTTCTGAGTTTACATAATCAAAAGCACTTAGACATACCAAAGCTGAGTAGTTTTAATTGACAGCTGGAAAGATGCTTTCATAGCTCAAGATATCATTTTAAATTAGTACTGCTTGCTGCTTGCTGCTAAACAACTGCTTAGCTGATGAAAGGAAAGTGTTCATACCTTAGAATGAGAATCAAGATTTTTGTGGTTCATTTAAAAGAAGCAGCTGTCAAGAACTTCCAAGCAAATGCAACTGAAAATGCTGTGGACTATTTGCTATCGCTTATTGAACTTTTGTATCACAAATATGAAAATGTTATCCAGTTTCTCTGCTAAGAAATAAATTGTTATTCTGGAAAGAAGCAATGAGGGCTGTTCATGTGGCTGACATGTATGATAATACCGCTGGATGCCAGAGAGACAGTATATAAGCTTCCTGCGTGACCCTCAGTCTTTTCCTTTTCCAACACTTTGTGTCACATTTTAGTTTTGCTTTACATGTGGCAGAGGGCAAGACAAAAATACTATAGCCACACAAATGCTTATTTTGAAACAGCCAAGATTTATTGTATTTGCTCTTACTTTTCAGGGGGGGAGGGGAGGAATCAGCTAACGCCATTCATTTGTAATGTTTCTCCCCATTATTTTTCCCCCTGTTTCAGATAAAGTTTCAGATAAAGTTTCAGATAAAGTTTCAGATAAAGTTTCAGATAAAGTTTCAGATAAAGTTTCAGATAAAGTTTCAGATAAAGTTTCAGATAAAGTTTCAGATAAAGAGTGGGGTTGAGAATAGGAAAAGAAGCACAAAACATTTGAATACCGGGCTTCCGGTTCCGGCTCCGGCGGCGACGGGCGAACTTAGGGTTCGCTCGCCGCTTTGATCCTTTTCCTGCCCCCCCACGGGGGCGAGAAGCCCCTTGTTTGGGGCTTCTCCCGTAAAGCCGGCTCGACAGGGAAGCCCCCCCCTGCGGCAGCGGGGAGAGCGACCCTGCTCCTCGGCTTAGGTGGAAGAGGACATGCTGCGGGGGGTCTTCCCTTCGCCAAAGGTTGGCGGCACCATTTAATTCTATGAAGAGAGAAGATCGGAAGAGTCGGGAGGCTTTTCGGGACCTCAGCTGCGAGCGGAGAGTGAGCGTTTAAAACTTTTCCTTTTGTGTACTGTCAGCCGGGCTGAAAGGGACGGGAGGGGGGTGTTTGTTTCCAAAAAAACCCCCTTGGACTAAAAGCGGCACTCGGAAATGCCTCGTTGCGAGGAATCGGAAACTTTAAATCTGGATGGTCTCTAACAAGGGAAAGTACTTTGCGGCTTGTTTGCAATTATGTCTCGAGGTCTGGCTGAAACAGTTTCTTTTTTGCTTTTTAACCGCTTTCTCCCTCGGGCTCTGAGTTTGGGCGGAAAATGGCTTCTCATTGTCCCCGACTGACTATGACCTATGGAAAATTACCAGTGTCTCTTTGCGATTTGGACTTCCTCTAATTACTGATGAAGAATTTTCTTTTTTTGGATTTGTGTTTTCCTTTCTGGATTGCCTTCGTTATTATACCTATGGAATTGGAAAAGTGTTTCTCTGTTGGCTTCTGAATTTTGCAGCTGTACAACTTTGAGGACTTTGGACTCCTGATCTGCCTTACCAGCCCCACCCTAAAAACGCCATTTTACTGGCACGGATATTAACAGTTAAACATGGCACATGAAGTAACGCTTGCAAGCCTTGAACAAAGAATGACTGCCCTTGAAACTGTTATACAAAATTTGGTATCAGAAATTAAGGCTCAGAGGGCAGAAAATGTCAACTTTAAAAAGGAACTATTGGACACTCGAAAACAAGTGCTTGAGAATACACAGAAGAATGAAGAATTGAAAGGGGGGCTGGAGGGGGCTAAGGGAGAGATTAAAAATGTTTCTAATGAGGTTGTGGAAATAAATGCGCATGTGACTAGGATTGATTTGGAAAGGATGACATATTTTTTGAGATTCCAGAATGTTTCTGAGATGGATGGTGAATGTCTCCCTGATCTTATGAGTACAATTATTGCAGACTATTTACATAAACCCAAAGATGAGATCAGAGGGGACATTGACCTAGTCTACAGAATAAATTCTGCATATGCTAGGATGAATGAAGTACCCAGAGAGATACATGTAAAATTTGTTAGAAGGTCAACCAGAGAGGAAATCTTGAAGGCGCAAAGAGGGAGTCCTATGATTTACCAACAAAAGGAGATTACCATCTTGAAGCAGATTCCAAGAAAAGTTAGAGAAGCCAGAAGGAAATTTTCCTTCTTGTCTAAAACATTGTTTGATCATGGGATCTGGTTCAAGTGGGTGATACCCGAAGGGATGCTGGTGTTCTGGGAAGGAGGTAGAGTAAAGATTAAAACAGTTGCTGAGGCGGAAGCCTTTCTTAAAAAACATTCCTCTGTCCTGGGAGAAGATCCAGGGGGGGCAGGGGGAGCCATGGCCCTGCCCGCTGGGGGCCCGGGGGAGAAGGGGGAAGATACAATTGCCAAGAGACTTAGATCTAAAAAATAACTTTGCCCTTGTTTTTCTTTTGAGTAATATTGTATGATATTTGTAATCTGGATTTTTGCAATTGACTGACAGTATATAACTGAAAAATTTAGGAATATGTACTTGCTCCCAGCTTGTAGTGTTATGTGAAATGTTTCTTTTTTTTCTTTTTAATAATGTAATTTGAGGTTCCGGAGGAGCCGACGACTTTGACGTGACCACTCTCAAAATTTCTATGTAACCCTTACCCTACCCCACAAAAAATGTAAACTCAATAAAACTTTTTCAATATAAAAAAACATTTGAATACCACAATTTCACAAAACATTTGAAAGAAAAATCTGGTCCAGTCCCAATCCGGGAGAAAGTTGCTGGCAATAAAATGGAGGCAGGCTGCAGGAAAGGAAATCTCTGTTTCAGAGGTGGGTTTCTGCTGGTTCAGCCCAGATTAAGAGAAGTGATAGTCACAGCAGTGGGAGGCCTGCCCACCCACCCGGACACTTCTGCACATGCGCACAAGCGAGAACGCATGCATAAGCAAACCAGTAGTAATAAAATTGGAAACCCACCACTGCTCTGTTTATTAGGTAGCCAGAAACTAGTGACAACAGCATGTTTCTGGGGTGGCTGAAAACATGGGGTTGAGAGTACTGAGCTTGTATAGATTCTTGGGGGCTTTGTGATTGGCATACCTGTTCCTGTGGAAGAATATGTCCTTCTATATTTTAATGGTTATTGCCAGATTCCTGTGGGGTCATGTAAGGGTCATGGCTGGCTCTACAGGCAAAAGGGGAAATGCAAATCCTAGGTGTTTTTCTGAGCTAATTGTGTCAGTTTGGACTCCTTGTCTATTGTGTTGCTATTGTGTTGCTATTGTGTTCTTGCTCTTTGCTTATGAATTGGCCTAGTCTTTCTGAATGGGTACAAAATATCCATTCATAAAGGCCAGAAGCTCTTCAGGTTTCTGCTTGAGACTGTTTTCCTGTGGCAGAAAGACTGGGACTGGTTTCTGCCTTTGTAAAGATTTTTCTCCATTTCTCCTTTAGGAGAAATATTCTATGTTTCCTCTTTCTAATATTAAGAATAAAGAATATTTTAATTCCCCACAGGAAGGTTAACCTATGTTTTAATCTACACCACAAATAAAGTCAGCACACCCAGTTTTTTTATGGAGAAAAGAGAGTGAGATTTGAGGATTTCACTTTTTTTCTTGTGAGTATGTATGTGATTTTATTTCAGAAGTAGATGGCCATTTCCTCTTTCCTAGGGCTTAGAGAGATAGAGTGGCCCAAAATCACTCCAGTTAGACTGCAGCCTTGTTGCAGATCCAGAGGAAATGCCTGGGAAGGAGTCTTGTCCAAATTTTTGTTTGAATGTGTGAGTCTGAGAAAGTGGACAGGGTCCTTAGGATGAGGACCCTATGAACTATCATCTACTCTTTAAATCCGTATCTGTACTGCTTGTTAAAATGGCTCAGGGATGGGTTTGTACGAATGGGTTCTAGCAATGTCCACTGGTCCTTGAATGAAGGATTGATGTGTGTGTTTTTTAACCTCTTAATGATATCTTGGTTTGCCCTCTTCTCTAGAAGCCAACCCTAGATCCTACTATATTGTGGTAGTCATATTTGCCCAGTATCTAATCTCCTCTTTTGGGGGAATGTTTTGAAAAGTTCTGCAGCTCTTGGGAAACTACACTTGGCAGGCCTATGGAGACAGGCCTTGCCTACCATAGGACCTACTTTATGGTATATTCTTTCCTCTGAACTGAGGTTGGTTCCATATCTCTTTATTTTCCAGAAGACTCTCCAATGTATGATGAGAGTAATATTATCAAGATACCATGAGGTGGAGTGTTGAAAACCAACAACTTTTTTTTTTCTAAAACAAGATTAATTTTATTGCTGTTATTGTTTGTTGTTGCTATTACTTAGTACTAAAGGTAAAGGTTTCCCTTGCATATATGTGCTAGTTATTCCCAACTCTAGGGGGCAGTGCTCATCTCCATTTCAATGCCGAAAAGCCAGCACTGTCTGAAGATGTATCTGTGGTCATGTGGCCAGCATGACTAAGCACACATGGAACACTGTTACTTTCCCACCAAAGTGGTCCCTACTTTTCTGCTTGCAGTTTTATATGCTTTCAAACTGCTAGGTTGGCAGAAGTGGGAACAAGTAATGGGAGCCACTCAGTTACACAACACTAGGGATTCAAACCGCTGAACTGCCGACCTTTCTGGTCGACAAGCTCAGCATCTTAACCACAGAGCTACCACTGTTACTTAAAAATGTGTCTTTTATATAAGTGGACCACACTTGGTAGGCCATTGTGGTTTGTTGCACAGTCAGCCATATATTAAGACTGAATTTGGCATTTTATTCATTTATCAAGTTCTTCCCAAGAAACTTGGATAAGCAGTTGTTTTTGTTGTTGTTGTTGTTCTTATATTTATTTGCCATCCATCCATCATCTTGCAATTCAAGGCAACTCTTTATTGATTGTTTCCTGTTTTATTGGTAAACTAAAAAGATACTATGTGATATTTTGTCTCTTCATTCTCATTCTTCTATATATGCATGCCAGATTACAATAGTATGAATTACTTGTGTCAATGACTCCCATGCCTATAAAATGTATTAGCATGAGACGATTCTGCACATCACACCACACAAATAAATGTGACCGCTGTTGGTTCTTCTGCAATAGCATTTCTGTTTCATTTTTATATATTTCAATCCTACTTGCTGAAGCAAGCAGTACTTTAATTTTGCTCTAAGCTAGAGTGACAGAATGAGTAGATCCGGTCTGTAGTTTTCTCAAGGAATAAATCTGCTAAAGAAGTTTCCTCAGAGCTAATTGCACAGGGCTACTGAAACTAGAAGTTTGAAACTTTGTTTTAGAAAATGTGGAATACCATGGCGGCTTTTCAGGATTCTTGCAATCAGACATGAAACCTTAGAAAGGTTTTATGATTTTTACTGCACAATAATTTTCTGTCAGACCAAACTGACAGTGTTAATTAAGTTGAATCTGAAAATTACTACCTACGTAGTATATCAGTGCTGCAAAACTCTAAAGAACCACTGGATGGAAGCAAAAAGTTACAGAAAACTCTTAGCTGCCATCTAGTGATTGTCCCTATTTTCCCGCCCAGAGATGGTATTCGTGCAAATGGAAGATAGAGACTAGAAGTTGGATAAGGCCTGAGGGCCAAAACTTGTCCATTGTTATCATGTTTCTGTATCTTTTCTGTGTCCAAGGTTTTGCAGCTTTTATCTGGTTACCTTTTTTTTGAGATTTCAAAAAATTCCAAAAGACATTCCAGGGTTCTCTAGAAGGAACCTTAATCCAAGAAACTGAACCTTTGGTGTCCATTTTGGTAAATGAATTGAAAAAGGCTGTCAATAGTATTGTACTGCTGTTCATTCTAAGTGAATCATAAATGAAACACTCATGGTATAAACAGACTTTTTTCCAAGTCTGGAAAGGTAACTAAAGGAAAGAAGGGTTGGTGGCCTCGTTTCAACTTCCAACTCACAACTCATTTCACTTCAGTTAGCTTAGAAGTACAGGGTTTCTGTGTGCTTTTTCCTCCTACACAGGTTATTTCTTGCAAGATACTGTGAAACACAATGACAAAGTGTTTTAAAAACATATAGCAAAGCACTGATGTGGGTAAATGGACTGGTGAAAGAACAACTAAGATTGATTTTCTCTCCCCTGTGTTTAATTAAATGCTATTTTTACCACCAAATGGAATTGCCATTAATGCTAAATCAAATAGGCCAAAGCCTGCCTCCTACATCTTTCAACCAAGACACAAAAAGAACATGTGAAAGGGATCAAGACATCATGTCTTCATTGGCTTTATCTCAAGGTCAGCTTCATTTTTGGATGATGGTAAAGAACTCTGAGAATATTGAAAACATAACCCAGGCAACATAAGGAAGGACTCTTAATACAACAGTGCCTCCATCACATATAAAAGTTCTATATTTGTAACTTTATAACTTTAATAACAGACTGGCATGAATTAATCTGATTTAGATGAGCTGAATGCGGATGTGGCACAGGGGTGAAATTCAGCAGGTTCTGACAGGTTCTGGAGAACCAGTAGCAGAAATTTTGAGTAGTTTGGAGAACCGGCAAATACCACCTCTGGCTGGCCTCAGAGTGGGGTGGGAATGGAGATTTTGCAATATCCTTCCCCTGCCATGCCCAACAAGCCATGCCCACAGAACTGGTAATAAAAAAAAATGAATTTCACCACTGATGTGACACTTACAGGAAGTATCATTGTTTCAAGGAACAATTGAAGATGAGCCTAAGCCTTTACTTCTGGCCTGAATGTAGCTGAAGATTGAAGAAATAGCCAAACCAGATTAAGGTTGGCCTCTGTCTAATTTAGACAGAGTCTGAAAACTAGCTGCCAGTCAGGGGAGAAATTCTAGATTCAGTATAGGAAAAGATGAATAATCTGACTTTCTAAAGTTACATTAATATAAGGTAGAATACAGATGAGACAGGGAGCAGCTCAAGAAATATGTCATATTGCTAGAATGTGAATGCCATAAATTCTGGTTTCTGATTGCCCTCTTTTTCCCATCACTCAAAATCTTGGTATCTGTTCCCTACTGATAATCCTGATTTATGGTCCTGGCTTTAGACTCCCCACCCCCTTATTCTGTTCATAGAATCTTTTTGATTTAGATATTTATTAATTATAATCATATAGTCAATGACGCTTGTAAATAAAAGTTGAAACAGGATAATTATTTTACTTTTATTTCTGTTTCTCTGGAAAAGAAAGGGGCTAGTGAGACAAGATATCCTATATATATATATATATATTCTTGGTTGTCTTCCCAAAGACCATCTCACCGAAGAATAGTATGTAGAGATCAGTGGTCCAGCAGTTTTTCACTGTGACAATTGCCTTGTTAGAGTTGCCCTTGGGTTGTACAGTACTGTGAGCTGGTTAGGAGGTGTCTGTTCTTTGGCCTAGATCTGTTGGCAATCTGGCTGATTGGGTCACTTAAGTCATGAAGGCAGGATCTGGGTTTGACCCTGGTCATTTTTAAAAGACAGTGAGGAAAAGGGTGTAAACTCTATTCTGTCTGTTAGCTTCATTATTATCAGTACAGTGTTAGCTTATTTCTAAACTAATTTTTAGTGATAAAGATCACATGGGGCTTCCCTTGAGGTGCACCTGAAAGCTACAGTTAGTCCAAAACGCAGCCGCGCGGGTGATTATGGGAGCCACTAGATGCTCCCACATAACACTGATCCTGCGCGAGCTGCATTGGCTTCCTGTGGTCTTTCGGGTGCGCTTCAAGGTCTTGACGACCATCTTTAAAGCACTCCATGGCTCGGGGCCTGGTTATTTGCGAGACCGCCTCTTGCCTCATACATCCCTTAGACCGATACGCTCCCACAGAGAGGGCCTTCTCAGGGTGCCATCGGCCTGACAATGCCGACTGGCGACACCCAGGGGAAGAGCCTTCTCTGTGGTGGGCCCAGCCCTTTGGAACGACCTACCCCCCAAATTACGCACCATCACCGACCTCCGCCTCTTCCGCCAATGTCTAAAGACATACCTATTCCAACAAGCCGGCCTAGCCTAACCTCCCATGGGGACTTTTAGATAGTTTTAAATCGGGTATTTTAAAATTGGATTTTTAGCATAGGATAAGATGGTTTAATTTATATTTTAAATTGTGTATTTATTTTGTATTCTGTATGTTTTTTAAATTTCCTGTGCGCCGCCCTGGGTCCTCTGCGGAGAAGGGCGGGATATAAATGTAAATTTAAAAAAAAACCAGTTTATCACAGTTAATCAAACACATGCTGGGACTATTGTTTTTTTTAGCTATACCACATGTATATCTTTTAACTTCGGTACTTTGGACTGTTTACTTTTTCCCAAGGACATGCATTTCTTATTGGGCTATCCTTTGCTCCCCATGAAGTGAGGGAAAGATATATATTCTTTATTCTAACGTTATAGCACAAGGTGTTTTTTCTCCCTTCATGGGTAAAAGTGAAACAAAGTAAGAGAAAGAGCTGTCCTTCCCTTCCTTTCATGATAGATTAGGATTCTGCTACCTATCTCAAAGTCACTGAGTGTTAAAATCACATTTAAATTCAGAATTGAAATAAAACTAGTGACTATTTCAAAGGTTTGTGGACTATTTCATGTTCGTTGTGCTCTTCATCCCTTTTAAAAGATCAACTTGATTTTTATTACACAAACATAGAAAGTTAGTGGCAAATGGTTTGGAAAACATAAAAAATAAATGAAGAATATGGTATCAATAGCAATCTGGCATTCTGCATGTTAAATTCCCTTGATTTGGTGCCTTCTGTATGTGTTAGCCCCCCACTCTCAAGCTGGGTGTTTTAGTCTCAACACCAGAGGTGGTATTCAGCAGGTTCTAACCAGTTCTGGACAAATGGTAGAGGAAATTTTGAGTAGTTTGGAAAACTGGTAAGTACCCCCTCTGACTGGCCTCACCCCCATCTATTTTTTGCCTCCCGAGTCCCAGCTGATTGGGAGGAAATGGGGATTTTGCAGTAACCTTCCCCTGGAGTGGGGTGGGAATAGAGATTTTACAGTATCCTTCCTCTGCCACGCCCATCAAGCCACACCCACCAAGCCATGCCACGTTCACCAAGCCATGCCCACAAAACCTGTAATAATTATTATTTTTTTAATCTCACCACTGCTCACCACTGTGGAGATCAAGAAAGCTAGCCTAGGGAGACAATTGACCCTAGGGAGAAGTTTCTCTTCCTCTTGTGTTAAGTATGTTAGTAATTAAAATTGTCTCTACCTCCATGCCTTCCCTTTCAGTCAGCCTCAAATGCATTTACATGTGCCCTTGTTAAACAGGTTAACAGGGTTGGAAGGGATCTTGTAGGACATCTAGTCCAAGCCAAGCAGGAGACCCTACACCATTTCTGACAAATAGCAATCCAGTCTCCACTTGAAAGCCTCCATTGATGAACTCCCACAACTTCCGAAGACAAGCAGTTCCATTGGTTGATTGTTCTCACTGTTAGAAAGTTTATCCTTATTTCTAGGTCGAATCTCTCCTTGATCAGTTTCCATCCATTATTCCTTGTCTGGCTTTCAGGTGCCTTGGAAAAATAGCTTGACCCCTTCCTCTCTGTGGCAGCCCCTCAAATATTTGAACTCAATATATAATCTCAAATAATGGCATGATAGCTACATATCATTTTCTGTATTAGGAGCAGTTGAATAGACTTTGGACACCAGCTGCTGAGAGCAAAGCTGATGGATACTTGCTATCTCCATAGCTTTTTACAAAAAGAAAAAGAAAAAGGAAAAAAAGGGGGTAAAATTTTCCAAGGCATATCCTGGCTGCAGTGGAAAAGAAGTAAGATTTTAGTCTGATTCCCCCAAAGCTCTCTTGTTGTTCTTTATTTCCTATATTGTTTAATGCAGGGATCCCCAACCTTTGCAACTTTAAGTCTGAAGGACTTCAGCTCCCAGAATTCTGGGAGCTGAAGTCCTTCAGACTTAAAGTTGCAAAGGTTGGAGACCCCTGGTTTAATGAATCCAAATAGAATTCATTACATATAAATTAAATATAAATATTCTGGCATAAGATCATTTAAAAAAATCACAAATGAAATATCCCCGAATATTGTGTTTTATTTATTTTTAAGCTGTTGATTTAAGCAAGCTGTGAAAGTTCTCCACAGTTCTGGAAGCAACTATAATAGGGAGAAAGCTGTCTTGAAACTCTATGTGATGTTTTAACTGAACTGAGGTAGACTTATATCTGTTAGGCATCCAACGTCTCCTGCCCTGTAGTCCAAAATAACCTGGCACTAAGAATGCAATTGCCATTCAGATTGTTGCTAGAACAAACAGTACAAACTGGCTGATTTGAGATCTAAAATGGTGTGATCCAAGATATATTTAGTTAAGCCAAAATAGGTGTGCATGTTAGGCCTTGAAAAACAAAGGCATGCTGTCTGAAAATGACACTGTATGTGCTTTGAAATTACCTAAACTTAGAAGACTCTAGTTAAACAATAAGTGAAAGAAAAAATGCTTTTGCACATGAGCTTAGAAATTATTTTAGAGTTTATTGTGCAGGGTGGGAACAAAGTGGAAAATATTCATAGCAATCGAAGGACAATGAAATTAGCCTATAGGTAGGGACTAAGATCCACTTGGATTGGATGCTGTGGTGGCACAGTAGTTACAATGCAGTACTGCAGGCTACTTCTGCTGACTGCTGGCTGCCAGCAGTTCAGTAGTTCAATTCTCACAGGCTCAAGGTAGACTCAGCTTTCCATCCTTCCCTAAGTCAGTAAAAGAAGGAACCAGATTGTTGGGGGCAATAGGCTGACCCTGTAAACCACTCAGAGAGGGCTGTAAAAACACTGTGAAATGGTATATAAATCTAAGTGCTATTGATCTTTATTGTCATAGTGAAATGTTTTCTACTCATGATTTTATGATAGTATGGATATGTTGTAAATCTATATGTGGAATTGGTTCTAAGAAATATTGTACTGAATAAACACATTTGGAGGATAGTAGAAAGGAACAAGAACACTTTTCTAGTACAGCTTTTATTTTGCCATCCTTGGAATCAGTCCTACAAGTTAAGTCAGACTAAGAAACCAATAGCATGTAAATCATTGCAACTTTTATTGTAAGAACGGTGGTAGCAGAGTTTTGCAAATCTGAATGTGCTCCTCCCTCCTTCCCATAATCTTCATGTGAAGTGGGGTGGGGCTTGTATGGGATTTTTTTTCCAATTTCTTGACCTGGGCTCAGACCCCTTTTACTTGACCATGACTCTTCTACTTATTCTTCAAGGCTATTTGCTCTTCCCTTTGCATGTGGGGATTACATGGGAAACATTCATGATATAAGATGGCCATCAGGGAACGGCCAATGTATTTGGATCATTTTTTTCCCTTCTGCATTAAATTAAGTAATATTGTTCTTTTAGACAGAAAATCCAAAAGATATCCACTGAGGAAGATGTGATCGGAGTAAAAGATCTGGATTTCAAAATTCTGGATGCCCACTAGACTATAAAAAGATTTGTTGTTGTCTACATGTCTTTGATGACATCTGGTAGTTGTATGCAACCCAGATCTAATAGTCCTATGCTCTGGAAGGATTAAAATGATAGATGGTGCCTATATTCATCCCATTGTCCACAGGTCAGCCATTCTTAGATGAGGAACACTGAAGAAAAGCAGAAGTAACAAGACCATCCAGGGATGAATTTGTATAAGTGCAGATATATTAATCTGAGTTTTCATTCATTTGGCCAAAAGACTCAATTTCTTTTCCTAATAAGTGTAAACTGTGGTCAGCTAAATAGAGCAATAGTCTATTTAGAACCAGGCAGCTTCCGAAAGAGCTCAGAGAAGAGATAGATGAAATAAACTCTCATACACTTTCAACAAGTTTTCACTTTAATATGATGCTCAGTGTTGATTTTAGATCTTTCTCAATGGGGAAAAACATGATCTCTTTTTATTTCTTAACACATCAGGTACACATATGATTTTCAATAGTTTTCTTTTTCTATATAATAATTCTTGTTAAAAGGACAAGGTTTAAAATAAGATTCAACATACAAGAAAATTTTCCTAAATCCTTATTCTAAGTCTGGCTAATGTATCAGTTTAAATCTGCAGTTCCAGATACTTTCCCCCCAAAAGTACGCTCCATTGAATTTACTGAAATTTATCTCTAACATAAATATGAAAGGGTTACTGTATTTTTCGGAGTATAAGACACACCTTTTTTCCTCTAAAAAGAGGCTGAAAATCTTGGTGCATCTTACACATCGAATACAGCTTTTTTTGCCTCCTGAAAACCCGCCCCTTCACCAAAATGGCCATGCATATACCCTTATGGAAGCTTCCAGAGAGCTCCTGGGGGCTGGGGAGGGCAGAAATGAGCAAATAAAAAGGGTGTTTTTGTCTCCCACAGCCCCCAGCAGCACTCTACAAGCCTCTATAAGGCTGTGCATGCTATTTTTTGCCCAAAAAACGGTCCGCTTTCATGAAAAAAATGGGCCGTTTTTTCTTGTTTTGAGCCCCCCCCCAGGAGCACTCTGCAAACACCCCCAAGGCTATTCATGCCTTTTATTTGAAAAAAAGGGCCCATTTTCACGAAAAATAGGCCATTTGGGGGAGGTTTGCACAGTGCAAAAAAGGGGTTTTTTCCCCCTTTCGGAAAGCTATTTAATTAGAGTGATTGATGAGAATTACGTTGGTCAAGTTCTGTGCCTGCAGAAACAAAGATTTGTCCAAAGGTGGTCAGTGATTTCCTTCAACAGCACACGGGTAAATACACCTGGAAACATCTGCCTACCTACCTACCTACCTACCTACCTACCTACTCTCTCTCTCTCCTTACCTATCTACTGTATTTCTCTCTCTCTTTCTCTCCCCCCCTACCTACCTACCTACCTACCTACCTACTTACCTACTCTCTCTCTCCCTACCTACCTACTGTATTTCTCTCTCTTTCTCTCCCTCTCTATCCCTCTATCTACCTACCTACTTTAAAAAAAAAAGCCTCTTCAAAACCTGGGTGCGTCTTATACTCCGAAAAATACAGTACATGTCATGATCAGAATTTACATTTTACCCAGTTTTACCCTCCCTATCCCTCTATCTACCTACCTACTTTTTTTTTTAAAAAAAAAAGCCTCTTCAAAACCTGGGTGCGTCTTATACTCCGGTGCGTCTTTTACTCTGAAAAATACGGTACATATCATGATCAGAATTTACATTTTACCCAGTTGCTCCTTCCAACAACAGTTTAGTAAAAAAAAAAATGTTTCAGAGCATAGCTGGTTGCATTTTTCCAGTGGCATCCATTAAGACTTACTAATTATCAAATTTTGTTCTTCCTGTCAAGCAAAATATTGTAGATATTCTAAAAACAACAAGAAAGGCTTAGATAAGAGAAGCGTCATCCCAGGTCTCTATCCATCATCTTTTTCAAAACCTTTAATGACTATCGGGCATACCCAAAGGAAAAGAGGGAAAATGACAGAGTGTCTTTGATTGTGTCATCACGCAATCTTGCAACTCACTAATTTGCATCAGACATAAAGGATTTCATATTTGGAAAAATGCAACCAACTGTGCTCAGAGACTTCTTACTTTCGTTGCTCTAGAAATCTTTCCATAAAAGAAAGGGGGAGAAGGTGTTTTTTTTCTTTGTTCGAAAGGTGAATAATAAGAGTTGTCCTGAGTTTTGAATACATAAGGGAAACAAGCAGCACAGAAGGTATAATGAGGACCTTTTTTATGAGCCTCTGTGCAACTTTTCTCCTCTTCACATAACTACCAGTTTATGTTTTTAAACTAGGAACATATCAGAAGAAACTAATTTGTCTGAAATGGTATAGGGTTTCCTGACTAAGTAGGGGGTTGGATTAGAAGACCTCCAAGGTCCCTTCCAACTCTGTTATTCTATTCTATGCTAATCCCAGGCCAATGAGAGCTCTTTCTGGAGCAGGTTGCAAGTTCACACAAAGCCCTAGTTTTTGTGCTACCTAAAATTGGTGTTGCCTTCTGAACTGCAGTAACTTTGTGCCTGAGTTGATTTCATGGTATGGTCTACTTAGTAGGGCTGATAGGTGTGGGCTGAATATTTTCATAATCTGTTTAGCAGTATTCCAGATGTCAACATCTCATATGATCATGTCCTGAAGTCAGAACAAAGTGGGCCTGAATCTATTGTCTTTATACCGTTAAGGTTATTTCACAAGTCAACAATGGAAAAACAACAATTTGATCCTAGCAGGCAAACATGGATTGGTTGGGCCCAGTATTGACATCCTAGTTCACATACATAGATCTTTCTTCCAGATCCCTGAATATCATAAGGGATTCATCATAATCCCAAGATTATGGAAACAATAGGAAACCACAAGGATGTAGCTTAATTCTCCTTCCTCAGGCTGTCAAATGTAATAAGCAACCTAGAAAAACTTTTGAGAAAACTCATGGATTGGATTTTTTCACTTCCTAGTGAAAAAAAAAAACCGGCTTCAAGGAAGAGTATTCAATGTTCAATCAGTTCCTTCTTCTTTTCCTTCTAAATAGAAAAGCATACTACTGGAAATCATTCAAATGGGATATTCCAGGTTTATTGATTTAAAAGAAATTGGGATAAAGAGAAAGAGGGGGAAAATACAGTAGGTAGGTAGGTAGGTAGAGGGATAGAGAGGGGGAAAATACAGAGGTAGGTAGGTAGGTAAAGGGATAGAGAGAGGGGGGAATACAATAGGTAGGTAGGTAGGTAGGTAGGTAGGTAGGTAGGTAGGTAGGTAGGTAGGTAGATAAGTAGAGGGAGAGAGGAAGAAGTATAGTAGGTAGGTAGGTTGGGGGTTATATGGTGGTGGTGTATACATGTTTGTGTGTGCAGGTGTTGATCTACACACACATTGGTTGGCCATTTAACCAGACTGAGCCACAGCAATGCATGGCTGGGTACAGCTAGTCACTAAATAAATGGAATAAAGCTCCATTTTGATGCTTCCACCTTTCAGTGATTATGCTAAGTAACTGATTCAACTTTTGAACCAAACAATATATAATAATATACAGTGGGAAGATGTCTGTCACACAAAGATAGTTCAACCTAAATATTTGAGATCTTTGTTGCATATCAATTCTTCTGCTGAGACTAGAACATGATCACATACTCATGAAAGCGTACATTTAGCATTGCTTCTTAATTGAATAAATCAAGTTACTTGAAGGAGAATGTTCTACCTTAATTGAAAGCAGGTATTGTCATAGGTTGACATTAAATCAAATTTCTATTATGGTCCTAAAGCCAGTAGTCACATATAACTAAAACAAATACAAATGCATTTTTTTTTACAAAATTTATAGGCTGCTCACCATAACTCACGTTAATATATTTCATTACATTTTTATTATGTTCATATATATTTAGAATATATCTAAAGCAGAAGTCATTCTTTATGCCAGAACTAGGTAGATGAAAGAGCACAGGAGCTGCTCTGACAAGGACATATTTATAGGGGAATATTACTCTATGCCCTAAACAGAAACAGCAGAAGGCCAATATGATGGCCCAGAGAAATTTCAGATTTGTGATACCTGAGAGATAAATTGCTGGCATATATCCACTTGAAAAGACCTCACCTGCTGAGAAGCTGGCAGCCAGATTTATATACAACTACTGGTGCTTCCAAAAACTAATGAGTTTAAAGTATTAGAACTTACCTTCAGACTTTGCTTGGCATGGTCTGAGTAGAAACAAAGACGCTCAATCCTGATAAACCAGCATGACTCAGACATTGGCCTCTCCTTCTTTCTCCAGATCTGAACAGGGTTTTGTCAGGGGCTAGTCTTTATATTTATCAAACATTCAATGCATCTCCCTGGAACACATTTCTTTCTTGCTTGTTATAACATTTTTCCTCTTTGCTATTTGAACAAATATTGTACTGCTTGTTGGCATAAACAGAAACTCTTCTCAGGTACTTCCATGAGTCTCTTTCTATCAGATATGGCAAATTCACCTAATGACACTTTTCACAATCCATTCTCATGCTAGTTCAGCTTTCTCTTTTTAGTCGATAGGATATCACCAGTTGCTGAATTTGTTACAATTACCATCGCTATCAGACATTCACTTCTGTAGCAATTTCGCACACTGTGATAACTTTTTCATGTAAGGATTTCTGTGTAGTGGGTTGTTCTGGTTTTTGATACGTTTGTTTTCAAGCCTAAAACCAACTACCATCCAAATAATAAATGAGTTAACTTGTCCAAAAAGATAGAGAATATGTTCCAGTTCCAGCTGAAGTAGGTTTTCTGTTCATTAAGTTCTAGGCATGTAGTTATCTTCTTCCTTTTTTCCCTGTCTTCCCCGCCCCTGCCAAAATAGCAAAGAGTCATAAAGCTTAATACTTTATTTTGCCCTAAGTTTTTATGCTATAATAAATATGTTATTTTTTTCAGTTAGCTCAAACCTGTTCATTTGTTGTTTTGTTTTCATATAAACTCTGGATGTAATCTAATGAAAAGTTCTTATCCAGCAGCTCTTTTGCAGTTAATAAAGCTGTATATGATATAGTGCTGGTGTCTTTGCCTCTATTTACTAAACTGATGGCATTTTTATAGCATTTGGCATCTTAGGTTTCTAGCAAAAGGAAAACTAGGGAAGAGATGATTCTGAATACTTCATAACTTCAAAAAGAAGATTTAAATCAAAGCTGGTTCTCTAAGGTGATGAAACTGAAGAGATAATTATAGTTCCTCAGTGAATAAGCAGACATTTAACTTTTTCTGTTTCTTCTTTTCCATAACATTTTATCACAGCCTAGTGGAGGAAGGCCAATAAAAAGTTAATGAGGGAGGAAGGCAAGTTCCCATTCTATTTTTAAATTTCCAAAGTATGTTTCCCCCCCCTCATGATTCCTACCCAACCCCACCACCACCATCTAACCTTCCTATTCTTACATATCAAAAGTGGGAAAGAACTTTCTGCCTTTTCTTTGAACCCTGGTTTCTTACAACTCTGCTAAATAAGGAATCTGGGCTAAGGCAAGTTGAAAACTGCTTACAGAAATGTAAGGGACATGTATTAATTTCCGAAATGGATATTATTATTATATTAGTTTCACCATTAGTTAACTAGATTCCTGTGTATAATTAGCAGTAATAAACACTTCTGTATTTTGAAATCAATTAATGTTCTTGGTTATTTGTGCCTGACAAGTCAGGCTTTTATTTTTTTGCAAAATAACTAAAAATTTCAATTTTTTAATAAAGAATCATTTTAAAGACAACTTCCTATTTTCAATGGTGAACTTGTCTGTTCCTCAAAGCTTTAAGCTCCTATTTCAATTCTACTAAGCTTGAATGTGAAAGTCTATGGAGATTCTCCATCCAGGTTATGGTTCCGCCCCAGGCTCCTAATGGACCCAGAAAGGTTCCAGAGGGAGCTTGGGCCAATTCCTGTGACCCTGCCTCGCGACTCGACTGAGGACCTAGTGGCCGCATGGTTAAGTGCGGCCATGGGGGCCTTGGACCGAGTCGCGCCCTTGCGGCCTCTCTTGAGGCGACGAACCACCCAGGCTCCCTGGTTTACTGAGGAGCTTCAGGGGATGAAGCGCCACAAGAGACGCCTAGAGAGCAGATGGAGATCCTCTCGCTCCGAAGCCGACCGAACACTAGTGAGAACCCATATTAGGGCTTACTTAGTGGCGATAAGGGTGGCCAAACATGAGTATTGGCCCACCCTAATTGCATCCGCAGATAACCGCCCTGCCGCCCTGTTTGGGGTGACCCGCTCCCTCCTTCACCAGAGGCCGTGGGAAGCCCCTCTACAAGGGCGAGCAGAGGAATTTGGGATTTATCTGCAGGAGAAAATCACTCGGATTCAAAATGAGCTACCCTCCATCGACAGTTGTCCTGTGGGATTGTCCGAGACTAGTCTTGAGGTTCCATCTTGGGAGGAGTTTGACTTTGTTACCACCGAGGATATGGACAGGTTGTCAAGGAAACTTAGAGCGACCACATGTTTATTGGACCCGTGTCCCTCCTTGCTTGTACTGGCATCCTGGGAGACGACACGAGGCTGGCTCCAGGGCATTGTCAACGCATCTTTGAGTGAGGGATCCGTACCTGCCATCTTGAAAGAGGCAGTAGTGAGGCCCCTCCTCAAGAAGCCATCCCTGGACCCAGATTTATTAGAGAACTATTGTCCGGTCTCCAACTTTCACTTTTTGGTGAAGGTTGTTGAGAGTGTGGTAGCCCAACAGTTTCCGCGACACCTGGAGGAAGTTGATTATCTAGACCCGCGCCAGTCCGGCTTCCGACCCGGTCACAGTACCGAGACGGCATTGGTCACGTTGGTTGATGATCTCTGGAGGGTGCGGGATAGAGGTTATTCCTCTATCCTAGTCCTGTTAGACCTCTCGGCGGCTTTTGATACCATCGACCATGGTATCCTATTGCACCAACTGGGGGGGTTGGGGCTGGGAGGCACCGTTCTGCGGTGGTTCTCGTCCTACCTCTCTGGTCGATCGCAATATGTGTTGACGGGAGGGCAGAGGTCGACCTCGAGACCCCTCTTATGTGGGGTTCCTCAGGGGTCGGTCCTCTCGCCCCTCTTGTTTAACACATATATGAAGCCACTAGGTGAGATCATCCGTGGTTTTGGGGTGGAGTACCATCTGTACGTTGATGACACTCAGCTGTACATATCCACCCCAGACCACCCCAACGATGCCGTCGAAGTGCTGTCCCAGTGTTTGGAAGCCGTACAGATCTTGATGGGTGGTAACAAACTCAAGCTCAACCCTGCCAAGACTAAGTGGCTGTGGTTTCCGGCACCCCGGTTCAGCCAGATTACTCCAACTCTGGCCATTGGGGGGCGAAACACTGGCCCCCGTGGAGAGGGCGCGCAATTTGGGTGTCCTCCTGGATTCCCGGCTGTCCTTGGAGGACCATGTGGCGGCCGTGGCCAGGGGGGCGTTTCATCAGGTACGCCTGATGCGCCAATTGCGCCCCTTACTGGACCGGGCTGCCCTTCGCACAGTCACTCAAGTTCTCGTGACGTCCCGTCTCGACTACTGTAATGCTCTCTACATGGGGCTTCCCTTGAGGTGCACTCGAAAGCTACAGCTAGTCCAAAACGCAGCCGCGCGGGTAATTACGGGAGCCACCAGAAGCTCCCATATAACACCAATCCTGCGCGAGCTGCATTGGCTTCCTGTGGTCTTTTGGGTGCGCTTCAAGGTTTTGACGACCATCTTTAAAGCGCTCCATGGCTCAGGGCCTAGTTATATGCGAGACCGTCTCCTGCCCCATACATCCCTTAGACCGATACGCTCCCACAGAGAGGGCCTTCTCAGGGTGCCGTCGGCCGGACAATGCCGACTGGCGACACCCAGGGGAAGAGCCTTCTCTGTGGCGGGCCCTGCCCTTTGGAATGACCTACCCCCTGAACTCCGGACCATCACCGACCTCCGCCTCTTCCGCCAATGTCTAAAGACATACTTTTTTCATCAAGCCGGCCTAGCCTAACCTCCCATGGGGACTTTTAGAAAAGTTTTAAATTGGGTTCCAAATAATTGGTTTTAGCATAGGATTGGGATTATTTAATATATATTTTAAATTATTTATTCATTTTCTATTTTGTATATTTTTTAAATTTCCTGTGCGCTGCCCTGGGTCCTCTGTGGAGAAGGGCGGGATATAAATGTAATAAAATTAATAAAATTAAAATTAAAATTAAAATCCAGCTCATGGCTGTCCCAAAGGTGGTTTTACAAAAGATAATTGGACTTTCATGGTTTTTTCCCTCTCTACATGGGGCTTCCTTTGAGGTGCACCCGGAGCCTCCAGTTGGTCCAGAATGCGGCCGCGCGGGGAATTTTGGGAGCATCTAGATGCTCCCATGTGACACCTCTCCTGCGTGAGCTGCACTGACTGCCTGTGGCTTTCCGGGTGCGCTGTAAGATATTAGTGACCACCTTTAAAGCGCTCCATGGCAAGGGACCTGGTTACCTGCAAGACCGCCTCCTGCTGCCAAATACCTCCCACCGACCAGTTCGCTCCCACAGAGAGGGCTTCCTCAGGGTGCCGTCGGCCAGACAATGTTGGCTAGCGACCCCCAGGGGGAGAGCCTTCTCTGTGGCAGCTCCTGCCCTTTGGAATGACCTACCCCCTGAACTACGTACCATCACAGACCTACGTCTCTTCCGTCGGGCCCTGAAGGCACATTTATTTCATGCTGCCGGCCTCTCATAGTTTTTAATTGATTTTAGTATGGGGTTTTAACTGCAGGCCAACACATTTAATACATTTTAATATATCATTTTAGCTTTTGTACTACCCATTTTTACTATGGCTGGGCACCGCCCTGAGTCCCGGAAGGGAGAAGGGCGGTATATAAATTGAATAAATTGAATTAAATTGAATTGCATTTTGTCCTTGAAACCTGAACTTAAGAAGCTTCATAGATGAGAAGTGAAATGTTTTCAAAAAAACCAAGAAGTCCAGTTACCTTTGGAAAACCACCTTTGAGACTTGAATGTGAGAAACTGCTATGAAGAAACAATATTGCTTATGCTTTAATGGTCTATAAGGCAAAAATAAAAGCCTATAAACTTCATTCATATTGGTTATTTTTTTGCAAAGAACCAAGCTAAAATCTCCTCATGGATGCAAAAGGATAGAATTCACACATTACTGAGTGTGAACAGATGTTCAAAATATCAAGTTTTTTAAAAAAATGTTTGTCTTTGTGCATTTTTTCAACTTTCAGTCAATGAATACCGTATTAAGAAAATGTGTGCATAGATTGCTTTATACTTTTTTCATGAAATATACATCAGTAAAACAAGAAAAAATTTAAGCAACAAAATGTAAAATTGAAAGATTTATTATTCCAAAGCTTAGAAGGAAGCAGTCCAAAAACTGATAACTTTTGATACTTGATAATGTTATTCATTATTATTTATTAAATTTATATGCTTCACATCTCACTGTCCAAAGTGATTTTCGTTAGCTTGCAATGCCGTGAAAACATTAATATAAAGCATTAAAATTGCCAACAATTAAAGAATAAAAACCAAGAGCACAAGCAATATAGGGCTGTTTTTTTGTCCACTAACTACCTCCAACATAGTGTACCCTGGCAGAGTCAGGTCTTAAGGCCTTTCTAGAAAGCCAAAAGGTTGGAGGCAGATCTTACCTCTTGCAGCAGATGTTCACAAGGGCTGGGCCATAGCAGAGAAAGATCTTCCCCCAGAACCCACTAGCTAAAATTCATTAGACAGGATGCCTCTGTTATGTGAAGGCTCTCTTAGCCACAATTATAACCTGCTCTTTGAGTTGGATTGGGAGTCGAGGAGAATTCTTAGGTTCATACCACTGAGTCTGTCAGTGGCAGCGTGACCCAATACAGGAATAGTGATCATAAAGTCTCAAATCCTCAGGCTGCATGCACCCATAGCCACTCTGTCTTATCAAGGTTTAGCTGAACCTCGTGGTTCCTCATCCAGGCCCCCATAGGGTCCAGGCTCAGCGACCGCAACACTTTGGTCATCCAGAATGGAGATATAAGGTTAAGTATTATCAGCATAGTGCATAATAATTGATAAATAATATGTCTTCTGATCTTGTCCACTGAAAATGTGTATATCTCAAGAAAGTGTTAAACTTATTGAAAGGATGCACATTGTTCTGTAAAGAATGCTCTGTTTCAGCTAGTACTACCCAATAGGATGTGTTCTGAGAGGGAATAATTGAATAGTTCAATATCTGCTGTAACAAGTCATCATAGTTGTATATACGATTTTAAAAATATCTATATAAAGAAGTTCTGGCAGTTACACATTAGAGACAAAACTTCTATTTTACTTCACAGTACAACAAAGAATTTTTATTGCACTGGAATCATTTCATGGTCATTAAATTATGCTGGAATGAATGCTGTACATTTTCGTAATGCTGCTTGCAAATAAAAAATATGTATAGTAGATAAAATGCACTTAAGATGCCTATTATTTGAGCAGGTGCATATAACAATGCACATTAGAGAAATTGTTTGGAAAGTGGGAATGTTAGCTTCTAGTGCTCATAAAAATGTATACCTTAGGGGATAGGTGTAAAAAGTTCAATTATGTATTTGAAAAGGAACTAAATAAAACTAAAAATAAAAGCAAACCAATCAAATTTCAATCTTGGCTTTTATTTAAGAATGGTCTCTTCTGTTCAGAAATGATGGGTATTAAGGACATAGTTCCCTATAATGAAAAATGACTGTGGATATACTTTAGAGGTTACATCTTCATATTACAAGTCATGTAGTACAATGAAACAAGTATGACATCATGCAAATGGGTAGTCCACATTTAACAGTTATTCATTCAACCGCTGTTCAATGTTACATTGATGGTGAATTTATGACTGTTCCTTGAAGTTGCAGTCATTGCAGCATCGCTGAAATAATGTAATTGCAATTTGAGCACTTGGCAACTGGCTCACAAGTATCATAATACAGTAAGCCACGATTTCCCTATTCCGCCAGGAACCATAGTGGTACAATGATTAGAAACAGAATTGCAGGCTTACTCTGTCACTGACAGGGGTTTGATCCTAACTAATTCAAGATTGACTCATCCTCCTACCCTTCAAGGTTGGTAAAATGAGAACCCCAATTGTTGGGGGCAATAGGCTGACTCTGTAAACTATTTAGAGAGTGTTGTAAAGTAGCATATAACTCTAAGTGCTATTGCTACTAATGATGGTAACTGGGACTGCTGCAACTGTTGTACAAAATATTTCCATTTTGGTGCTATTAACGTTTGCCTCTAGAATAGATCTTTCTTTATTTTCTTTCTTTATTAGATTTCTATCCCGCCCTATCTCCCAAAATGGGACTCAGGGCGGCGCACAGGAATTTAAAAATTTAAAAATCCAAACAATACAAAATTCTACAAAAGTTAAAACTAAAATTAAATAATTTAGCTCGTGCTAAAAAAGAAAACAATTAATTTAAAACCCAACTCTAATAATAACATAGCTGTAGCAGCTATGCCAGGCTGGCCATATAGAAGAGATATGTTTTTAGTGGCCGGCGGAAGAGGCGAAGGTCGGTGATAGTACAAAGGTCTGGGGGAGGTCATTCCAGAGGGCGGGGCCTGCCACAGAGAAGGCTCTTCCCCTGGGCGTCGCCAGCTGGCATTGTCCGGCAGACGGCACCCTGTGGGAGCGGACAGGTCGAATGGAGGTATGTGGTAGTAGGCGGTCCTGCAAAAAACCAGGCCCGTTGCCATGGAGCGCTTTAAAGATGGTCACTAAAACCTTGAAACGCAAGGTTAGATGATACTAACCAGAAGTTTCATGCTTCTTTGATTAACCATTTGCTCCACAATGGAAGCCTTGGAGGAAGAAGCACATTTTTTCTATTTTCTAAGGAATACTAACTACACTTTAGGTTGCAGCAACCTTTCAACAACTTTCCTGGAATCACTGGCATATCATTAAATCACTTGCCCAATTATGTCCATTTATCTATTTTTAGAAATAAATTGTGAGGAAATTATTATGATTTTCCTTTTTTTAATTTGCTGTCACTGTTGTGGAAGGAACAAACACATACAGTAAATCAGATGTATTGCTGACCCCTGATATCAGAATTAGGGAAGTCATAATTAACTTGTCCCATTAATTTCAGTAGTTTTGTTTTAATTAAACTATCCAGTCTGTTACAGATTGGGTAGTATACTGGTCACCATAGTGGCACTGTGGTTAGAATGTAGTATTGCAAACTAACTCTGCCGACTGCCAGTAGTTTACTCCTGACTGGCTTAAGGTTGACTGAGCCTTCCATCCTTTTGAGGTCAGTAAAATGAGGACCCAGATTGTTGTCTGCATTACTATTACTATTAATTTTCTCATTGTTCCTATCACCCATCTCCTCCCACTTATGACTGCATGACTGTAACTTTGTATTCTTCTGATTTATACTGATTGTTTCCTAGTATGATTTGATTGCTTATTTGTACCCTATAACTATCATTAAGTGTTGTACCTTATGATTTGTGATGGATGTATCTTTTATTTTATGTATCTTTTATTTTATGTACACTGAGAGCATATGCACCAAAGACAAATTCCTTGTGTGTCCAATCACACTTGGCCAATAAAGAATTCTATTTCTATTTGGGGGCAAAATGTTGAATCTATAAACTGCTTAGAGAAGGCTGTAAAGCATTGTGAAATGCTATACAGTATGTCTAAGTGCTATTGCTAACCACGACCAAGTACATCCATATCAAGTCCATACATACCAACAAAACTTCATTGGATGATTTGGGACTAGTCACTAGTTCTCAGTCTAATTTATATTCTGGAGATGGAACTGTTGGTGGAGGGGAGGTGGAGAAATTTTGGTAAAACTTACAGTAAAGTTCTGGAAAATGTCAGAAATCATGCTAGTAATATGCCTATCAAAATATATAACTTTTTGCCTTGAATTTTGTGCTTTAACAACAATTTAATTTCTATGTAATTGTATTCAAGCATAAAATATACATTTACAACTGCCAGTCAAAGCACTTTATTTGTACTTGTGAAACTAAGTTCCATATTGTCTGATGGGAGGTTATTCCCGCAGCTTCTGGCAATCAGTGTTCTTTCTTTCTTTCTCTCTTTCTCTCTCTCTCTCTCTCTCTCTCTTTCTTTCTTTCTTTCTTTCTTTCTTTCTTTTTTTCTTTCTTTCTTTCCTTATCATTCTGTCATTAGCTTTTTGTTGTTGTATATGCTGTTGTGTTACTTTGCTTCTGCTATTTATCGTCTGCCTCTAATTTATTCATATTCCTACAATGACGATTCCAGTGCCTCTCTAGTAATAAAAAAATGTACCATTATTATTAGTCATTGTTTATTAATATGGTAGCTATTATGATCTAGCCTTAATAGGGTTTGAAAGGGTAGCTGTTCTTTGCAGTCAGCAATCTCCAGATTTAATTTACATTTTGCAGTTTATTGCCAACTATGGAGAACTATAAATAGTTTCAGTAATTTAGGGAGAATAGGATATAAAAATAAAATATTCTTCAAGGTCAATGTTCGGTGACTACATTACCACCTTCATGTGATCTTCTTGGCAGTAGTAAGTAGTTTGCCACTAATGTGTTGCAGAATATATTTTTATAACTTCCCAGTCTAGTCTACAATTTTGGTCTTTCCTGGTGACCTTCATTCAAATACTAAACTGCTCAATTTTTTCCCTGACTAAAAAAAATGAAATATTGTTGAACTTTATGTAAGAAATAAAGAAAATGTATACAACCATAAATGATGGCTTGATTCAAGATTAGTGATTCCATCAAGGTTGTGATGTAAGTTAGGAAGGGAGGGAGGGAGGGAGGGAGAAAGGGGGGAAAGAGGGAGGGAGGGAGGGAGAGAAACAATACAAAATGACTAGTCCAAAGTTATCCAAATTCATCAAAGGAAAGACTAGGACTCATAATTTTCTATTTTCTACTTTGGCATTTGATCACTACCTTGTTTGTTTGTTTGTTTGTTTGTTTGTTTGTTTGTTTGGTTGGTTGGTTGGTTGGTTGGTTGGTTGGTTAACCAGTAAAGATCATAGAAGCATTTTTTAAAGCTATTACTTAGGTTATTATATTTGTCTAGTACACACTGACTGGGTCATTGATTCTAGGATTTAGCTAATCATTTCCAGTACTACCCAGAGTCTCCATGGTTGAAATTAAGATGTTTTAGTGCAAAACACGCACTTCGTTACTGATCCATGAATTTCACCATGACAATGTTGTCATCTTATAGGGAAACCTGTACTTGATGAAGACAGTACTGAACAGCATAGAGCAGGCAAATCTTGATTCTGGGGTCCAAAATTCTTTAGATCATCATCTTCAGTATTATACCAGACCAGACACTATTACCCTATATAGAAATATTTATTTATTTATTTTATTTATTTTATTAAATTTATATAATCGCGCCTATCTCCCCGGAGGGACTCAAGGCAGTGCACAGGAAATTAAAACAGGAAATACAAAATATAGCAATAATAAATATAATTTAAGGCTAAAATCCAATTAAATACGAGATGCCCTGTGCTAAAAATTCCCTAATACTATTAACCCATTTAAAATCCAATTAAAACAATTTAAAATTCAGTCTACAAACATGGTTGTGAGGATTAGGCCAGGCCATATAGGTAGTCCTCATTTAGCAATCATTCACATTTTAAAAGACACACACACACCCTCAAAAAACCCCACCTTCTTATGATCTGGTTCCAGAGTTTCAACAGTTCTACACCCCTGTGGTCACATGACTGCATTTCAGACATTTTGCAAAGGCTCATCTTTATAGCCAGTTGCAGCATTCTGCAGTTTTTGCTAGTTTATGGACTTTGGGGGCAATTTCCATCAAAAAATGCTTGGATTTTTAGATACATAGATATGCTTAACATCCGTGGTCTTCCCTTAACAACCATCACAAACAAGTTATAAAATTAAACATCAGAAGAAATCTATAATTATTTTCTCCCCCAAACAATGTACATTTGCTATTCTCACTCCAAAGTTTGCCCCCCTCAAGTAAATATATAAACATTGTTCTCAGAGGTCAATTTCACATACATTCTGATATGTTTGAAAGGTATTGCTATGTGCCTTAATAATGAATACATTAACAGTTGATCTTTTCCAAATTTATTTCATGTCTTTCTCAAATACTATGCTAATAAATTAATTGAGGATTTAAAATACCTACATCTGCATTTCTTTTTCCACATTTGAGTTGGTGTCATTTAATGTTGGTATACTTGAATGCATGTTTGTGCATTCAGTTAAATCATGGAAGTATCATGTTATCTACGAACTTGTATAGTGCCCTGTATCTTAATATTATTTATGTTTCATCCCAGCTCAGAAAAGGTGAAAAAGAACAATACTGTCAAGCTTTAATACTATTGCCTTTTATCATGATCATGTGAGATATGTCATCTTTGACTCTGAAAAACAGAGATCTGTCTGTCATTCTTCCTGCTTTTGCAGTGAGGGTTTTTTTTTTTTTAATGTATTCAAAGTTGGGCAAACCTTTGGAATGTGTGCTACGCCCTATAAAAGTTAGTTTGCTTTATTAAAACAACTATTTTAAAATTTTTCAATTTTTCATCTCTGGATTCTGGGTTCAAATCAAATTTTACTGTGGCAGCCTTTTATTGGGAAACTTGGAGAAGCACCATCTTAGCCTTCGAAACAATGTTAGACCTTATAACATCTTGAAGACTCAAAAATGAGTTATGACATAACATGTTTGCAGACTAGAATTCATATCGACCATAAACCACTATAATTTCAGCTGAGAAATTGGACCAAGAAAGCCACTGAGAAATCTAATAAGATCAAGAGAGACATACTTTAGCCATCCAGGTCCATTAGAGTGACTAATGTGGTTTCAGCCCTTGACTGAAAGAATTTTGCTTCTTTTTATATAAGTCTCTGCGACTTCTACTTTCTCTAAAATCTTCCCTGAAAAAGGAAAGACAGGACAGTTATGTAATATAGTTGGGTTGAGAGAGGCTTGTTCAGGAATTGGTATATCACTGTTTTCTTCAAGGCAGCTGGCATCATACCATTTCCCAAGAAGTATTAAATCATGTCTCACACCCAACCATATATTCCCCTGGGATTTAAGTGGGACATGAGCCAAGTTTACATTGCAGAAGTCAATGTGGGCCCTTCCTTGAAATCCTTATAATATTTCCCTATTTCATCATCCCCACTGATAATGAAGTAGTATGAATTCTTTCATGCAATTTTTTTTCTGAGATTATGTCATCCTTTTCTTCAAATTCTCTGAAGGTTATTCTTATGCATATTGATAACCTGCCCCAAAGGGTTCTCCATGATGGATTCAAATATAATTTCAGGTGAAATTATCTTCTGATATTATTATTAATTTACTATTACATGAAGGTGATAAGATCACAACAACTGGCTTAGAATTTTATTATACTGATAAATCTGATCAATTATGGAATGTAATATTAAGAAGGAAGCATTTTAAAAACAAATATTTTTTCATCAGAGCCAGGAATAGATTGTCGTTTTTATACTCATTGTAACTACTAAATGCCAGTTTGTAATATAAATTGCCATGTAATTATTAACTTTAAAGCAGAATTCAGAGCTAATATTACTCATACAGGTTCAGGAAATTACTATCAGCTAACAGATAACCTTTGAAATTTGTATTATAATAGCTATCTTTGGTACTCTAATTTAAGTGTAATCCAAGGGATGATGAACTAGTGACATTTTCTTCTTATTGAACACCATAGCCAAACTTTAATTATATTAATACTAATGAAATTCAGAAGCCTAGAAGATGAAGTATAGAAATAGATTTGGAAGTAGTAGCTCTTGTCTTAGAGACATATGAACAGGTTATATCCATGCCAAATAATCACAATGTATTTTATGTGGAATTGCTTTTATAATTGCCTTGGAAATTTCACTTTGATAGCACATTGCAGCAGCAAACATACTTACGTAGGCAAAGTTGTAGCACACTTTTTCCCTGGTTCATATATTTTCCTATATATTTCTACCCCCAAAACAGCTGATTTTGACCTTAATTCAAATATTTCAGGTCAAGTTGTCTTAAGGATAACTTGCTTCCACTTTGTGATTTGCCTTTGGTGTTCTGCTCCTGTAACCACCAATAAGACACATTATCTTGATGGATGTTAGGAGTGAAGTCTTGTTGATAGCAGCCATCTATTTAATTTACTGAAAAACTTGGTGCCATTTTTTGGTTCTTTATAAAAACAGTGTGATACAAACTCTGCTACTTTGGATGCCCTTACATATTTATTAACTTGTTATTTTACTGCCAACAGCCAGGGTTTCTCAAAAACCCTCATAATAAAACATAAACTCAGATTCAAAATTGGGAAATAAATAATCAGATAATTTTCTTAAAAATGAAGTCAACAATTAAAACCTCTTCATAGGATGTTTTTAAAGAAGTTTGCTCCATTTGATTTAGCAAAGAGTATTTTTAAATTTATAACAGTTTATATACTGCTTCAATCCATAGACCCTGAGCAGTTTGCAAGTAATTTTCTGTTCAGTTTGCATTAAGGATGCTCCTAGATCATCCATATATCCAGATCAAAGCAAGCACTCACGTCACTCAGTTCAGCTAGCAAAAATATAATTTGGAGTTTACTTATTAACCATCAACAAATCCCACCCCCCTCCAAGCAGTTAACTAGGATAAAATGTAAGCAAAAGCCAGAACAAGAGATACAGGTAAGAATGTACATTATAGACATAGCTCTATATGTATATCAAAAGGTGCAGAAAAAAATACAGTGGATATTTAGCAAAGATAGACTCAAAGGGAATGGTCTTTTGTTGTTCCAGTTTTAATCATTTCATGCACATAATGGCAGCAGAATAGAGGTGGAAAGCAGGGACACCAAGTAGCCCTTCCTCTATTTTGCACCATAAAGGAAACAATTTGGTCAATGTAAATGATATATTCAACAACAAAGTAGGTTTACAACTGAAGCAAGAAAAGCTAATAAAATCCAGATCAGCATACCCCATCCCATAAGGGAAAACATTTTCCATCCCTAAATGGCTGCTGGAAGAGTATCTCATGGAGCTTTGAAAGTTTAAGAAAGGAAAGATATCAAAGGACTAGAATGGCCACAGTTAAGGTTTGAGCCTGAGTTGCTCTAAGACAAGGCTACATGTCACCCCTGTGAGGGAGTCCAGTTAGGAAAACAGCTAATTAATTTGCTTAGTTGTAAGATTAGACTAACAGAATCTTGGAAATTTGAAAGTATTTCCCCCTCCTTTCACTTTCTATACAGGTGGGGGGATGGACTCTTCTGAGATGCTTTCTTTACCCCCAGGCTGAAATATATTTTGTCTGTCTACAGGTAGTCCTGAATTTATTTTATTTATTTATTTATTATTTAGACTTATATAACCGCTCCCTCTCCCCAAAGGGACCCAGGGCGGTGCACAGGAAATTAAAACATATGAATATCACAATTATAAATAATTAAAACCGAATTAAATAAATTATCCCTGTGCTAAAAATTTAAAATCATTAAAACTCAACCCCATTTAAAACCCAATTAAAACAATTTAAGGTACAGACTATAGACCGCAAATGAACCCAAACTTTCTGTTGCTAAGTGAAATATTTGTTAAGTGAATTTTGCCCAATCCCATGACTTTTCTTGCCACAGTTGTTAAGTGAATCACTGCAGTTGTTCAGGAAAATGGTTGTTAAGGGAATCTGGCTTTACCATTGACTTGGCTTGTCAAAGGGCCCTGCCCTTTGGAACGACCTTTCCCCTGAACTTCGCACCATCTCCGACCTCCGCCTCTTCCGCCAGTGTCTTAAGACACACTTTTTTCATCTAGCCGGCCTAGCGTAACCTCTGCAATTGACTATTTTAGACAGTTTTAAATTTTTGGGGATTTTAATTTGGTTTTAGCACAGGACGGTTATTAAATAAGTTTTTAAATTTTTTTATTGATTTTGTATGTATATTAAAATTCCTGTGCGCCGCCCTGGGTCCGTTTGGAGAAGAGCGGGGTATAAATTTAATAAAATACAATAAAATAAAAATAAAATAAAAAGATCACAAAAGGGGACTACATGACCTTGAGACATTGCAACCATCCTAAATATGAATCAGTTGCCAAGCTTCTGAATTTTGATCATGTGACCACTGGGATGCTGCAACGGTTGTAGGTATGAAAAATGGTCACTAGTCACTCTTTTCAGTGGTGCTGTAACTTTTAATGGTCACTTAATGAACTCTTGTAAGTCGAGAACAGCCCACATTGCTTTTTGTGACTCCTTCTCCCAAGGTCATTCTCACTGTGCATTACACTGTGTGACACCTTAGGACAATCTCTTCAGACAATCTCAATTTCCTATGGAATGAGATGCCCTCTCAAATTGTTACAGTCATTATTAATTTCCACCTGTGTTTATTAGATTTGTTTGATAGAGAGATATATCATTGTTTTATATTACCTGAAAACTGCTTAACAAATGCGTAAATAAGCATTCAAGTATGATTATTAAGATATATGTTGTCAAACGTGCCTCAGTCTTAGGGAACTAAAACTCTCCGCTCCATTTGAAGTGAAAAACCACTTTTACTAAGAGATGCTGATTGCAGAAAAGTCAAGTGGAATCTAAAATCCCCGGGTGCTGATACAGAACTAAAACCCCTGGTTTCCCCACTCCCTTCCCCCATGATCCATGTGTAGCCAATCCACCACTGCTGAGATGTTATGAGAAACTCTGAGGTGTTTGAGCAATGCCAACAGGCAGCTCCCAGGGGAAGGTCCTTCTCTGTGGCGGACCCAACCCTCTGGAATGACCTACCCCCCGAGCTTAAATCTACTACGGACCTCCGCTCCTTCCATCAACAATTAAAGACCCATCTTTTCCAGCAGGCCGGCCTGGCCTAACCTAATCTACCGTACCAGGCTAGTTGTAGTAAATATTACCTAATTGGGTTTTTACGTTATACATTTAAACGAGATATTTTAACACAGGGTAAAACATTTAATTTAGTTTTACTATTTATAATTGTTATATATGTATATGCTCTTAAATTCTTGTACACCGCCCCGAGTCTCTTTGGAGAGAGGGGGCGGTCAATAAATCCAAATAAATAAATAATTAAATTCCACACTCAATGCAAACAGTCTTGAAGATGCCAGTGCATCGCTACGAACTGGATCCTAGAATGCTCTGTTTGTCCTCAACTGTCAATTCCCCCATCCCAATTGCCTATCATAAAGGTATACAACAAATATTGCCCATTTGTTTCCTCTTCCTTTCCCCAACCAATGACAGAAACCTGACAAGGTGCTAGGCCAAAGCTGGTGGATGTGACACATGTTTACCATCTGGAATTGCGGTTAGAGACCTGTTGTGGCCCAGCCAACTCGAGATGAGCTGCTGATGGACTCCTCTAGTGAGGAGTCCTATGAGTCTGCTCTGGAGGAGGAGGACGACCTTGAGAGAGCAGAGAGCCCGGCTGGTCATCAGGAGGCACCTGGGTCTTGGAATAGTGGGGAGGATCAAGACCAGTTTGTCCCTGATACTAGATTGAGAAGGGCTGAAAAAAGGAGGCTTCAATTGCATCAGAAGCGAACTCGAAGGAGTTGAATTAGTCCCAGCTGCCTAATGACTGGCCCCTCCCAAGAGGGTTGTTAAGAAAGTCCTTGCAGAGAACAATGTTGGATTTCTAGGTTCGTGTTTATTCGTGTTGATTTTCAGGTTCATGTTTAGTCGACTTAGGAAGCTTCGTATCTGTTCAGAGTCATTCAGGCAAGCAGCCAAGAGAGTCAGTGGCAAGCAGCCAGTCTTGTATTAGTCGGAGAAAGGGGGGGTCAGAACAGAGACCTATATTTTTATTACCTATAGCTGAAAGGGGAGCCACTTGTGTCTTTTCATGGATCTGTCAGATCACGACTACAGTGAGATGAATTTGATTGGATACTCTGGTTTGTGTATTCTTATCTATTTGAGTATGAAACATATAATTTCTCTTTCATAGCAACAATAATGTCTGTCAATTAATTTTAGTACCCAACTACATTCCCTTGTGGAGGTCAGGATATCTAAAGGTCTACCATCTCATTTACGATCCTGCCTTCACCCAAGTTGTGAGTTGATGAAAGTGTAAGAAGGAATTTTCTATATCAGCACCCCATTCTTCGCAGTTGTCAGCTTCAAGAGATCATACGGCACTTCTCTTTGATAGCTTTTCATCACTCTGAAAACTTTTCTTTTTGATCTAGCTTTTGATGTGACAGCTGTATGACATTATCTGACTCTTTTCACTCCTACCACTAATGTACTGTATCCTTCAAGGAGAGTGCTGCATTTGAGATGATTAAACTGAATTTAAATAAACTGTTATGGCAATAGCAGTGGATTTGCATTGCTGGCCCCCTCTTAAAGGGATAAAATTAATATTTTAAAACTGAATATTTTTTCTTTATTAATTTATACCACATTATGTATGTTATTTCTCTATATATTTATAAAATGAATTTCTGGATGCACTGTTTCAGAAATTTATCTGGGGAAATTATCCCACTTGTTTTGCATTCTTTGGTGTTGTCCTTTATTCAGAAAGCTACATTTAGATGGAGATTTTCAATCATCCAGGTCATGGGTATCCCAAGGTGATTTTTCAAAAGGCAACTGGATTTTCTTGATTATTTTTCTTTGAGATGAAAAGTGAAATCTTCTCAAGAAAATCCAGTTGCTTTCTGGAAAAGCATCTTTGGGACTTTATCTATATGGTTTTAATTTCAAAGATTAAGTGTGTATCATAAAATGCCTATATTTTACTTGCCCAGAGTTCCAATTAGGGCCCTATTTTGAAAATTAGACTAGCATATAGAAATTACATGTAATAGTTTATAAATTACCTAATCATATAAACTAATTAAATATGAATACATCATTTAATAAAGAGAGTCCCAAACTCTTGGTGCACAGATCACTACCGGTCTGAAGTCGGTTGGAATCCAGGCTGCAAAAGTGTTGAATGAGCAAGCAAAACTCCATTTAAGCATGCACAGAATTAGGTTGCACTGGCAAAACTATATCCTCCTCCCCACTACCGCTGGTCCATGGACAACACCCTTCCCAGCATCTTCTTCAATTTATGCAGTACCTGTGATCCACCCCACCCCTTGCACATATTCGCTAAGCTGCATGGCACATCTTCTGCACTCCCATGCACCCTGTCTGAGCCATACAACCCATCTCTAGATGGCTTCCCTTGACCCATGCAGCATTTTTATGTACCTTATACACCCTCTCCAATCCACATCACCCCTGTGTGTCTTCCCTAGCCCACACATACCCAGACATTCTTCTTTTTTCGCATAGTTATACCCTCTTTCAAGGAATCCCCTTACTTTTATATTTATGTCCTGGAGGAATAAGCGAAATAATTTAATCTTAACAAACCTGATCCTTGAATTACCCCACATGCTCTCCCTCGCATACATGACACTCCTTGTGTACCGATATTCATTCTCCCTAACTTGGTCATTGCTCTATGTACTGTCCTAGTCCCATGAAGCACCTCTTGCACACCTGTGCTCACCATTCCTAATCCATGTGGCACTCCCATGTGGCCTCTTTATCATGTAATCCTTTTTGATTTCCTAGTCCATGTTACACTCCCTGACCCATGTGGTACTTCTTGTGCACTCCCAAACACCCTAAGGAACAGTTAGCAATAGCACTTAGACTTATATACTGCTTCACAGTGCTTTACAGTCGTTTATAAGTGCTTTACACAGTCAGCATATTGCCCCCAACAATCTGTGTCCTAATTTTACCAATATCAGAAGGATGGAAGAGAGAGTCAATTTGAATCAAAAACTCCTGGCACTTAGCTTGCAATACTCCATTCTAACCACTGTGCCATCATAGTTCTTAAATTCTTTCTTCCCTTTCACTGATAAAATGCCATACCTCTCCCAGCTGAAGATACCTGTCAGCAACATTTTTGAAGGTGTCACTACTGCTACAAACTTTTCTTTCCTTCCTTTAATATTTCCAGCATAATTATAGTTCCTATCAAAGGAGGACCTTCATTATCCTTATGCCACACAAAGTATTATACTGTAGTAATAAACAGTTGTAACAAACAGTGACTTTTTCAATTTCTTTTTTTTTTATATTGAAAAAGTTTTATTGGTTTTACATTTTTCTATAGGGTAGGGTAAGGGATACAAAGAAATTTTGAGAGCATTCACGTCAGAGTCGTCGGCCCTTCCGAGACCTCAAAATACACAATAAAAAGATAACAAAAAAAAAGCATTTTTCATAACACTACAAGGTAAAAGCAAGTACATATACCTAAATTCTCAATTCCATGCTGTCAGACATTTACAAAAAATCCAGATACAGATATTATGCAAAATTGTTCAGAAAAATCAAGGCAAAGTTATTTTTTCGATCTAAGTCTCTTGGCTATTGTATCTTCTTTTTCTCCTCCCTGGCCCCGAGCGGGCGGGGCCGTGGCCCCCTCCGTCCCCCCTGGATCTTCCCCCAGGGCAGAGGAATATTTTTTAAGAAAGGCTTCCGCCTCAGCAACTGTTTTAATCCTCACTCTTCCTCCTTCCCAGAACACCAGCATCCCTTCGGGTGTCACCCACTTGAACCAAATCCCATGATCAAATAAAATTTTAGACAAGAAGGAAAATTTCCTCCTTGCTTCTCGAATCTTTCTAGGAATCTGCTTCAAGATAGTGACCGTTTTTTGTTGGTAAATTAAAGGGTTCTCTCTCTGCGCCCTCAGGATTTCCTCTCTGGTTGACCTTCTAACAAATTTCACATGTATCTCTCTAGGCACATCATTTATCCTGGCATATGCTGAGTTAATTCTATAGGCTAGGTCAATGTCCCCCCTGATCTCATCTTTAGGTTTTTGTAAATAGTCTGCTAAAATTGTGCTCATAAGATCAGGGAGGCATTCACCAGATTCCTCAAGAACGTTCTGAAATCTCAAAAAATATGTCATTCTTTCCATATCAATCCTAGACACATGCCCATCTGTTTCCCCAACCTCTTTAGTAACATTTTTAATCTCTCCCTTAACCCCCACCAACCCCCCTTCCAATTCTTCAGTCTTCTGTGTGTTTTCCAGCACTTGCTTCCTTGTGTCCAATAGCTCCTTCTTGAAATTGATGTTTTCAGCCCTCTGGGCCTGAATTTCGTTTACCAAAGTTTGTATAACAGTTTCAAGAGAAGCCATCCGTTGTTCTAAACTTGTCAGTGCTGTTTCGTGAGACATCTTAACTGTTAGAGTCAGTGCCACCAAAATGGCGTTTTCAGGGTGGGGTTGGTGAGACTAACCGGGAGCCAAAAGTTCAGATCAAGGTTGAAACGTTGTAAAATTCAGGAACCAAGAGAGAGACAATTTTCCAACTCAATAGTTATAATAACGAAGGTAATCCAGAAAGGAATCACAAATCCAACAAGAAAAAAATTCTTCATTAATATCCAGAGAGAGTCCCACTTGTAAAGAGACGCTGGGAATTTTCCATAGTTAAAATAGTCAGGCAGGGACAAAGAAAAGCCACTTTCCACCGCCCATCTCAGAGCCCAGAGGAGAGAGTAGAAAAATATTTTTTTTTTAACCAGCCAGACCTAGAAACAATGTTGCAAGTAGCCGCATACCACTTTCCCTTGTTAGAGACAGTCCGGATTTAAGGTTTCCGCTTTCTCTTCCAGAGAAGACTTTTTCAATTTCTTGATGCAGCTGCACCATAACTTAGCAAGGGTGCTGATCTATGAAACCTTCCTGAAAAGGACCTGTGCTAATGGGTACATCTTTTGGGCTTGCATAAATATGTGCATTTTACTGCTCATACATCAGTATACCTAATTGACATTGTCAGAGTGTATGTATGTATGTATGTACATTATTACTGCTTCTGCAATTTTCCATAATATGAAGAAGTAACTCATTTGGGATTTTTTTATATTGTAACAGATGAGAGAGACAGAGATAGAGACAGAGAGAGATGATAGAAGATATAAAGATAGATAGATAGATAGATAGATAGATAGATAGATAGATAGATAGATAGATAGATAGATAGATAGATAGATCAAGCTAGACGGAAAGACACACACAGAGACGAAGCGAGACAGAGATAGAGATATATAGATAGATGATAGAGAGAGAAAGAGAGAGAGAGGGAGAGAGGGAGAGACAGAGAGACAGAGAGACAGACACACACATAGACAGAGATATATAGAGAGAGATGGACAAACACACACACACACAGAGAAACAGATATAGAGATGAGAGAGAGATGAGGGAGACAGATTGACAGATAGACAGAGACAGATACAGGGAGACACAGAGACAGAGATACTGAAGAGAGATAGAATGAATCAGAGAGAGAGAGAGAGAGAGAGAGAGAGAGAGAGAGAGAGAGAGAGAGAGAGAGAGAGAGAGAGAGAGAGAGAGAGAGAGAGATATTAATTCAGATACATCTCTCAAAACATGGTTTTTTCCCTCTAAATAAAGAAGGATGCTAACTTAATCTTCTTAGTGTGGTTGTCAAGTCAAACCGCTGCTATTGGAATCTGGGACCAATTTCTTTACATCTGGGATATAGTTTCCAATTATTTTCCTTTATGAATATATTTCCTAGAGTGCTAGAGAAAAACAATATTAATCTTTAAAATCTTACCCTAATCTCATTATTTGTTACAATTTAATATATGAGTGGTTTGTCTGATGCATAGATTACTGCAGTATTAAAGTATTTTGTCATCTTTGCATTGCTTAAGAATACAATTGCAAATAATTTGCAGTGCATCTCAGTCATTCTTTAGGCTAAGACAATTGTATAACTTTCAAATGACTCCCATTTTATAAAATTCTAGAGTATTTTTTAATGTCAGATTTGAATGGTATTTTAAAAAAAGAGCGTTAAAATATTTTCTTTAAAATACAGAATATTTTCAAAATCATTGTTCCTCTTTTCCTATTTTAAATGTCGTTGTATACGAGGGAAAATGTATTTCTTTAATATGCATATATGTTTTCTTTGCCTTGCCTTGCTTGCTTTTGCCAGTTTGACAGACATGGGTTATTTCAGCAGCCAAAAAGAATGGTTTCCCTAGCAACAGAATCCATGTAAAATCTTTCTGAACACCTGTTCTTTCCCTCTTCATTTCCTTCAACTAAAGCTCATACCCCATCACCACTTAAAGAGTTCAGCCAAACAGTGACAATGAGACATAGGTGCACTGAAGCCAATCTTAAAGGCAAATGCAAGCAGAACACAGTGGGTTGTTCTTTTCTTTTTTAAGTTATTGTCTCTTTCAAGAAATCCCCTTACTTTTATATTTATCTCCTTGAGGAGTCAGGGAGATAATTTAATCTTAAAAAAGATAGCCTGGAGTAGGAGATGTTTTCAAAGCATGAATGACAATAGATTACTGGAATTCCTGTGTCACTGTCATAATGCATAAAGCTGTGACAGAAAAGGACAATGTCTTTGAGTACTTAAGAAGTAACTGCAGTATGTTAGTTTATCTATTCAATGAGCATTAGCTACCAAACTCTGGTTGCTATTTTTTTTATGTGAACTCATTTGCAGTGATTTTAAACTTTCAACCACATGTGACCTACTACTGAGTTCTACTGTAGCCCATTGTTCCTGTTAATCTGTGTGTCAACATTTGATTTAGAATATGCAAGATAGATATCAAAGATTGAGAACAGCAAGAGAGATACTAGCACAGTAATAAATCTCAAAAAATATTTAGTAAGAGATTATCTCTAAGTATACTTACAGTGTCGGGAAGGATATCACCCCAAATGTCCAACTGAACCCTAAATGGCAAGGAAGATATTCAGAAAAAGCCAGCCCAGTTCTATGCTGCACAAACAGAGGGATAGAAACAAGATCATGTGAAGTGTTTATAATGCCTTGGTAATGCCACACTTGGAATACTGCATCCAATTTTGCTTGCCATGATGGAAAAATATATATGTTGAGACTCTAGAAAGAGTGCAGAGAAGAGCAACAAAGATGATTAGGGAACTCGAGGCTAAAACATATACATAACGGTTGCTGGAACTAGATATGTCTAGTCTTATGAAAAAAAGGACTAGGGGTGACATGATAGCAGTGTTCCAATATCTCAGGGGTTGCCACAAAGAAGAGGAAGTCAAGGTATTTTCCAAAGCACCTGAGGGTAGGACAAGAAGCAATGGGTGAAAACTAATCAAGGAGAGAAGCAGCTTAGAACTAAGGAGAAATTTCCTGACAGTTAGAACAATTAATCAGTGGAACAACTTGCCTCCAGAAGTTGTAAATGCTCCAACACTGGCAGTTTTTAAGAAGAGATTAGATAATTAGTTGTCTGAAGTGATGTAGGATTTCTTGCCTAAGCAGGGGGTTGGACTAGAAGACCTCCAATATCCCTTTCAAGTTTGTTAAATTAAAAAAAATTCTTGCTTCACAAGGAAGCCAGGTAAAATAGCAAATCTTATAGCCTTTTCTCCCCACTCCTCTCCCTTTGGAATGCCCACCCCCAATGCTGGGATAATTAGCAAGAAGATAATTTTTATATACATTCATTGCAGACAAAGGTTGTAAGAGAGAAACAAGCACACAATGGGGGATGCACATCAAAAGAAATGTGCTGATCCAGCTAGTGTTCTCACAGCTGTGAGCTACAAGAGGCAAACAAAAAACTTAAGTGTGAAACGGATTATGATCTGGTCAGTTTCAGGCAGCAGTGGAAACTGGTAGATGATTCTAATCAATTAATTAAGGCCATAGAGAAGAGTTTGTTAATTTGAAGTTAGCACTCTTTAGCACTGCAGAGAAAATCAGCTGAAGAAGAGATAGCATATTTAAACAATTTCTTTGCTCTATGATAAAAAAAAATAAAACAAAACAAAAGGTCAGGTACAGGATTTATATAGAGATATAAGATATATAATTTCATTGTAATTTTTTATTTTACTACAATGACAATAAAATTATTATTACCATTTACTTTATTCATAAAACATGAAACTCAGCCAACTGAACATTTAAAAATGCATATTACAAATACTATTGACTGGTGCTAATGGTTGATACAGTTTGCTGCCAGCATCCTAGGTATCAACCAAGTATCTTTGTAGAATATAAGATGTGCCAAGTAGCGCCGTTTTTTGCAGTTCCGCTGATGTTATTGCAGGAAGTTGCAATTTGCTGAGATATTTATTAAAGTTCTTGGACATGGTGCCAAGTGCCCCGATGACAATGGGTGTCACTGTGACATGCTTCATCCATAGCCGTGTGGTTTCGATGGCCAGGTCGCGATATTTCATGATTTTTTCTAGTTCTTTTTCTTCGACTCTGGCATCTCCAGGAACAGCGATATCAATGAACTGTACACTTTGGCCTTTTACAACCGTGATATCTGGTGTGTTGTGGTCCAAATGACGGTCTGTTTGTATTCGAAAGTCCCACAATATCTTCACCCTCTCATTCTCGATAACCTTTTCTACTTTGTGTTCCCAAGACTTTCTGGATACAGGTAAACCATATTTTTTACATAATGACCAGTGGATTAATTTAGCAATTCGGTCATGTCTAGCTTTGTAATCAGTTTGTGCAATTTTGCTGCATTCACATATTAAATGTGAAACAGTTTCGACTTTGTTATTGCAAAGTCGGCAGTTTGGGTGTCAGTGGATTTTTAACGCTTTCATGGCATTAGTTTGTAGTGCTTGTTCTTGAGCGGCAAGTATTAAACTTCCGTTTCTTTCTTGATAGTTCCCATCTTAAGCCATGTCAAGTTGTCATCACATTTTCCTTCAATGTTTTTCAAGTGCTGTCCATGCAAAGCCTTGGTTTTCCATCTATTTAATCTGTCATCCAGCTGTTTTTCCTTATATTCTGCCTTTTTTCTGTTGTTTTTATGCTGTTCTCCATTTTTACAGCCTGCAGCAATTTTTCCGTACTTTGGTTCACATAATCATTCAAACTTCATTTTTCTTCTTCTACAGTTTGATGGATTTGCAATAGCCCCCTGCCCCCTATTTTTCTTGGCAGGTACAACCTGTCAATGTCACTTTGTGGATGTAAAGCATGGTATATATTCAAAAGTTTGCGTGTTTTCCGGTCCAGGTTTTCCAGTTCAGCCAAAGTCCAGTTGATGATTCCAGCTGAATAGCGTATCACTGGAACTGCCCATGTATTAATGGCTTTAATTATGTTTCCAGCATACAGTTTTGATTTTAATATTTTGCAGACCCTCCTGATATATTCCTTTTGTGTTGACTCTTTGACTGTTTCATTCAAGATCTTATCTGCTTCCAATATGCCTAGGTACTTGTAACCATCATCCTTTGCTATTGCTTTCACTATATTTCCATTTCCCAGTTCTATTCCTTTTGTTTTTTCCATTTTTCCTTGCTGCATAGATAATATAGCACATTTTTCAAGTCCAAAGTTCATTTTGATGTCACTGCTGAACAGTTTAACTGTGTTGAGTATTGATTTAAGTTCAGTGGGGCTTTTCACATACATTTTTAAGTCATCCATGTATAGTAGATGGTTTATCTTGCCATGTTGTCTTGAGATTTGGTATCCCCGTTTTGTGTTCCGTAGGATTATTGTCAGGGGAACTAATGCAATGTTGAACAGTAGTGGTAAAAGTGAATCTCCTTGGAAGATTATTATGATATGGAAGCAAAGTGCCAAAACTTCTCCTTTAGAAATTATTCATAGTTTGATTGATTCATCATTTTTATATACTGTGGAAAGACTCCAAGCAATACCATATGAGAGTTCTGAAGAAAAACTTCACAGGTTTGTTGTGAGTGATTTTAAATGGATAGAGTGGCTATGTCAGAGGTGGGTTCTTACCGGTTTGGACTAGTTTGGCCTAACTGGTAATAACTGGGCAGCCTGAGTCTCTGGAACTGGCAGCAACCCAGGCCTACCACACCCCTGAACTGGTTCTCATATGGAGCCGCCATCTTGTTTTTCTGTTCTGCGCATTCGCAGAACAATTTTCATTGAAAACATTTTTGTTTTTCATTTTTTAAGGTTTTGTGCATGTGTGGACCTTTTTATTTGCAAATGCAAAAAAATGCATTTGGCATGTGCGCAAGTGAATCACAATTTTTTTACGCACAGCAAACTCGCAGTAATGCCAGTAGCAACCCACTCCTGGGTTATATGTGATCAACATGTAATTATGTTTTTCTCCCCTCAGCAATTTCTAAAGCTATAGCTGCAATATTGTTTTCTTTTTTTAATGTAAATATTTCTATCTTGCACTTATGCTTAACTGTGTGATACTTCTGTTCTGATAGGAACAGTATTTATGTACAGGGCCATAGATCAGCTTCAGTGAAAATATTCAGACCATGGAGATGGTGTGATTTGTTTTGTTGATTCATAAGAACAAAGCAATCTGGGTGACCTTGAACTACCATGGGCCTGTTTTTGCAGCATTCATTGAAGCCATCCAGCCTGGAAGAATACTAATGTTCATAGAGGAAGCTTTATGGGGGGGGGGGGGGAAGAGTCAACAGCTGGCCTGAAGCAATGTCACTTCACTAGTAGATCAAAGAAGGAAATCAACTACGCAGGAAGGATAAAACTACTTTTATAGAGACTGGTTATACAGAAGCAGAAGAATCTTGCAAGTGTTCTTATGCTGTACTTTTGGCTCCTTCGGTGTATTATGGAAGTCTTTGACTGAGCCATTTCTGAGTGCTATCCTGCTGTTCTAGTGTTAAACATTGTTTCAGCCATTTCGACCTAGGTAACATTCTTGGGTATTTTTTGTCACGGTTTCCTTCCTTCCTTCCTTCCTTCCTTCCTTCCTTCCTTCCTTCCTTCCTTCCTTCCTTCCTTCCTTCTTTCCTTCCTTCCCTCCTTCCTTCCTTCCCTCCCTCCCTCCCTCCCTCCCTCCCTCCCTCCCTCTCTTGTAAACAGTGTGTTAGTGTCCTAATAAAACACAGAAAGTTATACAAGTTTAGCAACATTATCTGGGTTACTGAGTTCAAAATATCTAATACTGAACTATGAAGACATGGGGTCATTATGGAGAAAATTATAAGTGATATTGATGGCATATCAAGAGGGCTGGAGATCTATAAATATTCCAAAGACATTCTATATTCCAGCAATACTTAGCTTTGTTTCATTTCTTTCACATTGAATATTGCTCTGTAGTAGTTTTAACTGGGTATATCCTTTCTTTTTATCATGGTGTTTCTCCTTAATGCCTTAATCTATGAAATGAAGTATTTTAAATCTCTTAGATGCCATCTCACACATTTGCATCTAGGTGTCATGAGCCCTTACAAGCAGTGGTGGGATCCTCCCGGTTTAACAACTGGTTCGGTGATTGCGTAATTTGGGCAATCACGTGCGCAGTTTGAAGAAAACATCATTTCCGGGTTTCTTTGGAGGAGTAACACAGCTTATTCGTGCAGCGATCTGCTCTGCCACGTGAATCAGCTGAGAAGATAAAGGTAGGAAAATAACGTGGGAGACTGGTGGACCCATCTGATCATCAGGGATAACCAGTTCACCCTAACTGGTTTGAACTGGTAGAATCCCACCTCTGCTTACAAGTATCTCATCTCAGTCAATGAGCTCAAACAATTTCAAATTGTATAAAATCAGGACAATGAAAGGTAATATTTCTGTGGATAGTTTCTCGTGTTTAATTATCAAAATCTATTGAAATTTCCAATAATACTCTACTGTGTATGTACTGGTAGGCATTAGTAAATTACCTAAGTGAACATGCTTGCTACTTACAGATGGCATAGGCACCCACTGCTTAGGAAAAACCATAATATGTTGTGACATTGACAGTGCAAAACTTTGCCCTTTTGGATTATGTTCAAATGCTGGATGCAAGTCTTGGGATTTGTATTGTGTTATAATGACACGTATTTTCTGTCTCCATCCTCTGACCTCCCCATCTCTCATTTGTTCAAAGGAGCAATATGAGGTGGGCAGACAATGTGATGTTTCTTTTTTTCTTTTTCTTTTTTTTGTATTAGTAGTATTACAGTTTACAAATACATAGATAAAAGATTAATGCAAACTTTTCAAACAAATGAAAAAAGTGCACTATAAAGAAAAAAGATGATACTTTTAAAAAAGTATAAGGAAAAAAGATACATAAACAAATGATTCCCTTCTTTTCCCAATAATTGTAAGATAATTGCTTACAAAAGTATAAGCAATTTTAGTAACTTAATACCTACTAAAGAATTCTCCTTCCCATAACACATCTCTTATCAATAAACAAATAGTAAAAACCTATCACTAGGACTTACCCAGTAAAAGTCCATTAAGGCAGGGGTCCCCAACCTTTTTGGCACCAGGGACCGGTTTCATTTTAAAGAAAATTCTGCAGACCGGTGGGCATGGCTCGGCCGGCGTGTAGGGGGAATGGGGGGGAGGGGGAACAGGTGGCACATGCACGTGGGGGTGGGGGTGAGTCGGCTCACTCACCCCTCTCGTCCCCCAACGGTGCGAGCGGCCACGCCTGTGCTCTCCTGCCCCTGGCGCGCGCTCTGCCCAGGGGCTGCCCCCTCATCCCTCCTCCTCCTCTCCGGCCCTGTGGCCCGGTTCCTATCAAGCCATGGACCGGCACTGGTCCACGGACCGGGGGTTGGGGACCCCTGCATTAAGGGCTACCAGAAAATAAAAACATATTTTAATCTTAATCAAATACATCCCTACCAGAGGTGGGTTGCTACAGGTTCGCACAGGTTCGGGTGAACTAGTAGTGGAAATTGGGACTGGGTCGCAGAACCGGTAGAGATGGTAGGTTGGCCCTGCCCCTGAATCAGTTCCCTGGTCGCCGCTGCCATTGCTGGCTTGGTTTTTAATCATTTTTTCATGTTCTGAGCATGCACAGAACAATTTGTACTCAACTGCGCATGCACACACATCAAACCAGCAGCAAAGCTGGCAGCAACTCACCCCTGATCTCTATCCATTTCTTATCTACACTTTATGAAGAGATTTTTTTAGTGGGTAGTAATAGAATAATTTCTGGATAGATTGTTCCCAAATATTATTGAATTCCTCTGTAGTTAAATAATATTGCTCAATTGTACTAATGACTATTTTTGCTTTAACTATCATCTTTTGTTCTCTCTAGTACCCTCTAGTCTCCCCCCAATTTAACTTAATGTTTATTTTCCAACCAACAAAACTTTCCCACAGGGACATTTCTTAAAGTTATTTCAAAATCTTTGTCTATATATCCCTATAAACTGCAATGGTGGTGAATATCTGTAACTTGGCTGTAGGATAAGGTGCATTCTCCGAGCTCGTGGGTTGGTTTCTGAATCTTTCATTATCAGGCCAGGTAACGTCTTCAATGGAGTTTAGGGAATGTCTGTGTCTATGTTCTTCTGCTTATAAAGGCTTTGTGTGGCCAATGGATCTTGTGATAGGGACATCAAATCAGGTGAAGGTCACATCAGATGAGGGTCTTGTGATGAGTCTTGTGCTAGGTCAGATGAGGGTCTTATAATGGGTCTTGTGATGAGGAGGTCATGTCAATTGAAGGTCACTGAGAGGAAATGGTTGTGTGGGGGGGGGTTGGTTGAGGTTTGGTGCCTTTGTTGGTTGGCTTTCCAGTTGATTTGAATTCTGAGAGATTTGTAGGCTGATTGTAGTTTGATGTGTCTGTTGATGGAATTGTTTGTGGAGGGCTAGGCTTCGATGAACTCATGCACATGGTATGGCTAGAGTTTCTTATATTGCTCCAATAAAATTAAATGAAATATTGTATTCAATTCAATTGAATTGAATATTAAAAGCACTGTTAATTATTTGATACAATCACTAGTACTTCTGTTGGAATGTTTTTTTTTTTAAAAACCTTACATTCCCCCTCTATTGTTATGCTTCTCAACTAATTGTATAGACCGTACTTTAAAAAAATATCATGGCAGTAGTAGTTATGTATAACATGAATGATTCAGTAACATTATACTTGAGCACTTAAATACTTTCAAATAATTCTTGATTTTATTTATTAATACAAGACAACAACTTCCTAATTTGATTTTGGTTGCTTTAACCAAGTTGACTACAAAACTTTTGCACAAACTATATCACTAAATTTTTAATACTAACATTTCCCTCCCCCCCCCCCTCTTCCCCTTTAATATCCTTAATGTTTCTGGGAACAAAAATACCATAAATTACTGATTTGTGTACAGTAAATCTGCCACTAAATGGAATTTATTGATCACACCTGTGGAAGCTATTTTGGCACTGAATGTGTCCATAGAGTTATATAGTTGTATCTGTCCCAGCATTAAATTCACACTTTAATTAGCGTGAATGGAAACCTCAGCTTCAATCCTTATGGCAAGTCATCTTCCTTTCCAGTGTGGTAAAGATGATTTGTACAGAAGGAAATGGTAAACAGTTAAAGCTCACATCTCCTGCTAAAGTACTAATCCTCCCTCCCTCCCTCCCTCCCTCCCTCCCTCTCTCTCACACACACACTTGCATAAATGGGAACTCATGTACATTATACTTTCAGTTATAATTTATGATAGCTTTAACTCACATTCTACTTAATCTGCAAATTCATTAAATGACCTTAGGTGACATACAGTATGTTGAACCTCATCCTTTTTCCTGCAATAGGAGCAGTGGTGGGATTCAAAAAAATGTATTACCGGTTCTGTGGGCCTGGTTTGGTGGGCATGGCATGGCTTGGTGCGTGTGGCAGGGGAACGATACTGTAAAATCTCCATTTCCACCCCACTCCAGGAGAAGGATATTGTAAAATCTCTATTCCTTCGCCATTCCAGGGGAAGATTACTGCAAAATATCCATTTCCTTGCAATAAACTGTGACTCGGGAGGCAGAGAATAGAGGGGGCAGGGACAGTCATAGGTGGTATTTACCGGTTCTCCGAACTACTCAAAATTTCCACTACCGGTTTTCCAGAATGGGTCAGAACCTGCTGAATACCATCTTTGAATAGGACGCTCTTTTGTGAAACCAGTTCAGTATTTGAAATGCTCAATATTAAGAACTCCTTCAAATTAAGCTTAACTTCTGCTTTTTTGAAAGACACAAAGGTTTCTTAACAACTATATAGACATGGTTTGTAATTGACTTATTTCAAACTTTCTCTTCTAATCTACAGTTTGGCTAGGTCTGACCAACTAATCTAGATTAGTCACTGGGACCAGAGGTTTAACCTTCTGAGCTTCTGAGGCCACAGAGGATGGGCTCTAGAATGAGTCCGAAAGCTCAGAAGATTAAATCTCTCGCCCTTGTGACAGACCCAGATTGGATCCTGCAATATTATCCTGGACATGTATATTCACCTTCATTCATATGGTCTGATCGTGCTTAACCACCAAGCCAGACCAAGGTCAGCCAGATGCTGCTATGTGTTGAAATTATATTATTAGTATTGAAACCCATCAGTCAAGAAAATATAGGCAAATATATAATTGATAAACTATTTCTTCATAAACAGCACAAAATTCTATGGACAACAGTATCTCAGGCCACTAAGCACTGGTATGTATGCAAAATGTGGGCTGACAACATGCATTGATTTATTGGTGTGATTAAACAATTGATTCATTCATCAAAGATTAAAAATATGGCTGGATAATTGGTTTTTAATTGAAGCCCTTTGCAAGGGTATTAGATGCTGATGGCATTGTTATAAAGAATTTATTTTTATCTTCAGCCCAATGATGCATTTCAACTGATTTTACAAATATTATCAGTCTGTGTCAGCCTCCATTCATACTCAAACAACTTTGAAAACAGCTCTACTATTGCCTTCAGCAGGTCATTTGGATAAAATGGATTTCTGTTCTTGCTTCACTGCATAGTAAATAAGAAAAGAAATGGTTCCAATCTGTAAGTGGACACAATAATATAATATTAATGATAGGAACCATGTAGTCTAAGTCAGGTTTTTTTTTACATTGCTTCATCAGCTTACTGTTCACAATTCTGGATGTGCATAAAATTATATACTATCAAGCTTCCAGAGCAGCCTGTTCTGCAAGAGGTCAATATGAATTTCACACAAGATTGTATTTGGATGAACATTAAAAAAACTTTTCATGCTGTACAGTAACATAAATATTTAGGTACAACGACTCACTTATTGGCTGTTCCTTTACTAATATTTTCACCTTGGAAAATGTGGTTAAAAGTGAATTTACATGTGAAATTTTATTTTTCTTTTTGTATTTTTACACAGGGTTCCCTGGTTTTTGAAAATCATTTAAAGGGTTCTTCCAGAATAAAAAGATTGAAAAAGTTGGTTCTAGATTAAAATATTTCCTCTCTTGGATCCATCCAGCTACAAGTGCATTCAATAAACAATGTTTCAGGAAATTTCCCTTGTCTTCTTCCCCCACCCTAAGAATTTTTACACTAACAATAAAGTATTTTTATTGTGGTTGTTGTTTCAACACACTGCTTTATGTTCAGATTATGTAAATCTGGTTGATAGATACATGGATGATATCGAGATGCAGATGATATGTAGCTATTATATTACAGATTTAGCAGTTGCTCTATGTTGAGAAAACAATATTTGTCAAAATCTGCACAAATGACTCTATCCATTTTGTTTTATGGAAGTGACTGCTGGATATATCAAGACAACCATACAAGTATATTGAATGTATTCCTTGTTTCCACCAAATATTCTGACTTCTATTTAAAGGTAAATGTTTCCCTTTGCATATATTTGCTATTATTCCCGACTCTAGGGAGCAGTGCTCATCTCCATTTCAAAGTCGAAGAGCCAGTACTGTCCAAAGACATGTGGTCATATGGCCAGCATAACTAAATGCTGAAGGTGCATGGAACACTGTTACCTTCCCACCAAAGATGGTCCCTATTTTTCTACTTGCATTTTTACGTGCTTTTGAACTGCTAGGTTGGCAGAAGTTGGGACAGTAATGGGAGCTCACTTCATTATGTGATGCTAGGGATTCGAACCACCAAACAGCTGACCTTTCTTAGCAAAAGCTCAGCATCTTAGCCACTGCGCCACTGTCTCCGTCGTGACTTCTATTTATGTCTATGCAAATATAAGTATAACCCTTGAAGCTTCCTGTTCAGTATAGGACAGTTTAAAACATGAATAATACGGAGTAGATTTAACATGCATTTATTTCTTTGTCTGTTAAGGTATGAAATGGTCTTGGATACCACAGCAAAATTTTCTGACTTCAATGAAAAAATCAAAACTCACATAAGTCACAATAAGTGGAATATTGCAGGAAATATGGTTAGGAGGAAAAAAGGTTACGTAGAACTGTATGACAAGGGACTTCCGGTTCCGGCTCCAGCGGTGACGGGCGAGCCTAGCGCTCGCTCGCCGTTTTGTTGCTTTTTCTGCCCCCCCACGGGGGCGAGACGCCCCTTTTTTGGGGGTCTCCCGTAAAGCCGGCTTGCCTGGGACGCTCCCCCCCACGGCGGTGGGGGAAGCGACCCTTGTCTTCGGCTTAGGTGAAGGAGAACATGCTGCAGGGGGTTTTCCCTTCGCCAAAGGCAGACGGCGCCATTCGCGATCATGAAGAGAGCTGATCGAATGAGTCGGAAGGCTTCTCGGGGCTTCAGCTGCGAGGGGGAGAGTGAGTGATTTAAAACCTTTTTTTTCTGCTGTCAGCCGGGCTGAAAGGACTGGGAGGGGGGTGTTTGTTTGTAAAAAAAAACCCTCGGACTCAAGCGGCACTTGAAATTGGCTCCTTGCGGCGAGGAAGCGGGAATCTTTAATCCTGACTGTTTGCAGCAAGGGAAAGTGATCTGCGGTTTGCTTGCAACAATGTCTCTAGGTCTGGCTGAAACAATTTATTTTACCACTCTCTCCTTCGGGCTTTGAGCTTGGGCGGTGGAAGATGGCTTCTCTTTGTTCCTGACTGACTATTTCACTTATGGAAAATTCCCAGTGTCTCTTTGCAATTTGGACTTCCTCTGGTTATTAATGAAGAATTTTTTCTTTTTGGGTTTGTGATTTCTTTTCTGGAGTACCTTCGCTATTATACTTATTGAGTTGGAAAATTGTTTCTCTCTTGGTTCCTGAACTTTGCAACTTTACAACCCTGAACGGAACTTTTGGCTCCTGATCTGCCTCATCAGCCTCACCCAGAAAATGCCATTTTAGTGGCATTGATTTTAACAGCTAATCATGGCACAAGAAACAGCACTGGCAAGTTTAGAACAAAGGATGGCTTCTCTTGAATCTGTTATACAAACTTTGGTACAAGAAATTAAGGCCCAGAGGGCAGAAAATATTAACTTTAAGAAGGAGTTATTGGACACACGGAAACAAGTGCTGGAAAACACACAGAAGAATGAAGAATTGGAAGGGGGGCTGGTGGGGGCTAAGGGAGAGATTAAAAATGTTACTAATGAGGTTGTGGAAATAAACGGACATGTGTCTAGGATGGATATGGAAAGAATGACATATTTTTTGAGATTTCAGAATGTTTTTGAGGAACCTGGTGAATGCCTCCCTGATCTCATGAGCACAATTATAGCAGACTATTTACATAAACCTAAGGATGAGATCAGGGGGGACATTGACCTAGCCTACAGAATAAACTCAGCATATGCCAGGATAAATGAAGTACCTAGAGAGATACATGTGAAATTTGTTAGAAGGTCAACCAGAGAGGAAATCCTGAAAGTGCAGAGAGGAAGTCCGTTAATTTACCAACAAAAAGAGGTTGCTATCTTGAAGCAGATCCCAAGAAAGATTAGAGATGCAAGAAGGAAATTTTCCTTCTTGTCTAAAACACTGTTTGATCACGGGATTTGGTTCAAGTGGGTGACACCCGAAGGGATGCTGGTGTTCTGGGAAGGAGGAAGAGTGAGGATTAAAACAGTTGCCGAGGCGGAAGCCTTTTTTAAAAAACACTCCTCTGTCCTGGGGGAAGATTCAGGGGGGGCAGGGGGGGCCACGGCCCCGCCCATTGGGGGCCTGGAGGAAGAGGTTGAAGACACAATTGCCAAGAGACTTAGATCTAAAAAATAACTTTGCCTTGATATTTCTGAATAATATTGCATAATATCTGTATTTGGATTTTTGTAAATGACTGACAGCATAGAACTGAGAACTTAGGTATATGTACTTGCTTCCACTTTGTAGTGTTACGGAAAATGTTTTTTATTGTTATCAATGTATTTTGAAGTCCCGGAAGGGCCGACGACTTTGACGTGAACGCTCTCAAAATTTCTTTGTATCCCTTACCCCATCCTATGGAAAAGTGTAAAACCAATAAAACTTTTTCAATATAAAAAAAAAAGAACTGTATGACAAGGAACCAATTCCACTTGTCCCAATAGAATCTGGAATACTTATAAAAATGTTATATTTGCATGGACATTCCTTATATTTTCTCTTCCTTTCCAACTCATTTACTTCTGTTCAGAAAACCTATTTGGTAATTGAGACTATTTGTATTCTGGAGACAATTCCTGATATTATGAACAGCTCTGTACTTAATCTAATTGATTTCGGTACTCTATCATTTTGTGCATCTAATGTCAAGTAACAAAATATTGGCTAAGGACCTGATCCAAAGTTTACTGTAGTACATTTAAGATTAAATCTAATAGGCTGGGTATTACTGGCTCTTAAATTTCATTTAATCTGGTACATTACATTCCCCTTAGGAAATTAAGTCTGTGATCCACAAACCATTCACTTCAATTAAGTTTGCTTTTAGCACAACATTTTGGGAATTGGCTCATAAATCAACAAAATTAGGCTTCTTCCTCTATTGGATGAAGACATCAGTTTAAGGTAAAACTTTTTTTCTGATTAAGCTTTTCTTACTGGTTACTCATCCAATGCTCAACCTATTAACTGATTTCAACAATATGAACATCATAGCTGAATTACTGATTTTTAGAAAAAATATACTTTTAGTTTAGAGAGATTTAAAGAAAAAAAGGTTTTTTTTAAAAAAAAATAGCAATATTCTGTTGGCCTGGCAAAGACCTGGGTTCCAGTCACTGGGTCACTTTTTGATCTCTCTATTTCATTCAAAGTTGCTTTATGAGATTATTGTGGAAAAAAATGAAGTAATGAATCTTATGATAGCCAGCTTGTGCTCTCGAAAGAAATGTGGGATGAAATAAATATGTAAACTAAACTACTAAAAAATAGTAGCAACTGTAAGAGGGATCTTGGAATCCTAGTGGACAACTATTTAAATATGAGCCAGCAGTGTGCAGCAGCTGCCAAAAAAGCCAACACAGTTCTAGGCTGCATAAACAGAGGGATAGAATCTAGATCATGTGAAGTGTTAATGCCACTGTATAGTGCCTTGGTAAGGCCACACTTGGAATACTGCATACAGTTTTGGTCGCCACGATGTAGAAAAGATGTGGAGACTCTGGAAAGAGTGCAGAGAAGAGCAACCAAGATGATTAGGGGACTGGAGACTAAAACATATGAAGAACGGTTGCAGGAGCTGGGTATGTCTAGTTTGATGAAGAGAAGGACCAGGGGAGACATGATAGCAGTGTTCCGATATCTTAGGTGCCACAAAGAAGAGGGAGTCAAACTATTCTCCAATGCACCTGGGGGCAGGACAAGAAGCAATGGGTGGAAACTAATCAAGGAGAGAAGCAACTTAGAACTAAGGAGAAATTTCCTGACAGTTAGAACAATTAACCTCTGGAACAGCTTGCCTCCAGAAGTTGTGAATGCCCCAACCCTGGAAGTCTTTAAAAAGATGTTAGATAGCCATTTGTCTGAAATGGTATAAGGTTCCTGCCCACGCAGGGGGTTGGACTAGAAGACCTACAAGGTCCCTTCCAACTCTGCTATTGTATTGTATTGTATTGTATTGTATTGTATTGTATTGTATTGTATTGTATTGTATTGTATTGTATTGTATTGTATTGTATTGTATTGTAAACAAAAAAGTACTGTATAAGGATACCAATTTATTTGAGTTCCCTAAATAAGGATAAGGTACAAAATGCCACTGGCTCTACTGGTTTATCAAAGTACAGTGCAATTTTGAAGATTGCATTCCCAATGACTGAAGAATATGTGATACCTTTCCCTAACTTAATTCCCCCCCCCTTTTTGAGGCTGTTATGAACTTCTAGAAGCAAATGGGGAGCCCCAGCAATTTGTAATAAACATCCCAACATTACTTAGTGCCACTAGATGTCACCATATAAATATTCCTGCACGATTCATATGACAGCAAACTATTTTAAATGACAGAGAGCACGGGAGACAAATGGAATATTCTTTCAGTCTGCATTATAGAAATATGCATTTGCAAGCAGAACAAAGCCACAGGACCACTTTTCTACAGTTTGAAATCAATCCACTGTAAAGCTGAAATAGATAGATAATTCTCACAATCAAAATGAAAGTGAGACTCCTGCAATCTTGAGTATATTCCTCATACAATTTGTTTTTACTTAGACATCTCTTCTGCAAAGAACTAGAATCACAAACCTATCCTGAATTCTGCTAACAAGGATTTTTATAGGTCCCAGGTATATTATCTAAATTGATTATTTAACTTTCCACAGACATAAACCATTTTCTTCCCTTTTCAAGAAGTAGTTTATTTATTTATTTTTGCTTTTACAACATCCATGTTTCCCTGAAAATAAGACCCCATCTTACATTTTTTGCAATCAAAAAAGGCACCAGGGGGAGAATGTCGTCCACTGACTCACCTCACTTGCACGCGTCGCCCCAGGCCTATTTTTTACTATCAGAGGCCTTCAGAAACTTCTTCATCTGGCAAGGCCAGCAAGGCTTTCCTGAAGGCCTCTGCAACTGATAACAGAGCTCTATTGATATGGAGTTCTGTTATTGGATAGAGAGGCCTTCAGGAAAGGTCTTCAGGAAAACCTTGTTGGCTGTAGCAAAAGAAATAATTGCTGCCAGGCCTTGCACACCTGGGCCAAGGTTTGCAACACCTGGCTGCAATTATCCGAAGGTAAGTAGTAGGGAAGCTCCACCCCCCCATTCCCCCATAGCTTAATATTTCCCTGAACACCCTGGAGTGGGTGGCATCTTAATTATGGCTTATTTTGGGGGTCGGGCTTATATTGTAAAAATCAAGCTAGGGATTACTTTCTGAGTAGGTAGTATTTTCGGAGAAACACAATATCAGCCAGCTGCATTAAAGATAGGTAGGTAGGTAGGTAGGTAGGTAGATAGATAGATAGATAGATAGATAGATAGATAGATAGATAGATAGATAGATAGATAGATAGATAGATAGATAGATAGATAGATAGATAGATAGATAGATAGATAGATAGAAGATAAAGATATAGAAATACCCCTTACTGGGATTCGAATTGGGGCCTAATAATAACAGGTTGTTGTGAAACAATTACCTATACTAATATACCCTGTCTAAAGCTGATGTAATAGGGGAACTGGTTTGGCTTAAGTGTGAGGCCTCTCGCCTTGCATGCAACATAGCCCCGGTTCGAATCCCAATAAGGGGTATGGCCAGCTGATGAGAGCTAATAAGCTCGAAATAGGTCTATCCTGGTCTCTTCTAATTTAATTTATTGATCAGCTCATAAAACTAACACACATATCTAAAATATTATACAACGTAATTCTTGGCTTGCTGTTTGGATGGTCTCTAGCGATGAGCCGAAGGGCAGTAAAGGAAACAGTGTGTCTCCTCCCTGAATTGGGGCCTAATAATAACAGGTTGTTGTGAAACAATTACCTATACTAATATACCCTGTCTAAAGCTGATGTAATAGGGGAACTGGTTTGGCTTGAGTATGAGGCCTCTCTCCTTACATGCAACATAGCCCCGGTTCGAATCCCAGTAAGGGGTATGGCCAGCTGATGAGAGCTAATAAGCTCTAAATAGATCTATCCTGGTCTCTTCTAATTTAATTTATTGATCAGCTCATAAAACTAACACACATATCTAAAATATTATACAACGTAATTCTTGGCTTGCTGTTTGGATGGTCTCCAGCGATGAGCCGAAGGGCAGTAAAGGAAACAGTGTGTCTCCTCCCTGAATTGGGGCCTCCTAATAACAGGTTGTTGTGAAACAATTACATATATATATATATGTTTTCGTAGATTTTCACGGGTGTAGGTATGCTGGCATAGCTGGCTTCGGGGATTTTCCCGTGTATAAGGCATAGAAACATTGTTGCAATGTTTCGACAAGATCTCACTTGTCATCATCAGGCAGGCTTGTGTCTGTGAGTGTTTATATATATATATATATAAAACAGATATAGAGAAAAAGAAATATATAAAATAAAAAACAAACATACATAGCCAGAATTGACAAAAAAGCAAAAGGTAAAAAAATTGGCACCTCTGCAATAAAGCCAAAGTAACAGTGGACCACCTACTTAGGTGCTGCAAGAAAAGCACACAGAATGACTCCAGAGAACATGCATTGTTGCATTGGAAGACCTGCAAGAAATACATTGGTCTGCAAGCGAGAACTGGTGTGACCATAAAATAGAAAAGTAATAGAAAACAAAGAAGCTGTATTGCTCTGGGACTTTCGAATTCAGGTAGACAGTCACCTGTCACATAACACCCCAGGCTTAACAATTGTCGCTATGTAAAGAAAAAAAAGGATAGTGGATATGGCAATACATGTAGACAGCAGAATAGAAGTAAAAGAATTGGGAAAGATAACAAAATACAAAATACCTGCAAATAGAAATAGAATGACTATGCCAAAGAAAGCAAAGGTATTACCAATAATAATAAATGCTACTGGTACAATCCCAAAAGAGTTGGAGCATCACTTGAAACCATAATCTACTAGCATCTAAATGAAAAGTCAGGTATCATGAAAAATTATTGTATATTAGGATAACACTAGATCAAGATTGATAACTTTTAGGCTATTAAGATAAATCATAAAAACCCAGAAAAGTTTGATAAAATTGTGCCTTTGGAATATCATCACTTTAACTTGATCTGTGATTTTTTTTTCTAATGTGGCAGCTGATGAGGCTTGACTAATCTACAACTCAATTGTTACATTATATAAAGTTTTCTAGTGTTGCGCTATTGCTGTTTTGGTTGTTACAATTAAATAGACAATTAATTCTTTATTTTAAGCATATCATTTGATCCTGTAAATAAGTGAATACGCAATAAACTCAGCAGGGCATTCAATTCTTTGTTTACTGATGATATTTATCTCTTCATTTTCCCCCAAAAGGATATAACTATCACATCACTACCACAAAAGAAAAAAAAATGACCATTTGGGGAGAGAAGACCACTCCAGAAATAATTTTGATATATGCTATATAACAGCATAACAGAAATCACATACCAACAATGTTTAATTTTCACTGCATTTTTCTCATTGAAGCTGAAGGGTTACCAAAACTGCTAATTTGTCTTCTGTATGGGATTACCAAAATCAGTATCTCAAGCTTCCTTTAATCCATATAGTGGAACTCCTATTTCTATTTGCAGTAATAACCTATATATATTTAAAATTGTTCCTTTTGGTTGTCTTACGTAATGACGTATTACATTCTTGAAATTAATACAAAGCTTCTCTATCTAATTTCTCTATAAAACAAAAATAATTTACCCATAGAGGAAATTTTTGAATTCTGGTTACACATATATACATACATATATACATACATGCATATGCAGGTCTTGGCGTATTTGGGTATTTTCCCAAATTGTGATTGAGAGTAACTTGTCGACGTTTTGACGAGGTCCCACTCGCCATCTTCAGGCTGCTTCTTTCGGCTTCGTGCTTGTGCGAGCAAAGCGTGATCAGAGCTGCCATCTCTCTATAAATATCTGTGGTGGGGGTGGAATGCTGGCTTTGTTGCTGTAAGCGGGTTGGTTGGTTGTGTTGCCACATTTTGATTGGTTGATGGAGTTGATGTCTGCAGATTAGTCGGATGTTTTGTAACATCCTGTGTGGCTGAGGTACTAGCTGTGTGCCCATTAGTCTTTTGTGTTGTAACGACCTGTGTAATGGGCTGGGTGATGACATCCTGAGCTCTTGTATAGTGACATCCTGAGTCCTGTGCTGCAACATCCTGGGTCATAGGCTGTGTCGTAATATCCTGAGCTTTTGTATTGTAACCTACTGAGTTCTGTGATGTAGTGTCCTGTCCTGAGCAGATGGCTGTGATGTAACATGATCTTTGGTTTGGCTCCGAGTTTGCGGTCTGGTCATGTGTTAATGGCATGCGTCAGTTTGTTTAGTGTGGGGGTTGGAGCAGGGTGCAGCAGCTGGTGACAATACCAGACATCTGGAAACTAGCCCTAGTCAATAAACGAGTCCCAGCCATGAAAACCGACACCGGACTCAGAACAACACACGATGCCACCACCAATTACCCTCACCAGACTCAAATCCAAACCCATCCCACAGATGAAATGCAACCACCATCCAGAAGCCAAACCATGGCAGCATCACCAGCTGCTGTACGCTCCCTCCAACCCCCACACTAAACAAACTGACACACGTCAATCTATAAACTCTTGATTTTAATTACAGTAATTGCTTAGCCATAATTTTACCTTCATTATTCTTTGATATACTTATTCTCCCAAATGTTATGCCCTGGCTTTTCCCCCCCTTTCCTCTAAACCGGAAGATTAAAAAAAGACTAAAACGGTCAATATAATTTCTGTTACTCTGCAGCAGCTCCATGCAGCATTCTTATTTAAACTTCCACTAGTAGTTTGAGCCTGCTTTCCACACTTCCAAGGACAAATCATACATAGCTTCCTTCATGCCTTGTTAGAGAACTCCGCTGACAAGCTCTGCATCTCAGTCAAAGTTGAAATAACTTTTCGTCCTTGTGACGTAAAAACAATTAACTTGAAAGAAAAGCCCAATTTGTATAGAAGCTCATTCTGCAGAAAGATTCTGACAAAGATTTGAATTCCTTTCTTCACTGCAGTGTAGCTCCACTGATATCCTGGAAAAATAATATTCTCTCACTGTCCCATTTAATCTCTTCCATTCACATTTTTTAAAATAATGTTGTCTTTTCTATTTGAATTCCGAAATATAACCAAAATGTCTTTAGGTTCCTACATGTTTCTAGGACCGTAGCACATTCAATATCTTTTTGTATCAGTTTGTATCAGAGCTCACATCATTAATTTTAAAGATGAGATAAGTAGTTAAATTGTTTATTCCACTTTTATCTGCCACTCTTTTAATCCTTACATTATTTATCCTGCTATGAGCCTTTAAATCTGTCAACTCAATCTTTATTTCAGAAATACTCCTTTGAGCTTTGTCTATCTCAAGAGTGTTATTTGTAACCATATCATAATCATTACTGTCTGTCTGGGCAATATCTGCTATTTGCTGTGACATTTCCTTAAATTGTTTATTCATTTGCTCTAACAAAATTTGAGATATTCTCACAGCATGTAATCCCATTCTATGTACAGTTCTTTTCAAAGTTGTTTTATAGATTGCCTGATTGCCTCTTAATCAGATGCATCTTGCCAGTGGACAATGCTTTCCTCCATTGATTTTTATTATTGTTGTTGTTGGGACCCTCCTCAACCTCCTTCCAATCTTCCAAATAAATTCTAATCCCCTTTCCTTTGCACAGAGTTTTGTTCCTGAACATCCTGATGTATGTATCTCACTGTTTGAAATTTAATAAGGGAAACTGGTTTTATTAATAGCTGGATAAAGGGAGCACCATCTTTATCAGTGGCTGGCTTTGCCTCCCCTCCTCTATTTTTTCCCTTTCTCAGAGTTCGCATAGAAATCAGACACACTTCAAATACGTTATTTCATATATAATGCAAAATCTGTGTTGTTCCACTTTATTTTCAAGTGATTTCTTAGAAAAATCTGAAAAGAGGCCATTGGTAAGACAAATGTTAAGATAGTTCTGTCATCTGCTCCTATAAACTCCATCTTTATCCCTGACCTCTGTATGAGGTTCACTTTCGCAATATAAGTAAAGTTGCTTACATATTTTGAAAAAAGAAATATTTTGTCCACAAAGTGCCAAGACATTTAATATTTCATTCTTCTTCTCTGGTGGTTGAAAAATGGACTGATGTAGAAAGAGTACCAGAAATGGATTTAAAGTTTCTTTGGTTTTAGATGACTAATCTATACATAGTACCCTATATCCATGACGGTGAACCTATGGTATGCATGCCACAGGTGGCATGCAGAGCCCTCTCTGTGGGCACGCGAACTATTGCCCCAGCCCAGCTCCATTGTGCATGCGTGCACATTTCCCACCACCCAGCTGGTCTTCGGGTCTCTGTTGTACATTCGCAGGAGGTGGGGCTCATGCAGGGGATGCACATGCACAGAGAGGCAGGTGATTGAGTGGGACACTCACATTTCATTTTGGGGGCTCGTGCAACACCCCCGCACCCCATTTTTGCTTCCAGGTTGGTTTAGGAGGCCTTCCAGGCCCCAAAAGAGTGTGTGGAATGCTCATGTGTTATGTGTATTATGGATGTAGGGGCATGCGCGTGCTTACGACATGTGATGACAAAAATGTTAGCCATCACTGCCCTATATGCTGAAGAGAATATTGGCCACTCAGGATTGAACTGTGAGGTCACTAAAGTATGGGATCACAGCGCTGATGACATTAATGTATCTAGTTTCGTAATGAAACATTTGCAAAAAAAAAAAAAAAAACCAACCAAGCAGAAAGAGCACCAAGAACCCACCTTATATGTTCAGTTCACATGAGTTTCCAATCTGATGGATTATCTGAATGTCAAAAAGTTACAAAAAGGTTGATCATATGGATATGTCTAGAACAATATGTGATCAATAAAATTTTAATAATGGATGACAAAATGGCTAATTAAATAAATAAAGCAAGCTCACAAGGTCAAGATGACCCCTAGACATACAGAGCAAGAAAAAGCAATGAACAAAAAAGGTAACCATTGCCTAGGATTCACAAATAAAGCTCTAAAACTTTAAACCTTGCTTGCTTTTTAAAAAAAAAAATCTGAATAGGTGATATACTAGAAAAGGAGTGTCAAATTTGCAGCCCGCGGACCAGATGTGTCATGCACAGGCCGCCCTCACCCTGGTTTAGCAAAGAGGGGAAAAGTCATGATATGTCATGTGACGATGTGAGTTTGACACCTCTGCACTAGACTATTAAAGTATCAAGATCACAGAACTCTAGCTCAAGTAGGTCCCAACAACCATATTCATTTACTTATACTTAGTCTATACTAATGCCTTCAAATTCTGCAATACTTTATCCATCTACAAAAATAAGATATAAGATTTATATTTGTGTGTATCCCTCCTTTATTATTTTTACAAATAACTCAAGGCAGTGCAGAAAAAGCACGTAAATGTATGTGTACATTAAAATACTTGTTAGAGCCATTTAACACTATTTTTCATCAATATTAACTAATATTCAGTACTATTTACTGGAATGTACATATTGGTTGCAGATTAGATATGCCAGTAAACATTGACTGCTAACTATAAATTCCCAATACAGAATTGGGATATCATTTAAAGGCCTTTAATGCCTGTCTAATGTTGAATAATGAAATGTATAATCCATCATTATAGGCACACAGAGTACCTGTATGCAATGTTTGGTTATGTTACCGCCATGGCTTGTTTTTCAAATTCTGCATTAGTGAACAGTTCATGCATATTTTATTGCACTAAAATCTACTGCATGGCAAACATGACCAACTTATTGAATCATGCATGAATACTTTCCTTTTTTGAGAAAACTATTATGATAGCACAATGTCTTTCATTTTTAAACAAAAACATTATGATTTGGTCAAACTGTATGATTGCTAAAGTAGTTTGAAGCTGCCTGGTGATTGAAATATAAGTATTTATTCCACAGGGGAAGAGGAGAAGGCCAGAAATGATTAAATATATCTTTGGACACGTGAAAAATAAAGATGGCAAGTGATGCCTTTTCAACCTTTGATGCTATTTTCAAGAAGCATTTCTTTTCAACATGTTCCCATTATAATGAAGATAACATTTTTGTACTAATTTAGTTTTTTTTAAAGAAGTCCTGGCATCCTGTGACTTTTAATATACCTTTTTCAACAAAAGAACAATTTCTTCTTTGAGTTAAAATATTATATATCTGAAATATAATGAACAGGTAAAGAAAGAACTCATTCATTCTGTGAAATAATTTGAACTGCTTTCTATTCTAAAGTTATTATCTGTGACTGGGGAACACGCGCACACACACACACCACACAATTAATCAGCCATCTTTTTGTCAGTGAAATTACTACATTAAATTATCAATTTTTTTACACAGTCCTACTAGATATGTGGCTTCTGAAATGGTTCTTGGTTTGCCATATTCAGAGTAATTTGAGATGAGAATGACATATGTGCTATTTGTTTCTGACTCTAAGGGGCGGTGCTCATCTCAGTTTCAAATCCAAAGAGCCAGTGCTGTCCCAAGACATTTCCATGGTCATGTGGCTGGCATGACTAAATGCCAAAGATACACATGTATGTGTATGTGAGCCTTCAAGTCAGTTTTGATTCCTGATGACTCCCAGGATGTCTTTCTTGGCAAGACTTTGGAAGTGGTTTACCATTGCTTCCTTCTTAGGCTGAGAGAGAGTGACTGGCTCAAGGTCACTTCATGGATTTGTACTTAAGATGGGAGTAAAACCAAGTCTCCTGGTTTTTAGTCCAAAGCCTTAACCACTCTATATCAAACTAAAGTTTGCTATAGAAAGATTTTAAAGCTAAATGGTTCTGACAAGATATGTTTAAAGCTCTCTTGAGACTGGTGTCTTTGCTGCCTTGTGGCAGGCCTTGATCTATCATATTATCGGTTTCAATTAATATTGTTCAAATATGGCTTTCTTCCAGACGTTGCATTTTGATGCTTGGCATACAAACAGATGTGAAGGATTTACAAAGTTGTCTTGTTTTAAGATAAAAATGAAGATGTTACTTAACATCCATCTTGAGGGTTACAGGAAAGTGGAAGGGTCATGAAAGTGAGAAGCTGATGTTATTGTGAGAATAAACTGACCTAAGCTTGTATTCATAACATTCCATAACAAGGTATAAAAAGAATAGATATTTCTCAGATTTCTGAGAAAAAGAAAACCTTTCTCCTCAGTTACCCAAGAAATCACAGATATGGTTGTTTGTAAAGGCCTCCTCCTACATGCTCTCACAAACCATGCCTACAAAAATTCCAAGCTTAAATATATAACTATCCTGTTATGAGCAACTTGTGTCACAATAGTTATATTTCCATAGCTAAAACTTTTTCTATTTATGAGAACATAAGGAGCTGAAGATTACACATCAGAAGTGTACTCAGCCTGGGGAAGGCTAACCTATACTGCTCTTAAATTCACAAGGCAGAGAAAAACTCTTGAATTTGGGGTTAGCTATTCACGTTCATTTTTTCTCCCCCCAAATGATGTTATTCTTTGGAACTCAAAGAGAGATACTAGTTAAAAATTGGGAAATTCGTGGCTTCTCAAAAGCTGTTGAAAAAGCGAATGAGTTTCCACATAAAAAGAGTATTCATAAAACATCCTGCAAGCTATGGTAGTTTTCTTTTTTTTTCTAGGAAGAAACCTATTTCTAGCTGTAATTCTAAGCATCTTCGTTTGATAGCATATTTCATTGAAATCAGTATTTACTATGTTTAAGTCAGAATGTTTGGGAGATGTGTTTAATAGTAAAAAAAATGTCATGCTATTTTTTCTCCTCACACATACTCAGTAAAATCTAAACAATCAAAAATTCATCGAAACCACTCAAACCTATATAATCTCATCAATTTTCTGCCTGACATTTGATTTAAATGGCTTTAAAAAAAAGTATCTTAAATATGTCCAAAACCAGGAACCTTTAGGTCTGGTCAACCTCAAATGCTCCTATATTGCCTTATGCTCAAAATAAAAATGTCCACATAAAAAAAAAATCTCCACAAGGATTCCCACATTCCTTTTTTCTTCTTCAGATAATGTAGCCAAGGAACTCATGGGCAATCTGGATGACCCAAAGGGTAAATATGAAGTTTCATTACACAAAAGCCTTGCACTTTGGTCTTTGAAAGCCAAGGTATTCTTGCTGAAATTCAGTTCATTGCATAGACACAATGTCACTAGTGCAAAGCAGGTGTAATTATGAATTCTGGAACAGTTGCAAATGACAGAGCTTGTTGGCATTTCTACTCAGAGAAAATTATAATAATCAGTATTTGCGGTCAAAAGGGCATATGTCGCTGTGTGTGATCCAACCATAAACAAGGGTTATGCTGTGCAAATGGAGAAAATAATTCCAATGATCTTTGAACTTGATTTGATATGTAGAGCTCTACTAAATATTTACAGATGCCATGCATTTAGGATTCAAATTCGCTCTCTGCATGGTGACTTTTGCTATTGTGTCTTCACAGAGCAGTGATGGCTAACCTTTTTGCCATCACTTACCAAAAGTGGAGGGAGAGCACAGGGAGTCATGCGTGCATATGTCCACACCTGTAATTCTATGTGCACCCCCCCACATGCACGTGCAACCCCCCTTCCACTTTGGCCATGCAATTGCACCTGTTTTTTGCCTTCCCCAGACTCCAGATCCTATCTAAGAGCCTGGGGAGGGTGAAAATGGCTTTCCCCACTCCCCCAGAGGCCCACTGGAGGCCAAAAACAGCCCATTTGCCGACTTCCGGTCTGAAAGGAAGGCTCATTTTTCACTCTCCCCAGGCTCCACAGCCCTTCTAAGAGCCTGGGGAGGGTGAAAACGGCCTCCCCACCCCCTGGAGGCTGGAAATGGCCCATTTTCTGACCTCTGTTTTGTATGTTGGGCTATTTTTCACCCTCCGGAGGCTTCCCTGAAAAACAACTGAAAATGAAGGCACAAATCAGCTGGCCAGCATCGCATGCGCACTGGAGCTGACAGGGCAATGCATCACATGCTCTAAGAAATGACTCCATGTGCCACCTGTGGCACATGTGCCATAGGTTCGCCATCCCAGTCATAGAGGCTTACCTGAATACTTGGCATATAAATAGCTAAGTAATATAGAAAGAAAGTGACTTCCATATCACTCATTCAATGTTCCATGTCACCCTTACCATGCACATCACCCATAGCCTTGGCTATGCTTCATCCCAGTAAACCCCAAGTCACAAAACAAAGAACTACTTAAGCTTTTTGGCTTGGGCTGAACCAAATAAGTGCATCTCCCACTAAGAAACTGGCAAATATCAGCAACTCAGTAAAAACTGTAAGAAATCTCTCAGGAAATGGAAATCCTTGGTGCACACAAAGAGGTGGCCAAAGGTGGTAGACAGCCAGATAAATATTCCTTTCAGGATACTAGATATTACCCTGACAAATACCTCTGTTGATTGCCACCTCCAGCTACAATGATAATTAAGCAGGAACGTATTTATTGTGGTAAAAGAATGGGGGGTGGGGGGTGGACACCCCATCCAGACCATTTTGAATGGGGAGTCATGTATGAGAATGCTGCATAATACCATGCTTAATAGCATCTTTATATTTCATACAGCTGTTTCATGTTTTCCCACAAGAGGCAAAATTTCTAAATTAGGACGTTCCAGGATTAGTCAAGGTGAGTGATCCTGCCCTGATTTGCCTGGCTAGTAAAGCAGGAGCAAGGAGAAAATCTCTTCTTCTTTTCTCTTCTCTTTTTCTCCCTCTTCCCTAAGAAATGGGACTGTGAGATAAAAGGACAGTCCAAGTTTTGGGAAAGGAATGTTGAAACTCATTTAAAGGAAAATATAAGAAATCTGCCATTGGTGAGAACAGTAGATCAGTGCTGAAGTAGCACATCCTTACTTGCAGTTATAAAGCCAGACAATGTCCCTCTAAATTTCAGTCATTATCAGTGATGAAGAATTATACAAATCTAATAGTATAGCTAATCCCTCTTTGACCTTCATGCTGAACTGACCAGAAATATAATAATAATTAAAATAATAATTAAATGAGTCAAAATAATTTTATTACAGCAGGTTTGGCAATGAAAAATCTATCAAGGTCAATTTTATTTAGTTTCCTTTTTTTCTTTTTCATCACATTTGTCCAGCTATTTGCTGATTTCAACTAAGTTTTTAAAAAAATAGATACAAATAGATAATAGATACAAATAGATAATAGATACAAATAGATACAAAAATAGATAAAAATAGATGTTTCTCCTAATACGCATGCTTCTGAATTAAATTTTCTTGTAAACAATTTTTTCCAAGTGATTTTGCATTTTATTTCTAGCACCCCTAAACAATCATAATTCTGAATTGCATATCCACTAATCGTTAGAAAGAAATCATACCAGGATTGTTTTTGAGCTGGGAATTATATACATAGGCATTTGGCTGAACTAGAAGTGAAGTTTATATCTGAAGCACAACATACAGAGTCAGTTACTGCAGGCAATCATCCAAAGTTTTCCACCAAAGTCCTTTTTATGCTGAAACTTTGCTTTTGTACATGAAAGTGTGCAAAAATGGGCCCACTCTTTAGTAATTCCAAGAATATGCTCTTAGCTGGCAGTCCAAGAGGGAACACCCTGTAGTCAGAGCACCTTGTTGAGTTGTGGTTTCTGCATGTTTAGCAGTGCTGAATGAAATGACAATTTCTTTGGAGTAAGAGATCCTTTGTTATTTAATTAAGAAGAACTTCCACCTAGGAAGAAATATTCAGCCAAATAGATTGGTACTTGCTGTTGCATTTTAATCTTTGGGTGGAGCCCTTTCTAATTGTAATTTTTAACCTTTTGCTCTAGGGCAAAAACTGTATGGTAGGAGGACATGATTTCCTTCCCATACACTATCAGAATATAATTAGATTTCTCATGAAATGGTTTCCATTTGAATAGCCCTACATTGAACTGTGCTGTATATCTATGGTGAGGAGGAGGAGGAGGAGGAGGAGGAGGCTACATTATAGTGAATCATAGGACCAATAGGATGAAAGGCTGAGGGCAAATACTGAAAACTGAAGAGGATAATTTATAAGCTTCCCATATAATGAAAACAAAAACTACATTCAGGGTAAATTATAAAAGAAAACATTCTAAGCAGATTCAAAAGATGCTGATTGTTTATTACAAATACTTTATTCTTTGCTACAAATCTTTTTTTTAAAGAGTAAAGTGTCAAATTATATTACCAATGAAAATTTGACGTCCTCATGCATAGCTTGATAGATGGAGAAAAGGCTGAGGCTGCACACTTATTTTCATAATGTGCACAGAGAAATGAGAACATTGGAATTTAGCACAAGAAAGAAATGTAAATCAAGAACTGGCACAATTTCCTGGCCAAATGTTTTACTTATTTCTAGAAGACAGAAATGTTCCTGAAGCAAAATGATTCTGTTTCAAAGTTCTTGGACTTCTATCAGGTTCCTGTAATATTTTCGAGAGACTAAGGGAAGAACTAGGCCCTATGGTTTTCCCAGTGTTAGTTTCTAGGAGGAGGAGGAGGAGGAGGCTGTCCCTTGATAACCCTCAATACATATATTACTCTATTAGCTTTCTGTAACTGTAAGCCTGCTGAAATTCGATCTGCCATACTGCTGGCAGCCGGTGAACAGCACAAGTAGCCTACAGTACTGCATTCTAACCATTGCAACACCACAGCTAATTGCATGCATGGTGTCACATTTAGCTCTCAGATGCCCTTCAAACTTCTGGATCAATATTCAGTATTGGTCCAGAGCAGGTGTTGCTTGGTGTATTACAAGTTTAAAAAGCAATCAGCCAGGATACCCTTTGAATTTCAGTAGTACTAAGAGTACAGGATCTCTTGTACTGTAAAGTGATTCTTCCTTTTATAACCACAAAGGCTCAAACAGTTTAGAAATGTAATGAAAAATTCATCTGTAGATGTTTGAATGAAACAGAAAGAAAGCAGCTTTATTTTGTGTCATTGCATTATTCGCATATGATAACTACAGGAGAAATAATTAGTTGAACAAACAACCCCAACACAGCTGTCAAGTATAACTTATTCATCCTTAGTATTCTTAAAGAAGAGGGACCTAGCGAAGAAATTCAAATTATAAAAGAAAGGCATGTTTATCAAATTCTGTAATTGGCTTTTCTATAAATTTAGAAATCATCTTTATTTTCAAAATGCAAAGAAGTGCTCTCAATTACTGGGTTAAAATAAATCTTACTTTTCTGTTATAATAATTATTGCCTAATTATCCAGGATTCTAGATATATTAATAAAACTGGCACAGAGGAAAATTAGCATTCCTTTCTTTCTATTGTTGGAGGCATAAGTCACAAAAATAGTAGACTCACAAGGAAGGGGTTGGACAATATGGTGGATAAAGCCTGAATGTAGATTAAGCCTGCAAAGCGTATATCCCATTAACCTAAATACATATTACAAATCATGTATTATAACTAATTGTCAGAAAACCAACAATATTGTTACCGCTAGAGATAGCAGAAAAGAAAAGCCATCTATGTCTGTCACCAACACCTAACAAGCCATAGGATATGTTTGGCAGATAAAAATTATGCACTTTTCTATAAACCCAATCATATTATCTAATTATGTTGCATTGGATTATTGCCAATTAGGAATAGCTAGGTTGCTATTGTTTTGGTTTGTTTTCCTGTGCAACATAGGCCAGGGCTAATTCCAGGAAATAAGTGCATTTATAAGTGAATATTTCTGTACTATGGAATATTTCTATAGTACAAAAGTTACATTCATTTTCTATCTGATCACAGCACACTTATATCAGAAGCATCAAGGTGCTTCGGGGATGAAAGGATTAGCTAGTGACATCACTGTTGCTTGGAGAACACTTAGTTGGAGACTCTTTTCATGTCCCTGGGAGCAGCTGGACCAAAGGAGTAGAGTTCGCCCCATCCCATGGCAGTACATAGGTCTTGAACGCAGGCTTGCTAACCTCCAACCTACTGTCCTAACCACGTGAGCCACCCTGCTCCTTTCTCTCTGCCCAATGAATTGTTTAAGATTCTCTAGAATTCTAAGCATGTCATATTCCTTCCTTGCCAATTCAAAGTATCTATAATAGATACTCTCCATAATCCATAGAGAGATTATGAGGAAACCATTTCCTATAAAATAATGTGAAGTTATTAAAATTAAATTGGATGGATAATCAAAAAATAACCAGTAACACATCTGAAAGCAGATTCAGGGTACTATAATTCTGCAGATATTTTTATTCATTATCTTCTCAGTTTTCTTTTCTTTTAATCCATCAATCCAATGAAGTTTTACTGAAATTCATGATCATAGTGATCATCATATTAAATATAGTCCTGCCCATTGGAACAAAAAGAAACAAAAAGCCATTGATGTAGCCATACATGAAATGGATACAATGGAAATTGAACACAAATGTTTCCAGAAGTCCAGCTTTCTTGTACAAAAGTCACCCAAGACTGATCTAAGCTGTTTTGATTCTCTGACAATTGATTCCTTGCATTCACTTTCTTACTGTTCCCCACCACCCCACCCCTGTGTATAGTAGCTGTCAAAATAAGAAAATGTGAAACTGACCAGTGTTAATTAGAAATAGATCAGTTATTATCAGGCAGTTTGGTTTTGGGAGATCGGTGTCAATTTTGGCGAGAACAGTTCCTGTGAAATGGAAATTTTCGACATAGCCCTGTTGTTTTCCATGAAAGGGGTATGTGACATCATTTTATCACTAGGAGCTCCATCTTGTGACATTTAGTAACACTCATAGTTGATAGATAGATAGATAGATAGATAGATAGATAGATAGATAGATAGATAGATAGATAGATAGATAGATAGATAGATGATTCTTTCCTATGGCTCAGTTACATCTCCTCCTGTCTGTGAACCAGTAAAGCAGTAGCAATAGGAAACACTTAGATTTATATACCACTCCATAGTGTTTGACTGCACTCTCTGAGTAGTTTACAAATGTCAGCATATTGCCCCAACAATCTGGGTCCCCAATTTACTGACCTCGGAAGGATAGAAGGTCAAAGTCAACCTCGACATAAATCCTGGTCAGGATTGAATTCTTGGCTATGGGCACAATTAGTCCACAATACTGAATTCTAAGTATGCTAAACTGGCATAGACTTTATCTATGCCCCACTATTAATATTTTGCCAAAAGCAACAATTCATAATGAATTTAGACATTCCTGTCCCCACAAACCTTTTTCAGGCAAGATAAAAGGCAACAGATTTCTCACCTGACTGAACTTTGGCAATGTTAATATCTTCACCCTATTGTTCAATAGTCCAATGCATGTCTACTCAAATGTAAGTCGCTTGGTAACTTATTTCTGCTACGTTTGGTCTGTTAGTAGATTCAGCTAATGTTCTTTTTTTGACCATCAAAGATTTTTGCTTGCCAGTGAATTTAAATTTCTTTTACATGAAATTCTTGTGCAATATTCAGGTAACTTAGTTTGTAGAACCTGTCTGCAGAAATTTATCTGCCATTAAGAAAAACAAACCCATTTTGGATATAAGACTTATTTATTGATAAAATTTATAGACAGCCCATCATAGGTAACCCATAATCCCTAGCACTATGTGCAAAAAAGAAATAAGAGCCATATTTTCAATATTTAAGACTTTCCATAATTCTAAAACTTCAGGAACTCTCAGGTTGTGAACAGAACCACAGCAGGATAGTGTTGGCTAAATGAGAAAAAAAGATATTTACTTATTAGACTAGTCTTAAAGGAATATGACCTTAAAAAATAATCTGCTGTTTGAACAACAGGAACCTATTCTGGCCTAAAAGATAACCCAAAAATATTAAAATATAATAAAGAACACATCCACATCCATCTAAGACTTTCCCTATCTTGGAGCTGATATTAAGACTATAGCCTCAGCAGCAGTTCCTTTCTGGTCTTGTAAAATATCTTTTTGCTATTTCGAAAAAGGGGGCTAATATTTTCACATATTGACCGGATGACATCTCCTCCAAACTTGTCATAGTTGATACTAGTTGCAACAGACATAGAACTGAAAGCTAGCTGTCTTTTTCTGCTGTTCAGGATCACACAGTGTCGTTTTCTGTATGCTGTGTTATTAACAGAAATTAAAGATAACAATCTGTGACAAACATACAGTAAGGTCATTAACTGCATGAACTCCACAACTACAGAATAGATGGCCATGTTGGAGACAAAATACAGTCATTGACTAAGCAGCCTGAAGTTATCCTCAGAAACAAATCAAAATAAAGGCTACGAAGTAGAAAATACAATGCCAATGTCCCATTAGAGCTGTCAAATCAGTGTAAGAAATGAAAAGGCGCACAGCCTCATTCCACCAAAAGAGACGTAATGCTGACCTGTGAAGATTGATCAGTTATATAATGGAGATTTTCCACTCCTTTTTACTTGCATTCAAAAAGAAAAAAAAAGAGGGAAAGAATTTTTTTTTGAAACTGTATGCGGTGCAGGCAATCAAAATGATCACTTTCATCCCTGATGCAATTCTGATTCTAGTGTGTCACAATTAGCTCAAACCAGTAGATTGGAACAACATGTTGTTTGCGACTGTCATTCCTCCCATGCGATCAGATCAGCCCTGATCTCATTTGAACTGAGCATTCTGGGTTTTCAAACACAGCATGATTAAATGTGAGTTTGTGATTCAAGACTCAGTGAATTTCAATTCATTTTCATTCACTTCGACAGTTCAGATTTGATTTGTTGTGAAAGAACATCTTTATGAGGCTATAAGCTTCAAAATTCATCTTGTGGAGTGGGACAACAGTGCTGGGTTGAATAGAATAGAATAGAATAGAATAGAATAGAATAGAATAGCAGAGTTGGAAGGGACCTTGGAGGTCTCCTAGTCCAATCCCCTGCTTAGATTTCTGGGAGGCTTGAATAGTACATCTGAATGGCATTTAACCGTCTGGAACTGAGCTTGTCTGACATTGGTTGTCAGGACTATGGCTTTCCAGGAGAATTTTGTATTTGTTAGCAGATGGAAATTAATTTTCCCAAGGGGCCACATAAGAAACTGGGATTTGTTGTGTAGAGCTGAATCAGTAGGACTGTGAAGGTATATACACCCACAAATATGTACCTTTGGGGGGGGGGAAGTAATTACCTACATTGAACAAAATGGCACAGACTAGTGGGCTGGACAGGGACAGCTAAAGGGTCAGATTTGGCCTGAGGATCATAAAACACCCAGGTCTGGGTTAAAAGAATGAAGAGCAGCAGAATGACATAGTGAAATAGAATGCTAGAGGTAGGTAAGCCAGAGAATGATGCAAGTACCAAACAAATGTCATTTATACTCTGCTTTCTCCATAATAAAATAAAAGTTTGGTCCAGTGAAACTAAGTGTTAGCCAAACAACCATTTATTTACTATGAAACCTGCCCCACTCATAAAATTCACCTATATAGAGACTGAGAATGCAATTAGCTCTCTGTTGGATTGGCAAGACCAGCATAGAAAAATAATATTCTGTTGCTACAAAGGATTACAAAGTTAGGGATTATAAAAGGCTTGATTAGAGAATCTAAACAAAAGTCCCAACAAAGTTACATTTGACATTCTAAGAGATCTGACAGGTAAAAAATAATAATTAAGTTAAATTCAACTGGTACCTGCTCAGATCGGGTGCACCAGAGAGCTATTCATATCAGTCATCTCCTCCTCAGCATTTTGCACAAATTGAATTGAAATTGTGCCAGTGTATTTTGTCTATAAAACTCCAAAAGCAGCAAAATAGACATCAAATCTTCAAATTGCTTCCAAAGCTCCAAAGCATTTTTAAATCCCCCAACCTGATATTTTGCTTTGAAGCATGTTCACTTTTCATTTCACACAAATTGTTTGATGTACCAGTTTTCACAGAATCCTGTTGTGCATCATCCTTGGATCAAAAGTGACAAAGCCTTGAGGAGACTCAAGTGGTTACCCAACATTTTTCTCATTCTCTGTCCTAAGTAGTTTTTGGTTTAAAGTTAAAAATGCATTGTCACTAACTTTTCCCTCAGGAAAGAAGAATGAGAATTTGCTCTCCTTTCTCTAGTGTAATTACTTGTGTGTGTGTGTATGTGTGTATCAGAGATGGGTTGCTCTCGGACTGGGCAAAACAGTAGTAGCAGCGGCAGGAAGCTCTGCTGTCACACACATGAGCAAACCCGTAGCAAAAAATGGAAATCCACCACTGGTATGTATGTATGTATGTATGTATGTATGTATGTATGTATGTATGTATGTATGTATGTATGTATGTTTTTGTGAATTACAGTTCATTTCATCAGTTGCACCAGGTAATTGTAGAATATAAATTGTAAGGGGAAATAAAGAAATAGAAGACAGGGTGGCTGTACAAGTGGTGGACAGATTATCAGTATTTTATCAATTAACAGATGTAATGTATTAAAAACCCATTCAATTTATTAAGCCTTTCTGAGGTAGCCTGAAAAACCTTTCAGTATATGTGAGATCCATAATCTATTGCTTGATTGTACTGGTGACATTTCTTTGTTCTGGAGTAGCTATTTTAAAACTTTGGAGTATCTTCAGAATGTCCTTTTATATTACTTATTTTCTTATTTGTGTCCTCATGTCAGACCTACGCTTTTCCTTAATTATACTCAGAGAATACAGAATTTTGGGATATAAAATATTGATGCCCTAGATCGGCAGTCCTAAACCTTCCCGTCTTTGTGGACCAGCAGTGATGGTGATGGTTTTGAACATGCACCTGGTGTTTGTGTGGTTCAGTTACCAATGGGCCACAGACTACAGATCAAGCGTTGGAGATCCCTGCCCTAGATTACAATACAGCCTCCAATATCTGCCTTCTTTTCTCCCTACACCTCTTCAACACAATAAAAGTTTTTCTATGTTATCTTCTATGGCAAGGGTGTCAAACTCAAGTTCATTGAGGGTTGCATCAGGGTTGTGTTGGACCTTGGGGGGATGGGAGGAATGGGCAGGGTGGGCATAGCCATCTTGACATCACTCGTGTCATCAGTCCTGCAGCTTGACTTCACTCCTGCAGCCCTCTGTGTGCGGTCCCCCGAGCTCCGTTTTTTTCTGGCAGAGGAGTTCAGGAGGTCATCGTGGTCAAAACGGAGCCTGGGAGGGCCACACACTCTATTTTTGCTGGCAGAGGCACCACAGACCAGTCCTTCTCTGTTTCTAGGCCAGCCCCATGGGCCAGATCTAAACACACCATGGGCCAGATCTGGCCTATGGGCCTTGAATTTGACATCCCTGTTCAATGTTATCTTCTCAGAAGATGTCCTGGTTCCCCCCTTTTTTTTGTGATTTCAGCAATGCTGTTCAACACATACTATTTTCCACTAACTTCCTGATGTCAGGTTACTTATTTTCTTACAGGCTGTTTTTATCTTCCTTGGCAGTCCTCTGGTGACTGATTCCAAATCTCCTGTTGGCCTTTCTTTTCAGTTAGCACTTATTTCTAATATTTTATCTCCCTTCCAAATCATTGCTGGCAGCAAAATGTTGGAATCAGTTCATTACATACTTGCAACATGGCCATTTTATTGTCACTTTGTGTCCTCTAACCATCCAGTATCCAATTAATACTCTTTTCTTCCTTCAGATGACACGAGTTAAAGGGGAAAAGGCTTGGGGTTGTTTTGGGTTTTTTTGCTTTTCCTCCTGAAGGTGTAAACAAAACACCTTCAAGGGGTATTTGCAAAACAACTCCAATGGGATTTCTATCCTTAGCCCTTTCTTTTCATACTGACAGCTGTTCTAGATAATATTACTGTTTTTTTGTTTTTTTTTTTTTTTGCTGAAGCTATGTTTCATTTAGGATTTAGAAAATAGTTATTTACTCATACACAAACATAAAACCCTATAAACATGAATCAGAATTAAAATCTGTAGAGGCACCAATAATAAATGGTAAAAAAGGAAGGAGACCTTATGCCAGGATTCCAAGTAACATCCCCAACGTTTAACTTTTAAAAGACAAAAAGTAAAATGTATGGCGTCTTAGGCTGAATCCTATATTTAGAATAGTATCTGTCCATTCTCAAAAACTGTGGTATCTATAATTTTATCTAAAGCAGGGGGGAAAAGAAATCTCACTTAAATCCTCATTGAGCAAAATTTAAACAGGTAAGTAAATAAAATATGTCTCATTTAATTTATTTAAATTTAATTATAACTGTTTATTGAACATTCATGTTAACTAAAATCACTTGTCAGAGACAGCTGCCACTAGTAAATCATAAGTTATTAGTTAAGCAGTTATATGATACACATTCTTCTTTGAATGTTGAGTTTCCTGGCTAGGCTTTCATAGATAGGGTGATATGTAGTTATTAATATTATTGTTATAATAATAACCTGCAAGCTGCCCAGAGTCATCTTGTAGGGCGTATGGGTTGCATAATAATAAAATAAAATAAAATATAAAATAAAATAAATATTACTTTTGTAATACATGATGGCCAGCAATGCCTTCCAACTAAATTAAATGCAAAACAAGATCCACAATCCCATTTTCAAAAAGCAAATGAACAATACTTCAGCAACGAATTTAAATAATGAATTTTTTAAAGGCTTTTTTGCTTTTTGAAATGAAACATTGAAGACTGGGAGGTTTTTAAGGAAACTAATCAAAGATTCTACTTCTGAGTAGTATTTTTGATTTTAACAAGCAGGGTATATTTGATACGATGGTTTAGAAGAGGCCTTTGGCATCCATCCACCCCCTTTCCCCCTCCTTTAAACTGTTTATTGTTTTGCTTTCAGTTTGCATAGGGAAATTGAGCCTATAGTCTTGGACATCCCTCCTAATCTTATTATGGCTAGAAGCCTCATAAAGGCGATAAGTTCCAGCTTGTCTCATTTAAGATATTGGGCTTTATATATGAAAGTCATACATTATCTCCACTATATATAATCAATATATACAGGTATCTGCAGGAGTTTTTTTATATTTAAGAAGGAGAGAAATCACAGTATTCACAGTATGGCACGGGGCCTAGCTACCTACGAGACCGTCTGCTGCCCCATACGTCTCTACGACCAATTCACTCTCACAGAGAGGGTCTGCTCCAGGTGCCGTCAATCGGGCAATGCCGGTTGGCGACGCCCAGGGGAAGAGCCTTCTCTGTGGTGGGCCTAACCCTCTGGAACGATCTACCTCCCGAACTCCGTGTCATCTCGGACCTCCGCCTGTTCCACCAGCGTTTAAAAACGCACTTCTTCCACCTAGCCAGCCTGGCATGACTTTACTCGACACTGCACTGCTTTTAGTTATCAAAGTTTTAATTCAGGGGCTTTAATTGGTTTTAGCACAGGATGGGTTAATTTAATTTAGTTTTAATGAATATTATTCTTGTATATATGTATTTATATTTTATATTCCCTGTGCGCAGCCCCAAGTCCCTTTGTGGTGAGATGGGTGCGGGTTATAAATGCGAATAATCAAAAAATCAAATCACAGTATTACATTGCTCCATCTCAGAACTATTGTGGATGGCTCAAAAGGATGACATTATCAATGAAAGCAAAAGATGCTAAGACATCAATAAATATTGAGAAAATATGATATCTGTCTTACTCTCTGCTTGATGTTAAACTTGATGTCTGAATCTCATCTTCTCATAGAGTAGGCATGGCTAGGGAGACTTTTGCACAAATCCATCCTGTGAGCCAATTTTCCTGGACGGAGAAGCCTTGATCAGAATTATTCATGCCTTAGTCACCTCCTGGTTCTATTATTGCAAAAGAACTTTATATGTGTCTTCCCTTGAAGACCACTTGAAAGTTACAATGGGCACAGAATGCAATTGCAAACAAGGTATTGGGTGCTACCAAGCTCACCCATATTATGCTATTATTGTGAGAGCTGCGTTGGCGGCTCCCAATTTTTTTCTCAATGCAATTCAAGGTGGTACTTGACATCTTTAAAGCCGTACAAGGCAAAGGTTATATTCTCTCTTATCTGATCATTCCCTAGGCAGCATCTGCACACCCCTCTTCCAAGGTCATTTTACATACCATTGCAGTTTATGTTAAAACACCATGTATTTCTTTATGTTATTTGCAGACCTTTCGGGTAATTTTAACACCAAGCATTTTCCTAAGCATTTTGTGTGACACGTACAATACGTACCAAAAGTTTTTCAATAACATTTTCTGGTAGTTAATATTTTAAAATTGTGCCTACGATTTGTATGGGCTATGCAGAAAGGATGGCAAGAACTCTGATTGGAAATTGACATTCTGTTATAGAATGAATTAGCAAGCATAATGAAGAACATCTGCCAATGAGAGGAACAAATCATAAAGCAGCCTCAGACAACAGGATAATTAAAAGGAGATTTATTAGCAAAGAAGTAAATACTGTATGCTGAAAGATGAACCTGTTCTTCAGTAGTTTTAGAAGATTCATACTACCAGATTCAATAAAAAAAATGCAACAAAGAGAAATTGTGAAGCTGGTTACATGCTAGGTTTGAATAGAAGATAAAATATGTGACTTTAAATTAACCAAGAGCATAAAAACCTGTTTATTATCTCTTAAAGAATCTTGATATATAGCCATATCAAATTGGTTCATAATTATCTTATGTTTTCCTCTGCTGGCACAACCAGAAAGATTACTGTAGCACATCATGGTATTTTCTCCCCTCTAAAATAAATTTTCATTTCTATGTTATATTTAATTGTATAAACATTTATATCCCACTTTGTCTTACCTAAATAATCCTCATAGCAAGTACAGTGGTACCTCGGTTCACGAACGCTTCTGTTCATGAACAACTCGGTTCACGAACAGAAAAGTTCATCAAAATATGCTCCGGTTCACGAATTCCGCTTCGGTTCACGAACAGAAAAGTTCATCAAAATATGCTCCGGTTCACAAACTCCGCTTCGGTTCACAAACTCCGCTTCGGTTCATGAACAGAAAAGTTCATCAAAATATGCTCCGGTTCACAAACTCCGCTTCGGTTCGTGACCAGAGTCAGTTCAAGAATTAAAACCAAAAAAAGAGATCAGACCAGATTAACCGGATTTACATTAAACCCTATGGGAAACTGTGCCTTGGTTCACGACCAATTCAATTCGCGACCAGAGTCAGTTCAAGAATTAAAACCAAAAAAAAGATCAGAACGGATTAACCGGATTTACATTAAACCCTATGGGAAACTGTGCCTCGGTTCATGACCAATTCGGTTTGTGACCAGAGTCAGTTCACGAATTAAGTTCGTGAACCGAGGTACCACTGTACAAAACTAACTAGGCAATACTACAGTCATAAAGGTTTCCAAATCATCATAAAGGCTCCAAAGCAAGCAAATAAGATCAATTACACTCTACCCCATCCCAAATGAAGACATATAAGAAGGAAAAATCCTTAATATAAGTTGAATGCTTTTCTTTAAAAAAAAAAGACTTGGGTTTTTTAGTTCCTGAACATCCTTGCCATGCCAACTGAAATTGCTCCAGCTTCTCTTATTGTGAGGTGCTTGTACTGTAACTGCTGTAGTTAAGGATCTAAGCTACATGAAAATAGTAAATAATTATATGAAAACTATTCTGCTGATGACTAAATGTGTCATGGCCATGTTGGATCTTGATTCAGAGTGGGAGCAGAAATAATAACTGGAACCATACAACACAGTTGGCACATCTACCCTGAAATGTCTAGGGAGTCCAGAAGCTCAGTATGATGTTGTCCCAGGTCCTTCCAGAGTTGGGGGATGTGGTCAACCAGACAGGGAGCCACCTGCCTTTAAGAATGCAGGGGAGGTTCAACTGCAGACAGGTAGCAGCAATGAGAGAAAATAGATCCCCTCTGATGAGAAACAGCTGTCTCTCCCACTAATCAATGGGTGCAAAGAGTGGAGCAGAGTAAAGTTCAGAGGAGGTCTGTGAGACTACTTGTAAGGATGCCACACTCCTCTGTACAAGGAAAATCTAGCTCAGAATGATTTACCAAGAGGCCAAGGACTGTTGGGAATAACCATGCACTCCCCTACTTTTGGAAACTTGACTCTTAGAATTCCACTTGTGTTTTAGCCTTTGTCTACCTTGCGTACCTTGCTTTGAGGACTCTGACTTTGGATTGCATTTATGCACCTTGTTTTGCAAACTCTGCACCTGGTTTGTTGACTTAAACTTTCTTCCTGTTTGGGGTCTTGATTTTGGTGACTAATGGACCCAGCTGGTGAGACTGGGTTATATTGACTGTGGTTGGGTGTGGTTTTTTGTGTGTGGGGAAAGTGGAGTAGAGTTTTTACCAACATCCTTGGAGGGCCATCTATCATGATTTAGCAGTGCAATAGAAGACTTTATTAGTGCCTGCATCTGCCTATGTGATTTAGGTCAAAACAAGATGCTTAAAACTAGAGACCGCAGTGGCCTAGACCAGACACCAAGCCTGAAAAATCTGTGGTATAATAATAAAAAAAAAAAGATATCAGGCCAAGTATCATCACTTTCCAATCTTTTAGGACTTGGACTTGATCAGAGAATGAAGGCCAAGGTCAAAACCAAGCCAATTACTCATCCATGAAGCCTCTACATTAATGAAAACAGTAGATCAAATTTAAGTAGATTGCGATATGAAAGAATATTAGGCTCTTGCCCTTAAGAATAAGAGGATATAGTGGTATATGAAAAGGGACTCTAAATGTCAAACCATAAAATTATTTCCAGAATGGAAGCATATCAGATTTTTTTGCAGTAAAAATAATGAAGAAACGTGTTACCTTAATGACTACTAAAGGGTTAAAAACATAATCTAGAACAGGGGTGTCAAACTCACGTCATCATGGCTGCATCATGTTATGCATCAGGACTTTTTTCCTCTTTGCTAAACCAGGCGGAAATGGAGGCAGCACGTGATGCATCTGGTCCATGGGCTGTGAGTTTGACACCCCTGATCTAGAAGGTGCATATCTTGAATAATTATGCTTCCATTGAATAATAGTCTGTAGTTACTTAAAACAGCTACTCAATATAGAAGAGATAATAATAGTGAACAACAGACCATGATCTATTGATACAGGAATCATTAGGAACCAAAAGCTGATGCAAACTTCAGTGTTGACTTTATCATTACTTTTATTGATTACACTATTACAAGATTAAACAATATCACTTATAATATCAGGAGATTATATATTTACTCATCCTTCAAATGGAGACTATGCTGTCACCTGTCAACAATAACCACTATACTTTAAGGTAAAGGTAAGGGTTCCCATTGCACATATGTGCTAGTCATTCCTGACTCTAGGGGACGGTGCTCAGTGGTGGGTTGCTCTTACTATCACTACTGATATGCTGATCATGCACTCGCACATTCTGTTTGCGCACACACCTGACTTGCATGCATAATCCATCACTCCTGCGACAACCAGCTATTTGTTGGGGCTAATGCAGGTACCACATGCTGTGTGAGCATGCACACTTTGCTGCTTGCCATAAAAACAGGTATAGAGCACAGGCAGGCGGGCGGGCCAAAAGAGCCACCATACCGGTCAGCTGCTCTGGGCCACTACTGGTATGGCTGTACAGGACCGTACCTGCAGCAACTCACCTCTGGCAAAGCTTAACTCCATTTCAAAGCCAAAGAGCCAGGGCCATCCAAAGACATGTCTGTGGTCATGTGGCCAGCATGACTAGATGCCGAAGGTGCATGGAACACTGTTACCTTTCCAACAAAGGTGGTTCCTATTTTTCTACTTGCATTTTTACATGCTTTTGAACTGCTAGGTTGGCAGAAGCTGGGACAAGTAATGGGAGCTCACTCTATTATGCGGTACTAGGGATTTGAACTGCCGAACTGCCAATCTTTCTGATCAACAAGCTCAGCGTCTTAGCCACTGAGCCACCACATCCTTCCCTATACTTTATATTTCTCAAATAAATAAATGACTTCAAAACTGGCTTCAGAAATGGTGACCTTAAAAATAATAATAAGCAATGAGATGTGTTTCAGTTCTTGAGGACTTTCTAGCAATGACCTCAAGCTAATAACAAAAGGAATTATAAGGATCAATTATGGCATACAGCAGACTTAAAACTCTTACAAATATATAGCATCACACTTATGGAAGGTAAAGTTTTCTTTCCATACTGCATAGATTACTTAGCTATTCACTGCAAGAATGTGAGACTTTTCCTCAGTAGGTATCTTCAGTGTAACCCATGATTTGCTGAATCTTGTTGAGTTAGTGATATCTAGCTTTACCATGCATTTGCTGCTCTATTTTTAAAATACATTGTATGAATCCCATTCAAGAAATCTAAAATGGGAGATCTAAGATGGTTATTCATATAAATATACTTTTTCTCAAAAGGTAAGACAAGCAAAATAAAGTTTATACACTTTGGCTTTGTGGAGATTAAGCAGAAATTGCTGGTTATCTTCCATAACTCAGAAAAACAGTACAAATCTCTTTAATCTCTGGGCTGAGAACAAGATAAGATCAGTGTTGACTTCCGGTTCCGGCTCCAGCGGCGACGGGCGAGCCTAGGGCTCGCTCGCCGCTTTGTTTCTTTTCCTGCCCCCCCACGGGGGCGAGACGCCCCGTTTTTGGGGGTCTTCCGTAAAGCCGGCTTGCCTGGGTTGTCCTCCCCCAGCGGCAGCTGGGAAGCGACCCTTGTCTTCGGCTTAGGTGGAGGAGGACATGCTGCGGGGGGTTTCCCCTTCGCCAATGGCGGGCGGCATCGTTCTGAAAACATGGAGAGAGCTGGCCGTCTGAGTCGGAAGGCTTCCTGGGGCTTCGGCTGCATGGGTGAAAGTGAGTGGTTTTAAACATTTTTTTTTTGCTGTCAGCCTGGGCTGAAAGAACTTGGAGGGGGGTGTCTGCTTGTTAAACCCCCCCTCGGACTAAAGCGGCACTTAAGAATGGCTCCTTGCTGCGAGGAAGCGGATATCTTTAATCTGGACTGTTTGAAACAAGGGAAAGTGATCTGCGGTTTGTCTTTGAAACAAAGTATCTAGGTCTGGCTGATTTGAAACATTTTTTTTTTTACCACTCTCTCCTTCTGGCTCTGAGTCTGGGCGGTGGAAAATGGCTTCTCTTTGTCCCTGAATGACTATTTTACTTATGGAAAATTTCCAGCGTCTCTTTGTGATTTGGACTCCCTCTGGTTACTAAAGAAGATTTTTTTTTTTTGGATTTGTGATTTCTTTTCTGAAGTGCCTTCGTTATTATACTTATTGATTTGGAAAATTGTTTCTCTCTTGGTTCCTGAATTTTACAACCCTGAACTGAACTTTTGGCTCCTGACTTGCCTCAACAGCCCCACCCAAAAAACGCCATTTTAGTGGCACGGATTTTAACAGCTAATCATGGCACAAGAATCAGCACTGGCAAGCTTAGAACTAAGGATGGCCTCTCTTGAATCTGTTATACAAACTTTGGTACAAGAAATCAAGGCCCAGAGGGCAGAAAATATCAACTTTAAAAAGGAATTATTGGACACACGGAAACAAGTGCTGGAGAACACACAGAAGAATGAAGAACTGGAAGGGGGGCTGGCGGGGGCTAAGGGAGAGATTAAAAATGTTACTAATGAGGTTGTGGAAATAAATGGGCATGTGTCTAGGATTGATATGGAAAGGATGACATATTTTTTGAGATTTCAGAATGTTTCTGAGGAATCTGGTGAATGTCTCCCTGAACTCATGAGCACAATTATAGCAGACTATTTACATAAACCTAAGGATGAGATCAGGGGGGACATTGACCTAGCCTACAGAATAAACTCTGCATATGCCAGGATAAATGAAGTACCCAGAGAGATACATGTTAAATTTGTTAGAAGGTCAACCAGAGAGGAAATCTTGAAAGTGCAAAGAGGAAGTCCGTTAATTTACCAACAAAAGGAGGTTGCCATCCTGAAGCAGATCCCAAGAAAGATTAGAGAAGCAAGAAGGAAACTTTCCTTCTTGTCTAAAAAATTGTTTGACCACGGGATCTGGTTCAGGTGGGTGACGCCCGAAGGGATGCTGGTGTTCTGGGAAGGAGGAAGAGTGAGGATTAAAACAGTTGCTGAGGCGGAAGCCTTTCTTAAAAAACATTCCTCTGTCCTGGGGGAAGATCCAGGGGGGGGGCAGGGGGGCCACGGCCCCGCCCGCTGGGGGCCTGGAAGGAGAGATAGAAGATACAATTGCCAAGAGACTTAGATCTAAAAAATAACTTTGCCTTGATTTTTTGAATAATATTGTATAACATGTGCATCTGGATTTTTGTAAATGACTGACGGCATAGAACTGAGAACTTAGAAATATGTACTTGCTTTCACTTTGTAGTTTACGGAAATGTTTTTTGTTAATGATCTATTTTGATGTCCCTGTAGGGCCGACGACTTTGACGTGAATGCTCTCAAAATTTCTTTGTATCCCTTACCCTACCCTATTGAAAAATTGTAAAACCAATAAAACGTTTTCAATATAAAAAAGATAAGATCAGTGTTATGATCAAAGGTGAACTTTAGAGTTGTCAGTGCATTGAAGGTAAAGAAAGAACTTATCCAGGTTCCATCAATTACTACTGACCTCACCATTTATCCTCTCTCTCTCTTCCTCCTCACCAATTATTCTTCCCCAACCCACCCAACAAGAGCTGAGTTCATATATAGTAGGGCCACGATCTTTTACAAAAGATTATAACAATGGTGTTAGTTTTTAAGGTGCCACAAAACAAATTGGCCTCGAATATAATTACAAATTGGGTCTTGGTTGCTTACTACCTTGCTTTAGATCATGCCCTGTTTGATCCTTCTGACAGAATGATTAGTTAATCTTGACAATGCTGCAGTGTTCCTAATGAAAATGGAAAAAGTATCTCACCTTCACTTATAGTCTTTGAGGACCATCCATCAAAGCCACACAGGTTAACTTTAACATTGTCGTCCTTATATATAATGGATACATTGACCAAGATGGTACAAAGTATACTTGTGCGGTCCTTCTGCTTTCTGTTTCTTTGGGGACTGATCCTGGCATGTTCCTCAGACTTTCCTTCTAATTTGCCATCTATTAACTTTTGTTCTTGCAATCAGTAAGAGGCTTGAATTTCAAGAACTATGATTGTGTTGAATTCATCATCCTCCAGCACACTGATGAGGTTTGGCTTCTACTCTCCCTTTTCCTTTCAGAATCAGAGCTGCCGGAGCAATTGTAAGCCATGTAGGCAAGACTACTGCATGTCTAAATACAAAACAAAATTGTATATAGTTGAACTATATCAGTAAGACTGTGGTAGAGAATATTAATCAAGACACTGTAAGATATATCTTGAATATATGTATCTGCATCTGTTGCTGCATCTGTTGCTGTTAAAGTTAAAGATCAGCTATTTGCTATTTAAGTATCTGTGATTCAAGAAATCATTCTTGATCTATTGTGCCAGCATCAGATTTAAGTTTCTCTCTGCTCTTTGTCTTTAATTGTGCAGCATCATTTTGAAACAGGTTCCAATTTGCAATCATGACTGGCCCTTGCAAGATAACAAGATGCTTGTAGTACTTCACCAAATAACTTATATATATATATAAAGATCTTGTCGAAACGTTGCAACAGCTTTTCTATGCCTTATACACGGGAAAATCCCCGAAGCCAGCTATGCCAGCATACCTACACCCGTGAAAATCTACGAAAACAAATATATGTTTTCTGAGGTTTTCGCGGGTGTTTGTATGTAGGTCTTTGGTTGTTCGGGTTTTCTCCCGTGTAGAATTGGAAGTATCTTCACGACGTTTCGATGAAATCTCATTCATCATCTTCAGGCTGGTGCTTCCGGCTTGGTGCTTCCAGGAGCTTCTTGGTGCTCCTGGAAGCACCAAGCCGGAAGCACCAGCCTGAAGATGATGAATGAGATTTCATCGAAACGTCGTGAAGATACTTCCAATTCTACGCAGGAGAAAACCCGAACAACCAAAGACCTACAAACAAATATATATTCAATATGAAAACCATGATGCTCATTAAGATGCTCATTAACATTTCCATTTATTTTCATCTCCCCACATTTTATAAAGTATGAGTTTCACCTGCTTTAAACAAACCAGGGTAGACACTTTCTGGGGATAAATAGTCTAATGAATAATTACAGCATATAGTGCCATGCCCTTCTTAGTTGAATACATATTGGCTATTTCACTCTTTTTTTAGATCTGCTAAAATTCTAGCCATTATAGCTGTTCAGCCCCTAACTAAAGATATATGTTGTTTTATTAAGTATATCAAATTATTAAAAAGATAGTTATGGAAAGTGATTAAACATTTAAGAGTGATAGATCTGTTTTAGTTATTTGAATCTTTTTTTCCCAGAATTAGAAACTGATCTTAACTCTGACACTGAAACATCCACATGCTCTTTGCTAGTGGTGTTTTAAAATAACCCCCTTTTCTCTTCCCTCAGAAATTTCATACAGTGGCTTTTCCCGGATAATCTTCTAGTTGTCTATAAGCCAGATGAGAGAGATGAAAAACCACTTGATAAAAGAAACCAAAAGAAAATGTGTTGAATAATGTTGTTTCCTTTTCTTTTTCCCCCCTGTTCAATTGCAGACTGTATTTTTCACATAGTTTTTGAGCCTTGGTATTTAGGAATGGGGAAGTGGGATTTTGTTAAACTCAAGATACATTTAACTATACTAAGTCATCAACCTGACATAAAAAGAAGTGAATCAGTGACTCACCATCCCAAGCAGATTTTAAGTGGCTTAAAGTGACCTTCAATGCAGACATAATTGGGTAATTTTTAATTACACTTATTTTGGATTGGTTGGTTTGGATTTGGATTGGTTGGTTTGGATTTTTTTCCCTTACCTGTGAATTGCTTTTTTTACAAAAAAAATAATTAGTATATACACTCTCAGGTTAGAAGCAGTTTGTTCAGCTATGCATTGTGCTGGGGCGGCATCTGTTTATATGAGGATCACTTATGTTTTTAGGTAAACTTATTTGGCTTTGTATCTGGTGGCTTTTTTAATGGCTTGTTTAAACGCCATTTTCCTTCTCCTTTCTTCCTCAAGCTTTTCAATTTGGCCTGTGAATTTTATAACTTAAGCTTGCATGCAAATTTCATAGTGCATTTCACAACCGTTAGTAAAATAAATCAGATTTTGAAAGCTTCCACCTAAAACCTGAGGAGGAATTTCTGATCCTTTTCTTTAACTGTCTTGTATTCCACAGAGTGAGTGGGTTATTTAAACATAAAAGATGTCAAATTAATATTTTAAAAAGGCATTCAAGTAAGCTGGAAGGACTATTTGGAGATTACATTTGAAACCTAAGCACTATAGGCATTTTCTGCCATTGTTCTTTCTAACAAAAGGAAATATTCACATTCTGATAATAAACTGACCACCTGTTGTGATGAAAGTTTGCCCCTAGCTGACTTGATTGTACTTTGAAAACTTTCTTAGGCACAGCTGTGATGTGGTGGAAATACCTGCCAAGAAAAGAAAGAAAAGGAATAATATTTTAATGGCCAGAAATAACCTTTTATAACTGTCAAAAGTGTAAAGAGAGGCAATTGTTTTGAGCTGTGGCAAAAACTCTGCATAGGTTTGTGTTCTTGCCATCTAGCTTCCTTTAAAGTTTAATTCAGGGGTGTCCAAACTTGGGAACTTTAAGTCTTGTGGACTTCAACTCCCAGAATTCCCCAGCCAGCGATGCTGGCTGGGGAATTCTGGGAGTTGAAGTCCACAAGTCTTAAAGTTCTCAAGTTTGGACACCCCTGGTTTAATTTATTGACCTTGCCATAGCTGCAGAATTTAGGGTCTGTGTCATGCAATTACCTAACAGGTCCTCCCTGTTGAGGTACCATGTAACTTCTGTTTCTCCATTACTACCACTTCTTCAACAGTCTGTGAGCTCTATGGGTCCTCATCTCAAACAATACTTCTCCCATAGGATTTCTTTACTTGAGAAAACACGATGGGTGAGGAGCCACATAATGATGGACAGATATGTAGTAAGAAAACAAAAGCCTTTCAACAGTCAGTGGGTCTGAAGAGCTATGTAGAAAGGTAACTGATATTATTACTTCCATCAAGAATGCAAATGATTAACTTTCCAATTACTAATATTTGAAGATCCAACTTGCAAATTGTGCCTAACGTGGGAATTAAAACCAATACAAAATCAGGAAAAACAAAAACAAAGGATATATTCCAATTGAGGTCTACTCAGAAGCATTCAGTATCTCCCATTACAGAGACAGTACAGAAGAATACTATAACAGATGAAGGGCCAGGACAGACTTCCTTATCTTTATTTCACCAAAAATTAACTACAAGTACTATCAGTTCCATCCCAGTATTCTATTCTATTCTGAAACCCAACTAAAAAGGATTCAGATATCATGTATCTTCCACTACTCTCTGAAACTGCCAACTAACCATGTTTTCAATAACATTTCTTTTAAAAAAGAGTTTGACATGGAAAATTGTCCTATATCAGGTATGTCAAACTTGAGGCCCACAGGCTGGGTATATCACATGTTGGCTATGCCCACCCTGTTTTAGCAAAGGGGAAAAAGTTGTGATACATTATGTGAAGTTGTGTTATTGAAAAGTTTGGCACCCCTGTCCTATATCATTGAATCCAGTGATGTATAAAGCTTACTTATGGTTTGATTGTTTCTTGAGACTTTTTCTTTAAAAGTCAGTGAAACCATCTGTTCTTCAAGGATGTATTCATCATCACCTGAACTTTTGGAAACAACACACATTGACAAGTGTTTACAACTTAAAAGACACTGTCCAATTCATCAATACTAAGGAAATTGAATTCTTCCAGATAATCAAGCAAATCTGACCCTCAAGCAACTCTGTAGGGCTTGCTCAACCAGAGTCCAACTCAAATCAGATCCAAGTGACTTTATCTAACAAATGACTATTTTTCACAATAGTTCTCCTTTGCTAGGAGAGACTGAATTACATTTAACAGGGCTAGATGAAGTAAAAGAAGAAAAATGCCTATATTTTCAATTTGTATCACTGTGAAGTAAACTTAATAATGGATCTCTATATGTTGCAGTAGACCAAGTAAGCCCATAAGCATGAAACCTCTCAATTTTCATGCTTTATACTCTGCCTCTTGCTTTAGAGTAGTATGTTTATCATTCCTGCTATCACCATTTATCTTACTCAAGACACCTCACCTGGCCTAACTGCAGTGTGTACTAGAGAAAACATGTGTTGCCTTACTGACTTATTGAAAGGTCAAAATCTTACTTGCCCTCACAAGGATTTTATTGGTATAAATAGCTAGCTGTGTAGCTTATAGACCACGATAGTTTCCTCCACTGCTTCTTTTGCTGTGGAGATAAACCAATCACACAATTGTTGAACAACATCAACCTATATTAGGAAGAAAATCCAAACTCATTTTTAAAAATTATTTTCATACTCAAAATCCAAATAAGTAGCATGGGGGAGATAAATGTTGTTTGGCTAAAAATAGAAAATTCAGGGGGAAAAAATGTTTCAGATGGACCACATGAATTTTTTTGGGAGGGGGAGGAGAGGGTATCTACTATTTGACAACAATAGATTCCCAATAGAAGTAAAATAAAAATACATTGAAAAGCATGCTGAAAATATTAATTAATAATTTAGGAACACACTGTAAGGTGAAATTGAAAGTCATCAAAATCTACCTAATAATGAAAACAATCCAACAAAGAGGCAGTACTGGGCTACTACAGATTGTTGTCCCCAATTCGGGTCAGAGCCTGGTTCTGAAGCCAATGATGGATGCCAGACACAAGATGCAGGTTTTCTGATTGCTTTTTATTGGAGTACTCCAAGAAAAGGGCTCCTGGCCAAAATGCCAAGAACCAAGAATTAAGTAAGCTTTATACATTTTCACTAAAGGAGAAGGTGGGACAAAGCAAGATAATAAGAAATATCACCTAATAAACATTTTAGTAATAATTCTACAATTTATTTTATTGGTCTTTAGCTGTCCCTATTCCTAAGCCTTGGCTAATGAATGCTCCAGTAGTTATCTAATACACATTTCATTTGCTGCAGGCCATCTCTATTCCTAACTTTTAGCTGAGGTGTGCAAGTTTCCTAACTGTTGTTACTTTTATCAGCTTTCTAACTACCCATAATTGTTACAAGCTTTACACATGCATATTTCCTGTTGATAAGCATTCCTTGTTCTTGCAGGACAGACACCACAATTACAGTCTTCCTCATTTGCTTTCAAGTGTGTGCCATGATCTTGCTTTATTTTAGAAGACAACCCATCAAATCCAATTATCTGTTTATCAACAAGTTTCAAATTGCTAACTAGTATGGTAACTGATGTAGTCCGAAGAGCATTAAAGACTCATCTATTTCAAGAAGCCGGCCTGGTTTAATTTTAATGGGTAAAGTTTTTAATTGATTTTAACCTTTTCTACTTCAAATTTTCAGCACAGACCCTTATTTAATTCCATTTTAAACTATTATATATTGTATTGTTTTGTATGTGTTATATTTCTGTGCACCGCCCTGAGTCCCTTCGAGGAGATAGGGCGGTATACATATTTGATAAAATAAAAGAAATAATAAATAAATCTAGTTGAAAACAAGCTCCTTCCACCTGAGCAGGAAGGAAAGCAGAAGGATAAAAGATCAGTTCCTAATTGACGATATAGTTTTGGAAAACTGCAAGTTCAATAAAGCTTGGCTTGATTGGGGGTGGGTGGGAAGGCTTTTAAATCCCTGCTACATAATTGGAATATCAAGTGCCCAGAATTAACAGAAGTAGTAGTTTTGTACAAAGATCAATAGCACAATAGAAGACACAGTTGCTGTTCAATTGTGATATATTGGGATAGGTTGAAGATAGTGCCAATAGTAACTGATCACTTGGGTGCAATTCTAAAACATCTGATGCATTGCTAAAATTACTATCAGTCAATTGCAAAAGGCAACTTTACTCCTGCAATTGGTACCTTTAATATTATAAAGCAACAATATCTGCCTATCCAGGTCCTTGGGAAGTACATGACTGATAGACAAAAATGCCACATCCAGTCTAAACATGTGGCTGAATGTATAACCAACTATAATCATCATCATCATCCCTAAAACACCTAGAATACTACTTGATCACTATTAGCATTGACAAAATCATTATCAGTCAATTGCAAAAGGCAACTTTATTAGGAACAGCTTACATCCTGTGATGATACCTTTAAAACCATCAAACATTCACAATTATCTATCACAGGTTCTTAGGAAGAAATTGATAGGTGGATACAAATGCCAAATGAAATTGAAATAACTGGCTGATAATGTGACCAACCATAATAATAACTGAAGAGTTTTCAGTGTACAAATGTTTTGTTATTACAATGCAGACCACATTTGAAGTTCAAATCTATTTAATAAAAGCTAATAATGTTGTCCAAAGACACGTAATGATGTTTTATCTCATGGTTTAGCACTTTCATATTGAGAATTGTCAATGACCCGCATAAGGACCGCAACTGACAAAATTATAAAGGACCTTCAGACTCTCCAGTTACTGTTGGAGAGGGAAAAAATGAGAATAAAAAGTGCAAAGAATCAGACAATATGAAATGAGTCACTACCCGGGGGAGAAAACAATGACAACGGCTTTGGAAAAGCAATATTAGAAAGCAGAAAGGATGAGAATGTTGGCTTAGCAAAAAGTGAAGGAATAAAAACAAAGTGCCAGTCTTATTTGTTTTTCGCAGCCTTTTATTTAGACAGTCTCTTTCATTCCCCTTCAAATGATAAATAGATTTTGGTGATGTTTTCATCAAACTAATTTCATTTCCCCCCCCCCCCCCATATATAATTAGAGCAGCTGGAGAAGAATGGCTATACATCATTTTCAAAGTGGTACTTCAGCTGTCACAATGGTACTCAGGAGGATGTTTGAATAATAAACATATCTGAATTATTAGTCCCACAGCAACAAAACAAACATATTTTGTAGCAAAGAAGGCCTAATCTAGATGAAATTAAGCACGCTCATCTCTCAGCAATATTAGTAGGATTTAGCTATTCAGACAAGTGCTCAGACTATTTTGATTTCAATGAGTGTGGAATTTGCTCTATAGGATGTATATGCTGGCATCAATATTGCAGAAGTGTAAGGTGTTAAGAAAGAATACAACTGGTGATCCATCAGAACTATAAAAATACACCTCAACTGCCATCTGATGAATTCTGGGTAGACTACAAAATTACTACAATGGGAAAAGAATACACATGCAATATCAAAAACAGCTTCATACCAATTTAGTGAGTGAAGAGATACAGAAAGTTTAATCAGTTAATCAGAGGAACTTTCACTCATAGTGGAATGCCTGAAGCCAGTATTTTCCCCCCCAATTGGTTATAATACACTTCAGGTTGCAGGGTTAAAACTTTATAGTGGTAGTGGTGGTGATTGGTTACTTTCGTTGCTTTATTGTGAAAATGGTAGTTCACATTTATTATAGGAATTAATGTTTTTTTTTAAAAAAAACCCTAGAGAACTTAGTGCAAACATTAAGTGGAGTGCCTGCTAATATTACATAGGAGCATCTTATATATTCTGAAAGCTTTTTCAGCATGGATGATGTCACTTTTTAATCATATATCCATGTTGAAACAGAACGCAAGGGCTGCAAAAATACAAGTTTATTTAAAATGAAGAGAGATTCTTCAGAGCTGAAACATACCTACTCAGAACTAATAAAGCATCATTGTGTGATTTCTTCATGAAAAGGAGGGAAAGAATCTGGGAAATATGAATGTGTGTGATATTCATCTAGTGCTGACTCCAAGCAATAAGATACTATTCCTTAGACACTTTCTGGGGTGTTTGGGAACTTACATTCTAAGTATATCTTTTTTTTTTTTACATTTCAGCGGCAGTCTCCATTGAACCTCAGATGAACTACCATATTTTTCAGACTATAAGACACACTCCCCCACCCCCTAAAAAAGGCTGGGTGCATCTTATACTCTGAATGCAGCTTTTTCAAAGCTTTTTTTCAGCCTTAATGAGACGCTAACTAGTGAAGCGATCTTCTGGGCCTCCTTTGCTTTTCTCATTGCTTCCGTCTCCGACAATCAGCTGTGCTTTAGAAGCTATTTTTTTAAATCTCCAAACGGGATGAAAGTGTGGACACTCAAAACCAGCAAATTTATGTGCTGCAGCTGACTAGACTAAGGACGCTAGCCAGATGAATACCTGGTAGGCAGATTTCCCCCCCTATTTTCCTCCTGAAAATCTAAGGTGTGTCTTATACTCCAAAAATACGGTATATCAGCAGGTTGGACAAACATGGTTATAGTTTTATTTCTGACCAGACCCCTGTCAGTTATTGCAAACAGGCTACTGAAACTCATTGCATATTTTACAAATGGCAGACAATGTGTTATTAAAATCTCTATGACCTTGATAAGCAAATTTACTTTTTACAGTTAGATATTTGGATCAGATTCTAGGATAATTTAAGTCTGGTACAAAACCAAGCTATTGATATGGTTGTTACCAAAGAAATTCCTCCGGGATGATTAATACCAATGGAAGGTTACAATAGAACATCACATTTCAGGACTACAATTCTTAAATATAGTTAACACTTATGCAAATGATTTGTCCTGAAAGTACAGATTGGAGAAATATTGAATTACAGACATTTAGATTTTATGGATTAATAAATCACATGGAATTATTACATTTATTCAGGACTTCCATTTAATTTGTGTCATGAACAAAACCAATGGCAATGGCAGAATGCATCCTCCAAAGAACAAAACTGTAAATGATAGGTATAAGTGGAAAAATGCTTTCACTTTGCATTTTAATAGAAAGTTACATGATGAACCAACATATAAATAGCTGAAATTGTATTTTATTAGGAAACATGGATTTGAAAAATATACTGTATGACAATATACATCGATAAGAAATGGATATAAAATATGTCCTAATTGCTTTTTAGAGTTTTTCTTAGTTAAAAAACAAAACAAAAACAAACATTATATGAAAACATGCTCTAATATTTGAAAAATCTAACATTTGAAAAATAAGAGTCTCACTTTAACCATAATTGGCAAAATTCCTAAGAAACACTTGAGCACTTCTGAGACAGGCTCTATATATCATTCCTGAGCATCTCCATATGGATGTTTTCTTCCTATACAATTTCTACCATAATGTTGCATTACACTGACCAAATTCTGAGCTGCTGGTGTCTTCCGTATTTTGTAAATATATAGATATTTCAATCAAGTGAGAGCAATTCCCTGAAATAACTCATAACTGAGAACCACCTGGAACTTTAGATATGGAGTACAAAGCTTAACTTTGAATAATCCCACCCCCCCAAGCCCTGGTGGTGTATCGGTTTCCCATCTGTCAAAAAAGAATTAAACACCTTTTGTTTAGTTTATTTCTAGCCAAGAATTAAAACGGAGCATTCGGAAAGCACAACATTAAATTGTATAATGTATGTTAATTTGGGAAATGCAGAACACATGACTTTGCATCAGTGCATGAATTATTCAGATATCCATAATTTCCCCAGGCAATTGAGAAGTAGTTTTCATTGGATGTGGGGACAAATATATAGTCTCTGTCTGGATAGCAAGAGCAAGAACACTTATATGCCTCTTCACAGAGTTTTACAGCCCTCTCCTAAGGGGTTTACATAGTCAGTATATTGCCCCCAAAAATCTGGGTCCTCATTTTACCAACTGCAGGAGGATGGAAGGCTGAGTCAACCTTGAGCCATTGAGAATCGAACTGCAGAACTTCTGGCAGCCAGCAGTCAGCAAAAATACTCTGCAGAACTGCATTCTAACCATTGCACCACCATGTTTCTATATGATACATGTCAGTAGATCCCATTTCAGCAACATATTTTATTTCCAGGGATCATTGTGTGGATTCAGTCACAGGATCTGTGTTGCTCTACTAACTCATATGTCAGTGGTTTATGGGAGGTTTTATTTGTCTTCCCCCAGCAGTTCCCTTTAGCAATAGCACTTAGACTTACAGTACATACCATTTCATGGTGCTTTTTACAGCCTTCTCTAAGCAGTTTACAGAGTCAGCATATTTTCCCCAATCATCTGGATTCCCTTTACACAGATTTATAACTGCCCCAACCAAGGCTAGCCATGAGCAAGCCCAGATTAATTCCCCAGGCAATGGTAAATTAGTCCATAACACACAAACAACAAGCTGCTCAAACTGTAAGTCCAGTAAAGAAAACATAAAGCACCAGTATATCCATATTACCTCACGTGTTTTAGTAATTCAGAGTCTCAGGAAACACAAACAAGAACGCAGCCATGACCCACATATGTTGCTTCCAGTAATACGTCCCTCTGCCTGCCATGCTAAATAGCACTCGGTGCAGCCCATCAAGAGAGGTTGGGCCTTTTCACCAGTAATCTGGCAGACCTTTGCTTCTCTGCCTTGCATGCTCTGAGATCCACTATGGCCGGCAGCTCCTCCTCCTCTTCTTCACTGGCATGCAAGCTGTCCCCAGCTAAAGCCTGTTCTGCTGGCAGGTTCAAGATCAGTTATTCCCGATGTGCCAGGAATGATTTCATTCCCTCTCAAGATGGCCTCTGAGGAAGCTTCAAAGGAATCGTTCAAAGGAGACATCACAGGACCAAATCCTTCAATCTTCTATCTAGATATATATGAAGAAGTGTGAAGCCATCTGTATACACCCAGAATAATTACATTCATATAAGTCCAAAATTGCAGAATATTTCAGTAAAGCAATAATCTCAAATTTTATCTTGAAATTTTGTGGAGCCTTAGGACCTTAACCTTTTTAGCTCCAAGAAATGTCTTTCTTCAAAAGTGTGCTCCCCTTGCCATTTTTCATCTCTTGCTGTAGTGCAAACTTCTAAATTCATCTCAAACATTAATTCACATAAAACATACAAGCTGCTCAGGATCAGATTTATAATTGTTGGTCACATTGTGAATTTTTAGCAATTGGCATGAAATATTAAGCAGATTAAGGGATACTATGATGTCATTTTCAGAGAGAAAAGCATTATGTTTCAAATGCAATCCTCAAAGTGATTCAGGGTCTATAAATTTAAACAATGTACCATGTTTCTTTAGATATAGTTATACTGTGGGACAATCGGCTTTTTTCTGGGAACTTGATACTTTCTTTAGGAGCAACCAGGCAATTTAAATAAATCACTATTGAGGCAATTGCCAATACAAAAATAAGTTAAGGGAACATTGATGTGTGGAAATAAGATAAAATCTTTTACTTTACTTTATTTCAATTTATATACCGCCCTTTTCACCAAAAAAGGGACTCAGGGCGGTGCACAGAAAGATAAAACCCCACAATATACAAAATATAAAAAACAATTAAACCAGTAGAGCTGTGCTAAAATTTAAATAAATAATTAAAACCCATAAATAACGAATTAAAATATTCCCTAATCTATGTCAGGCCGGCTAGATGAAAGAAATGAGCTTTTACCATCCGACAGAAGAGGCGTAGGTCCGTGATGGTGCGGATATCGGAAATCTATTACATTAGCTCTTTTGGTGCCTGATAGACTGATAGAATATCACCTGGAGGTAACGTTGGGAAAGACAACTATCTGCTAACTAGGCTACTGAAAGTTTGCCGTGTTATAACAGTTGTCTTTAGATTGTTGAACATGAGAATAATAAGCTCTCTCTTTGAGGGAAAGTGGCCAATTAAAATGAGTTTGTAGGAGGTGTCTTTATCCCTGGTGAGTGCTTTCACTTCACCAGCAATTACCACTGCAACATCCAGGTATAAGTATAGTAAATACATTATATAGTTGTCAAGATTGTCAATGTCACTATGTCTAAAAAGCGCAAGGGTGTAAATGTTAATATCACCACCAATAACAACTAAAAAAAAGTCACTGCAAAGGTGTACATAAAATGAAGCCATTTTTAATTCTAATCTCTTAGATGCCCTGAAGAATGTGTTCTAACTCTGCATTTTTCAGACAAGCTAACTCATAGCTGTCCATTTGTTCTAAGGAACAAATAAGGCAAATGGAGAAAAATAATGATATTAACTGTGATTCTCTCATCTTGTAGAATCAAAAGAAATAGAATTTGTGACAACATTGTGTGCCACTTGTGGATTGGATTCAAATCCTGCCAAACTACACTCAGCAGCTGGGGTACACATGTATGGCTGAATTAATCATGGATTATGAATAAATGCTTCTGCAAGGGAAAGGATTAGGACTTCTGATAGGTGATAGATCTCCCTAAACCAGCTTCAAACCACCATGTTAACTGCTTTCCAATGTTTCTTTTTCAGAAAATGTTTTGGAAAAGATGGTATATCTGAATTTTCAGAGAATCTAGTATGAAATGGATTGTCTATTTCTTTTCTGTCAGATTTCAGACTCTATCAAGGGACTAAAATTGAACTGATCATTCTTGAAAGCAACCTCTGCTAGATGGTGGAAGTGTGATCCTACTGATTCTATAGCTTCTTTAATGGCATTCAGTATCATCAAAGATGGCATCTTTCTGGATATCCTGTAAGGGTTGGGAGTTGGGGTAACATTTCTAAATTTCAGCTACTGGTAATGAGAAATGTACAATTACCTTGTTACATTTCTATGGCATATCATATGGCTTGGTTTGCACCCCATACTTGGTTTTACTATTTACAGTTAAACAGGGGAGGGAATCCTCAGCATACAAATGTCAATTTATACATATCTCCACACAGACTGGATAGGTAACATTGTCAATGTTCTTCTTACCTGATTCCTGAAAGGAATTAGGACTGAATGGGACAAAACAAACTGAAATACTGCTAACGCACATTCTCTCTTAAGGAGCAAGTCCAAGCCATAGTTGTTGTTTTTTCTGGACTCACAGCTTCAGATAGATCAATAGCTTGATATCAACTGGTACACCAGCCAAAAGTAAAAATCCCCAGGCAACAGATGTCAAAAGATGGCATCTGTTGTCTGGGAACTTTTTACTTTTGGCTGTTATACCAATTAAGGCTTTTTAAAAAGTAAATTATTTTGACAACAGTCACTCATGCTCTCATTATTTTGAGATTGGATTACTTCAACATATTATATTAAGGGCTGCCTTTGAAGAATACCTGGAAGGTTCGGCTGATAAAGAATGCAGCATCCTACAAATTAACAGATGAAAGTTGTTTCAGCAGAATTATACCTATATTATGGATTTTGCATTAGTTGCTAGAGAGTTTCTAAGCATAAACTGTAGATGCTATTGTATTTCCTGAAAACCTCTACATAGTTTTGGTCCTTCATCATTTTGTTAGATCATTGGGACATGAGACACTAATTACAGAAAGCTATTTTAATGATCTCGTTCTGTTAATATTTTTAGTGCTGTCTTCTCTCTTACATGTCTACTTCATCTATTATTCTTAAGATTTTACCTTTTTTGTGCAAGCCACATGGAGTCAGGGAATATATAAATTGTATAAACAAATAAATGAAGTAAACATTACTCATTTGTAAAATGATGACAATGCTCAACTACTTGTGCATTCAACAATCTAGAATTGCCATTTCTCCATGAATTAGTTTCTCCAGTCATTAGTTTCCTGGAGAGATTTAGACATCAAATTTGGATATCTATAAGAGAACATCTTTTTGTAGAAAGGTGTATAGTCACAAAACTTTGAAATCTGATGATTGGTGTTACAGATTTTGTCTATGTAGCTCTTTGGATTCAAGGTACTTCAGCATAACACACAAGAAGTGCATTAAGGTATTGCTGTCCAGTGGTGGGGAAATCAGGAGATTCAGCTAAGTATGGAGATTTATTGCAAGCTTAAACTCTCCAGAAGAATCTGAGCTTCTAATGGGCAAGGGAAATTAGCAAGAGTTAAGATCTAAATTCAAGAGGGCTTGACTTAGATCTCTTGTGGGCGGCATGCCGAGATTTGTCCCATCCCTTGGGTCATCTGTTAAAGTCACAAACTTTTTTCTATCCAGGTGTTCAGAAACACCTTTTGGAAATCAAATCAGAATCATTACCCAGTTTTGTTATAGAAGACCACTTTTCCCTGGCTGCACAGCAATAATACTATTCATGCTGATTTATTTCAGTTTAGTTCTGTTTGCTGTTTGAGAAGTTCATGGCTTAAGCAGCATGTCAGTTAATACATATTAATATGAGTTTCAAGTGCACATTCATGTTCATTTTTAACATCCTATAATTGTACTTTAGAATCAGCTTTGTTTTGTGTTAGCTTTCACAGGATTTGGGCAGCCAGAATCTTAGATAATGACTTTTATAGAATCTTTGTTGCCAAAATCTAAATGGCAACTATAAGATACCAAATAGATTGTCTGTGATCTAGTGTTTATCCCAACTTTGGAAGTCCAGATCCAGCAGCTACATTACAATGCATTTTCTTCAGAAGAATATGTCTTCTTTACCCCCATCCACTTTCTGGTGTCTTTGTCTGAAGCTCTTGTTTAAATTGCAGATTGCTTACTCATCTGTTCTTTGGTGTATCTGTCTATCTTAATTTAGCTTTAAGTGATTGGTGCTGATCATTATAACAAAGAGCCACTTAACTGTTAATAACTGGGGGGAAAGTTGTCATGATGAGACAAAGTGGCAGAAGAAAATGAAAAAAGACAGGTAGCCTGGTTTTATATTTGCATTTGTCCAGAGAGGATCTGAAACACACAAAGGCCCCATCGAAATCCATAATACTTTACTATGTCAAGATGCTAGTGGCCTTACAATCCAAGCCATGCCTTCCTTTTTGGATTTGAATGGGAATCATAATATTAAATTAAAATGACCCCTTAATTCAACTGGGTCAGATTTCAAGCAAGTGCATTGTTAATAAGAATAAGACCATGTGCCCTTTTTGAGATTCTAGCCCTAGTCCAGTGATGGCGAACCTTTTATCCACCGAGTGCTCAAACTCTGAGTGTACATGCCCAAACTGAAAGGTGTACATGCACAAATGTGCACATGTGCAAATATGCACATATACACATGCATGAGCAGCATAGACCCGAAGACCAGCATCCCAAAACTTACAATGTGGTAAGAGGTAAGATCTTTTTCTTTCATGAGCTTCTGTTTGTTGGGAAACAGAAGCTGGCAAAAGAAACGCCACGTATATCTGATCTGGGGTGACAACAGAGACGGCTCTGTGTGCCACCTCTGGCACGTGTTCACCATTATGGTCCTATTAAATAGATATCATGGTGATGAAAGAAATGTCCTTCTGGGTTCGGCTCCAAGTGGGGAAAAAGACACTGGAGACACGGAGGCTGCTTGGAAAGATGGTTTAATGGTGGACAGGACCACATGGCTTGAGTCCTGAACAGAGAAGGTGCTCACATGCTTCAATGTTGGTGGACAGGAAGATAAGGGATGAGCAAGAGCTTGCAGGGCTTTTTATCAACTGTTCAACCCCACCTATCTGTTTCTTGTTCCTGTGTAAGAACTGTACTCTGATTGGTTGCCAGGCTCCCATGGGCTGAGTCCAGGTTTGGTAAAGCTAGTCATATCTTAATCCCATGACTCTGGAGCTGAAGGGGAGAAGTCTTTCTTATGTAAAGGGACTAGCTCAGGCTTTAATGGCTCATTGACAGAGGGGGTGGGGGCAGGAAGCTGCAGGAATTAAAACCTGTTTCTTCCTTTTCACATCCAGGGAAATATAACATTCTGCCTTTTCAATATTTCCTAGGATATTTCATTTTTCTGGGAGAGGGATGGATGATAGCTTTCCACAATGGTCCTATTAAATAGATATCATTGTCCTATTAAATAGATATCAAACTTAAGCTTTTGACTACTATTTCACCTTTATGGAAAACATTTCAAAAATTGCAAGAAAAAGGATAATTTTGTATCTGCCTGAAAACTGATTTTGTATTTAAGATGATCAGAGAGGATTTTCCCCATCTTTTCAACCTAGAGAGGCCAAATCCAACTGGAATTAATCATGGAGACTCTCCCAGAAAATCATCTTTGTTATTATATATCTACATACAGTGTATATGTAGATGAAGATAGATTGGCCCTGACTCTTCCAGTCCTTTAAAAAAAGTTAAAGATTTGGATATATTTCAGGGTATGATCCATTGATCCAGGTTAAATGGCCCACTTAGAGGTTTGCTTATTGCTCTGTTTGAGTTTAACTTAATTAGCTACTATAGGTCTTTACTCTTGATATTTTTATTATTTTTATGTGTTGTTATCCTCTGAGAGTTGCATTTGTGAGATGGGAAGCCATATAAATCAACCTAATAAATAGTTATATATAAAATACATCGAAAATTGCTACATGCTGCCATTCAATCCATGTGCAGAATCAAATTAAATTACTTGAACAGACCATTACTGATTAAAATGTATTGCCATCTGTCTCTGATACCTGTACAGTTAATTGATCCACTATTGCCACATGCCAATCATCCCGTTTTACATGTGCTCAATCTCAGAAACATACATACACAGCCATATCATATGGACATCCATTAGCAGAAGCAGCAAAAACAAGGAATTGAAAAAGGAGGCATTGGTATATAAATGGAAGGCATAGAAGAAAATTGGGGAGAAAAGAAGGGTTTAAGCCACAGTGGCGTAGTGATTAGAGTGCAGATTAGAAGACTCCCCTCCTTCCCTCTGTTTGGTCTGCTACTGCTGTTGCTGCTGCAGGTCCTCTGCCAACCTTCTTGCATTTACCTGCTCTATTCTTGCCCAATCTAGCAACTCCCCATGCTCCTGTGACATTAAGCTGTAAACGGAGAAGACAAAAAACCAGGAATTTTGTTTAAAAGTTGTCTTCAGGGAGGCAGATAAAAAAAGGCGGGAAACATGTTAGGGGGGAAAAGAGAAAATGTCACCTGAACCAGGCAAAGGAAGTTGAGACTAATCACATTCGAGGTGGGGGGCAATTCCAACTAATCAAATCAAGATCTTTGGGGGGGGGGGGGGGAAAGGTCCTGAAGCATGCCCACTTCTTGAACCAACTTTGAATTAAGACTTGGCAGCCTTCATTTCTCCAGCCAGTGCCCGATAACCTAACTGAGAAGAATAGATATAAGTGTGAACCACTGTATGTGAGAGAGACAAAGACAAATGAACATTGTAATCACTAAGGTTTTGTAGCTACTTTATATTCACTGGATCTCCTTGTATTCTAAAGAACCTATGGTGGTTCAACCTGCAGTTGAAAGTGGTTTGTTCCTAATTCTGTCCTGGCTATTGAACAAGGTCCAATGTCTTGTCCTGCTCTAGCCATACTTATCTGGAAAACCCAAGTAGAAAGCATGGGTATGGAGGGGACGGGGAGGAAGAATAAAAGATGCATGTGCCTCAAACAGGCTATGAGTGTATGAGGGAATGACAATAAACCAAACCTGGTTGTAACACCTCTGACTTCTTCCTTTTCAGCACAAGACCCAAGAAATGAGGGAACAAGAAATGAGGGAACAGGAACAGGGTAAAGCAGTATAGAATTTTTGTGATGATGATGATGATGATGATGATGATGATGATGATGATGATGATGATGCTGACTAGGCACATTGTTGTGAGATGTTAAGAGATGTGTTGCTTGCTTGCTTGCTTGCTTGCTTGCTTGCTTGCCTGCCTGCCAGCCAGCCTTGCCTGCCTGCCAGCCAGCCAGCCAGCCAGCCAGCCAGCCAGCCAGCCAGCCAGCCAGCCAGCCAGCCAGCCAGCCAGCCAGCCAACCAGCCAGCCAGCCAGAAAATTTCTCCTTAGTTCTAGGTTTGATCTGTCTTTAATTAACTTCTGTTTCATCTTGTCCTGCCCTCAGGTATTTTGGAGAATTGATTGACCCCTTCTTCTCTATGACAGAGCCTGTAGTACTGGAAGACTGCTATTCAATCATCCCTAATCCTATTGCTGGATCAGGAGTGGGTTCTGGCCGGCTTTATTGCCGGTTCACTCAATTCAATTAAAATTGTTCTGTGCATGCGCAGAAATAAAAAAAAAAAGATGGTGATGGTGGTGACCAGGGAACCAGTTTGGGGGCATGGCAGGTTTGGGTTGCTGCCGGTTCCAGCGACCCAGGCCACCATACCACTTCCGGTTCGGGCAAAATGGGCTGAACTGGTAGGAATCCACCTCTGTGTTGGATGCAATATGCCAAGTGTGGTCTTATCAGTGCAGCATATAAAGCATCATTATCACTTCACATGATCTTGATGCTATCCCTCTGTTGATGCAGTCTAGGCCTGCCTTTTTTTGGAAGCTGCAGCATACTACTGGGTTGTCCACTAGACACCTACATCCTATAAAAGTCACTACTTTGAGCCATGTACCATCTATTCTCTACCTGTGCATTGTGTAAGTATAAGTAAGTATATTACTTTTCTTGCCTTTAAATTGCATTGTTTGGATAAGACCCAGTGTTCAAGCCTGTTAAGATCTTCTGTGTCTTGACTCTATATTCCAAAATGTTGGCTATTCTCCCCAATTTGGTGTCATCTGTGAGTTTGATGAGTTCCCCTTCTATCCCCCTGTCTACAACAAATAAAGTTGTTAAAGACTACATGTTGAATATAATTGGTGAGCCAATTGTGAATCCATCTGGTGGTAATGTTTTCTACCCCACATTTTTCTATCTTACCATGGTGGACTGTTGTCAACTTTGCTGAAGTCTAAGTAAATTATGTCTAGAGTATTTCCCTGATCAACTAATTTAGTCACTTTGTCAAAGAAGGATGTTGGATTGAGAATCCTAGATTCCTTAAACCAGCCCAGCTCAATTGGGATGAAATCAGAGGAAAAGACATATTGATATGGATGTAGAGAAAATCTTTTTGAACAGGACTGTCTGTAGCTAAACATATTTCTGCTTATTGATTTGTTTTCAACATTAACTTCTGATTTTCTCATAAGACAACTCTATGTCTATATCAGAAATAAGTTGTTTTGTTTTGTTTTCATATTGGTAAATATGATGCCTCAGTCTTTTACAAGTTACATTCATAAAGTACTTGGGCTGCAAAAGAAAGAAGTGGTGAAAATGTCCTATTTCTGATTCACTACTAGAAGAATGTTGTGAATGGAGTGCTGGTATGCAACCCACTAAAATAAAATACTATTTCTACAAATTACATTTAGGAGAAAATTTAAATTCTTAGGTTTATCAGTTTTCAGCAGTATTTTAGTCTATTTCCCCCCTATTTTTCAGTCATATTTTTTTCCTTGTTTGGGAATATTGCTTTACCATGAAGGCAGTTTGGTTGTGATGCTACAATTATTTGCAACCCTCAAGCTACTTACCCCAGATGTAACCTGACTGAGTCAAGCACCCTTCAAATCTGAGGTATGAAGCTTCAGCAAGTTGGCCTGGTTGCTCTGCTATGACATTTGACATGCACTGCCAATTAATTTCCATGACAGTGGTATATACAGTGACAAGGGCAGGCTTTCTCATGAGATTTCAAGGTCTTTCTGCCCGAGGTCAGGCTATAAGCATCAATCACATTTACGCTTTCCTGAAATTGTCACTAAGCCTCACCAATAAAATGCTCCAGTGTAAACCTTTTTAAAAAGGGATTTTTCACCTTCCCAAAGACTTGAATTATTTTAATTTTTATGAGATGAATTGCATGCTAGAATAATTTTACAAGAACGTATCCAGTTTTATATTAGAGTATGTATTACAATTAGTGATGTAACTTTCCTTGGAAGGCAAGCCTAAGGTGAGCAATGTGACCTCTACATTTTTCTTTGTTCAGATTTTAAGACTTTTCCCCATTTCTCAATTCCTACTTACTTTTTTCTGCAGCTACAGATTCGGTCCCCTTCTCTATCTGATTTACTCTGCTGACCCTTGGATAATATTGGCATAAATGGAAGAAATCCTGAGATTGTTCTTCTTCCCTCTCCAATACAATGGTCCTTGGGGAAAGGTTTTTTTTTCCTTTGGTAATCTGAATGTAACCTGGCTGCATTGTAAGCAAGTTTAGACCTGATTTATAGTTGGATAGGAGAATAACAGAAAGTCCCAGTACTGAAGGCCACCCCACCACCCCTTTCTATTCAATCGGGTCTGGTTCTTGGATACTGCTTAGACAAGTAATTTTCTGGGCAAAGTTTTTCAGAAGTGGTTTGGCTGATGCCCTAACCACTATGTCAAACTAGTTGTTTTATAGGCCAGATTAAGGACTTGAAGAACCATTCTATAATCCTATAAAGTGGCAATGGCCATTTCCATATCACAGTGAAATAAATTAAAAGGCATCTCTGAGAAGTAAACAGAGCTTGAACTCAATTATTTATATCTTATATGTAACAAACAAGTGCTTGAAAGGATGGAGATCCTTTCTTCCATCCTTCTTACTTATCCCAGACAATGAAGTCCCACTATAAATTCTGAGTTAAAGGAATCAAATCGCCTAGGGAGATCAATCAATAGTTCAAAGCTATTAAGAACATAAGTTGAATGTGTGCTAGACCAAATTTGTATTCTTACTTTCCCTAATATTTTCTGATTCTCTGAGGACTCTACTCTATGTTTTAGTATTTGGGGATTTATCTATGAACTTATTTGATTCAAGCTGGAAAGGGGAAGGAGATTTAATTCATTGAGTTTTGGAATATTGGAATAGCCATTCTAAAATTACAAATTGTACACAATCTTACCATGGACCACGAGTTAATGTGCACATTGAACTGTAATTTAATATAGGGCTCAAATTAATGAAGAACATATCATCAACACTGATGACATGCAAATTTCATTTTGCTTTTATTCTCATTCATGAACCTTCCTAGTACATACATACATGTATGTAGGTAGGTAGGCAGATATGTTATATATGTAGGTATAGGTATAGGTATTTGTTTGTTTCCCTATGTAATAGCACATTCATGTTTATTTTTTATAGGAAGCAGTTGTACAGATTAATGAGATAATCACATTAAAGACCTTTGCACACAAGAAACAGGAAAATGCTTAATAAACATAATTTTTATAGACTCTTCAGTGCTGCACTTATAGTTTCAAATGAGCTCTCTCAATCTGAATGGATTAGTCAACTTGGTAACTTCAAGGAATCCTAAAACATTAGAATCTGATTTTTATTTTAATACAGTTTGATTCAAAGATAATGGTTATCCAATTGTAGCAATTCTGGTCTCTTTGTAAGCTGACTGCTTTTCTTTATTTGCAATATTTAAATTGAAGTATATATAAAGCTGTATTATTTATCCATTAATTATATACCTCATTGTTTCTTGAGGGCTCCAGGGACATAAAATAATGAGCTTCAGGAATGCAGAAAAATAATGTAGCTCTGCTTGGTTCCAATTTAAAAAAACACACATTTCAAGCCCTACTGACCTACAAAACCATAGAAAATGGAAGTTGGTACTAAAAGCTAACAGTTAGGGAAAATCAGAGAGCAATACATTGCATGCATGATTTAGAAGTGTTTCCCTTTGAAGAAATATCTCCACAGGGCATTATGTATTCTGTGGCTGAATAGTCTAACAAATAAAATTATAATATTTTATTATTTGTTTACTTCAGCTTCCATTTTAATGAATCCTAGACCTGTGAGACAGATACTTATTGCACTTTTTTTAAAGATTTAAAGTTAAATCTACAAATGAGTTATTGGGATTAAAAAATGGACAAGTCTAAGACAAATTCGTGTTATCCATTGGGGCCAGGAGGTTTAAATCACTGGTAAATTTCTTACAGTATTTGTAATCAATAGGTTCTTGGATTTAAAACATAATAAATCTCATGCACTTTATTTTCTACATAGATTTCCAAAATATAGTCTGCTTTTGAAATGCATATTAAGAGGAGGAGGAGGCTGATCTATAATTTAAATACTTGAATGGAAAAGATTTGCTATTTCCTATTGTAGGAAGTTATCACCCAGCCCTCTCCCAGAAAAATGAAATATCCTAGGAAATATTGAAAAGGCAGAATATTATATTTCCCTGGATGTGAAAAAGGGAGGAACATGTTTTAAAGACAAAGTAACTCCCTACAGTGTCTTGCCCCCACCCCCTCTGTCAATGAGCCATTAAAGCCTGAGGTAGTCCACTTTACATAATAAAGGCAATATCAGCTTTTCACAGAAACAGAAACTGACCACATGGCATCTGAGAACTCAACCAAACCTGGATTCAAAACACAGCCTAGAGAGTTGCCCCTGCATTGCCCTATGTGAATCTGACAACCAATCAGAATACACTTCTTACACAGGAACAGGAAACAGATAGGTGGGGCCGAACAGATTATAAAAAGCCCTGCAAGCCCCTTCCTCAGCCTTCTCTTCTTCTTCCCCAAGATTGAAGCATGTGATCACCTTTTCTGTTCAGGACTCAGGCCATGTGGTCCTGTCCACCATTAAACCATCTTTCGAAGCAGCCTCCGTGTCTCCAGTGTCTTTTTCCCCACTTGGAGCCGAACCCAGAAGGACATTTCTTCCAACACTATGTCATAATTGTATCAGTTATATCTCCCCTAACGTTGATAAGCACTGACGCTCTAATTGTTTAAAACTGGCACAACTGAAAATGATAGAATGAAACTGCCTCATATAAAGTTTCTAAGTGTAAATAATGATTGCTATATTGATATATGAGGCAACACTGGATGTTTCTGCTTGGATCAAATTGTACCTAACATTTCAACAAAATATTGAAAGTTAACAAAAAAAACCACATAAAGGCATTTGTGCCTAATGAACACAATTCTGAACTAAATCTGAAAGCTCCTGCATGGGTCAGCTGATCACATATTATTGTTTCTTGATTCAGTACCTCAGAGATGTTAGAAAAACATCATTTCTGATGTGAAACATGAAACACCTTGATATCCTTAAGGTTTTTATGAACCTGAAAAAGGAGTTGAAAAAGCTGAACCTTTTTTTTTTTTGTAGAAGGACAATCTTGGGAGGAGAGAAAGAAACTAATTGAAGGATTTAACAGGTATTTTGATCTCGTAAAATAAGATTTGTGTCAGAATATAATTCAATAGAAATATAAAACCACATTGTCATTACTCATATAGACTGGCATAACATATATTGAAGAAATGTGTGTGCATTACACTAAATATATAAATTTTTCAATTAAAACAGACAACCCAAAGGGGCTCTTTCAAAAGGCAACTGGGCTTTCTTGTTTTTCTTTGAAGACGTTTCATGTCTTATCCAAGAAGCTTCTTCAGCCCTGACTAGGTGGTGGGGAATGGCAGGATTTATATTCCTTGCAGATACCTGGTCATTTGCAGTCTTTTAGAGAGTTGTTGGGGCCATTTGGAGGTTTATCTGTGTTCTCAGGGTCGCCTGAGTAGTGCAGATGGGTGTGGAACCTTCCTTGAATTGATGAAAGGACTGTTGTGGAGCTGTGCTTTCTGCAGGATGTTTTTTGCCCTGTGCCCCTGTTGAATATAGCTACAGGCTGCTGGGGATGAGTCTGTGTTGTCGGCAACTCAAACTGAAGCACAAATGGTTCCTGTAGTGTGTATTTTTTTTCTGGAAATCTGTTCATATTCCCATACCATTTGAAGAGTGTGCTGGTATTCACTTACAACAGCTATGACTAGGTACAAAGCATCTAAAAATACTATTTTTGGAGATACAGCACTATTTATTATGTTGAACAGAGATCGCCAACTATTTTTTGCTTCTTTTAGGTCAGCAGGAACACTTGATGGTTGTTTTAGGCACTCCAATAAAGTTACTGTTTTAGGGCACAGGACTATTCACAAAGCTGATAATGTTGCTTCATCTTTAATGCCTAATATACAAAACAATTCATTTGTATGCAATAGTTTAGGTCCCTTTAGTTAAATTGCATTCGTTAATAAATTCAGAAACTAAATGAATTTCTGTATGCTACAAATTTAAATTTAACCTTGATATCCATCTAAAAATTTAAATGCATATTTACTGTTCATGTGAACTTATTTAAAGAGTCAGAATTAGGACACAGTGGATCTGGCAGGTATAGAAGTTGTCTTTTTCCCCTATAGAGTTGATGATCCTAACAAGTGGCTACTTATTAAGCCTATAATTAGGAGATGCCATGTCTACAGAAAAATGTGATTCATCTAACCTCTCAGGTTGTTATTATAGTTCACTTAGTTTTGGTCAAACATAAGCTCCTCTAAGTACCTGTCTGAGCATTTGAAGATAGAAATAATTTATTAGTCCAAAGCAGGGGACAGATATAAAGTGTCTCTAAATATTTCCAGTTCAAATTTCAGCTGCAAGAAACATTGTTAAATGAAAATTATATTCAACTATGGAAGGCAAGGCAAGAACTTAAACACTATGAAAAGTTTTCTGCCAGAACTGTCTCCCGAACCATTTAGATCTGCAAATAAAAACCAACTATTACTGTAAATGACCTGCGGAAAAGTTTAATTGATACTGGAGCAGTTATGCTCAGGTCTATAGCTCAGTATTACTGTAATGATAATTTTCATGGCAGAATTGTCAGAAGTACACCTTTTCTTTGACCTTTTCATAATAGTCATTGACTAAAGAAAATCTTGATAAGCCTGAAACATTTTGGAATGAAGAGCTTCATTACAGATGAAATAAAAATTGAACTACCAGCCATAACCACATAAGATATATTTAGAGATAAGAGGTGAAACAGTTGAGGAAAACACCTGCCCAACCATTAAGTATTATGCTAGCTATATTATGCTTTGAAGGTTTTCTGGCAGCCAATGGAACAGAAAATATTGTGCAGGAAGTAAGAAGAAAGGATTTGACTAAATAACAACTTATTCTAGAATTTAATGTCCCATAGTCAATGAAGAAATTGAAGCTTGAAAAGATGGATATTTCAAGAAAACAGCAATCCGAAATACCCCAAATCAACCATGAATTATTTACAGAAAATAGTTTGAAATAGATGTGTTTATATGATCCTATAGATGGCGTAACATGTTTCTTTTCAGTGAAGCACCTCTCATATAGCCACCTAAACACCCCAAACATTCAAATCTCCCCATTCACCTTCTCCTAACTATGTACCTGCAGCAATAACATATCTCTTATAACTGAATCTTGAAACTGAAATGAAAATACCTTGTCTACAAAATTCCTCACACAATATATCATCTTCAATCACAAATTCACAAAAGTTGGGCTCCACTAATTAACAACTCAATGTAAATGTCAAGGAACAGGAGGATGAGATGATACCAAGCCAACAGATATATAAAAATCGCTGGACCTGGAACAAGAATGCAACATGAGTAAATTTCTCCTTCCCCAATTCGCACAAAAATAAAGGAAGTGAGATAAGACCATTATCTCATACTCATGCCAAGCTCCAACTAACACCTTATCCTAAAGTTGCTTTTCAAAAGCAATTGGAGTTTCTTATTTTTTTTTCCTTTGAAAACATTTCACTTCTCATCCCAACATATTCTTCAGTTGTGAAGGACAGAATTGAAGAAGGATGAGAAACTTTCAAGGAAAAAAACTAAGGAAGTCCAGTTGTCTTTTGAAAAGCGCCTTTGGGACAACCATGATCTGGATGATTGAAAATCTCTATGATTAACACCTTAGTTGAGCCATACAAAAGAGCTTCAGGAATAACCCAAAATTCCCTCTGAAACTTTCCAATCAAGTAGCCTTTCTCTCCATACAGGAAAGTGGCTGAAAAGAACTGCAAGGCTAGGAAGAAGTGATCTATCCATGATAAGGTACTGATATCAGTATACACCAATACCAGACCATATCATCACTGTGTCCAGAACAAGGCCCAAATTCAGTGTGTGAAATGTCCTGGCCCAATAATCTGGATTCGAACATGGTTATTGTGGTGGCCCTAGACTCCCGAGACACTTCTACCTTCTGGTTCAGAGAAGGCAGATTAAATTCTCCAAGTATCATAAACCTGGGAAACTCCATGCCACTGAGACTCAGTTTGGTCTAGTGGTTAAAGGTACCAAGGTAAAAACCAGGAGATTGTGTGTTCAAATCCTGCTTTAGCCTTGAAAGTCGGGTGGGTGACCTTGATCTCTCTCAGCCGAACTCACCTCACAGGGTTGTTGCTGTGGGGAAAATAGGAGGAGGAAAAATATTAGGTATGTTCGCTGCCTTGAATTATTTGTAAAAAAAAATTTGTAAAATAATTAATAAAAATATTTCTAAAATAATTCATTTTTTATAAAAAAAATTAAAAATAAATTATTTGTAAGAAAAAAAATGTAAAGGTGGGATATAAATATATATTTAGACAGAGGATACAGAAGCACATTCAGGGAAGTTGCTGCACAGAAGAGAAGCTGGTATAGTATCATCAATCCCAACTAATCCCTCTGCCTTCATAGACAGGATCTCACATCTGGCTTTACATGGCACAGCATCCCTGAAAGACACCAGAGATTCTTGAATGGCAAGTGAATTCTTTCCCCTACTCCAGAATCTTGGCAGATGTTTCATGAAAGACCCAAGAGGACATTTCCATGAGAGACTACCTTCCATGCCCAACTAGATTTTGGTAATGCAAAGCAGTTCATTGATTAGATCATGGATGTGGTGAGTCATATTACTGATGTGGTGGCATAGTGGTTAGAGTGCAGTAATGCAGGCTACTTCTGTTGCCTGTCGGCTGCCTGCAATTTGGCAGTTCAAATCTCACCAGGCTCAAGGTTGACTCAGCCTTCCATCCTTCCAAGGTGGGTAAAATGAGGGCCCAGATTGTTGGGGGCAATATGCCGACTCTGTAAACCACTTAGAGAGGGCTGTAACGCAGTCTAAGTGCTATTGCCATTGCTCATGACATGAGCTCAACTATGCTCAACTATGATCTGAACAGAATATTAAAGTAGAGGAGGCACATCCTTATACCAGAAAGCACTGTAAATGTAAATTGATATCCAATTGGGAGTCTCTCTCTGTTTTCAATTTTCTGATGATTTCATAAAATTTTACAGGAAGTTACAAATTTTCTACAAACATTCTAAATGTTTCATTATATTTCGGAATGTATATCATGCAAACAAAATTTGCATAACAACTGGTATATAAAATTGCTTGTAATGCGGAATATTTAAGGGGAAACAGAATGAAAAGTACATTTATTTATTTATTTATTTATTTATTTATTTATTTATTTATTTATTTATTTATTTATTTATTTATTTATTTATTATTTATTTATTTATTTATTTATTTTTCACATTTATAACCCGCTCCCATCTTACCACAAAGGGACTCGGGGCGGCGAACAAAGAATTATATCAATAAACATAAATACAGAGAGATTAGGTGCCTGTGTTGTGACCATTTTAAAATCCCCATTTACAACTGGCGGTGCTGGGGTTACGCAAGGCCGGCTAGTTGGAAGAGGTGAGTCTTAAGACATTTGCGGAAGAGGCGGAGGTCAGGAATGGTACGGATTTCAGGGGGCAGGTCGTTCCAAAGGGCTGGTCCTGCCACAGAGAAGGCTCACCCCTGGGTGCCGCCAGTCGACATTGCCCGACCGACGGCACCCTGAGGAGGCCCTCTCTGTGGGAGCGTGTCGATCCCAGGGATGTATGGGGCAGGAGGCGGTCTTGCATATAGTCTGACACACATAGGTAAAACGCTTGTGGACAATTGCACAATTTTTTTATTACAAAAATGAAGCTGAGCAAAATTTAAAGTAGATTGGGAAAAACAGAGAAGCTCAACAAAAGTTAAATTTATTTGTCCCTATCCAATAATATAATTTTCATTGCATTTTATACTCATGATAAATATTCAACATTATGCTTTTCAATTGACATTTGAAATGACCAGATGAAAATAAAGCCACTCGGAGATCTCTTTATTCCCAAGCTAGATTAATATTACATGAAATCAAAGTTAAGAATGTACAAGAGAACTGTACAGTTTTATAACTGAGTACCAGAGGTGGGTTGCTTCTGGTTCGCCCCGGATCAGGCGAACCAGCAATGGTGGCAGTGGGAGGCTCTGCCCACCCACCCAGATGCTTCTGAGCATGCACAAGCATGCGAGCACAAGCAGTAGCGCAGGGATATGCAACCCACCTTTGCTGGGTACAGGTACACAGACTTATATTATGATGGATATAAAGAAAGATTAAAGGGCAATAATTTATTATAGCAGACAATGTTCATAAAAAGAAGGTAGTTAATATGCACTTTACTCTTGGCTGTTGATGATTGCTGGAACACTAATTCAAAGCAATCAAAATTTATCAATGAAGAGTTGAAGGGAGAAAATGAATGTTGTATCAATCAATATGTCTCATTTATTAAGACTAGCATAGTGCAGAGTGAATTATTTATAAAACTCATTTCTAGGAAACAATCACTTGTCTATTTATAATATACACTTCTCTTTCTCAGAATACCTACAGTATGTGCATGAGACAAGAGAGAAGCAGTATGTCATTTCTTTAGAATACATAAACATTACATTAATCTCATAAAAGTTCTCCTATTGTCCATCCTCAAATGCAGATAAAATCTCACGTTTTTTAACTCCAAACCAATATGGTTTTACTATTTTGGTTGTAGAGGTTAACACACATTCACACACACAAATAGACACACAATTTTATTCCTCAATCCAAACATTTATTGCAATTTTCAAGCAAAACCATCCACATTCTGCTAAAATCTGCTTTATGCAATTGTTACCTCAAATTTCACTTTGGCTTTCAAATCCTCCCTATAGTAATGTTGAACAATATAATATACATTATAGAGCAATATAATGTAAAATAATATTTAACATGGATTTCTTCTACATTACCTTGACATTGCCATCAAAATATGAAATTTATATTTTACCTGATAAATTGATTATCTTTTACAATATTGAAAAGTAGGTTGGTCAATTAATATTGACCATTCAATGTAACATAAATTTAGATAGAAGGTGAAAAAGAATAATGAAAACCCAACGTAAGCTCTACTTTGGTTTACTTAAATGTTTAATTTGTCTTTATAAAAAGTATCCAAATGGGGATGATATTACACACACACACACACACAAACACACAAATAAGCACTTTCTGTTAACTTCATACGGTTCAACCTTTAATGACAACAGGGGAATTTTGACTAATCATGGTTCCAGACAGGGAAGATATATAATAAATTTGCCATTGTTTTCTAAGGGGCATATTTATTGGATCTTCCAAACAGATTCCCTGTGGAACTGATTGCAGTCAAACATCAATTCTCCTGTCTAAAATCTAGTGGAAAATAGTTAAAAATACATTTAAAATATTTTTTAAAGTTTGAAGGAACAGTGTTTGCAAAAGATGTTTTGTATCTCAGTGAGGACACAAAAGTAGTTGACAATCTGGATTTGTGTCTGTTTAACCCTTGGTAGTAAGTGGGAATTTATTCAAGCTGTCTCATGTAAACATGTCTTTCTCCATTGAGACCAGTATCTTTACCTTATAACCCTAGTAGCATTTACTCTGAGATAGAAAACTTTCTTTTAATGACTAGAAATTAGGAATGGCTTACCTGCATTTCATCAAACTGCTTTTCTTTGCACTGAATTGAACGTCCATCACTGATAGATGGGACATCACTCTAATTACCCAAGGTCTCCCATAGAATTTGTGTGAAAAGGGATGCATATGAAAGGAAGTTACAAAGAGTCTGTGCATGAACTCCAATCCAATCAAAGCATTGCTTTAATGCTGGTCATCAGAATGATCAAATTCAATTCATTTGAAACATACAAACAGGTTCTCTTCCTCCACTCTACAATTTGAACATGTTAAAATGGATCGATTTCTGTGATCTCTTGGTTTGATGAAGAGAAAAAGATCTTCTGTGCATTGATCAAAACACTTTGACCACTCAGCACGAATAGATAAATCTGAAATACAGACTGGTTTGTCACTTCAGAGAGATACTCCTGTGCAGCTCTACATAATTCTAAAAGTTATATTCTAAAACTATATTAAAGCCAGGACATACAACCTGAAGATTTCTGACCTGGATGTGTGGGATGGAATTAGGATAATCATGTAACTGATGTTTTTAGTGGAAACACAAGGATATGAACCCTCTATGTTTTTTCAATAGGAGTTAGGTCTTCTAGCATATTTAAATTAGAAATGAGCAAGCCCTGGTATACTAAAATAAACTGGGAATCAGTTTGGAACAGCAAAGATAGGTGTTTATGCTCTGCACAGGAGATAACACTGCTGAGTAAAGCCTTTCAAGTACGTATTTGAGGAGCATTGCTTGATCAGAGAAATTCCCTAGGCTCCCTGCTCATCCTCTTAGAGTGTAACCAGACACATTCTACACATAAATGAATGACAATGATATTTGCTGCTGGTAAACATACAACCAAGGGAATAGCTTGATCACAGTAAGCACATTCTGAAAAGACAGGTTCATATTTTAAGTTACTGTTATTATAAGTTCTGAATTTCTTTAAGGTGCATATTCTTAAAGAATCAGGAAAGAATAGTTGAAGATAACTCACCACTTAAAACCTGCCAAACATGTTCCAGTTATAAATTAAATATAATCTTTTTAAGAAGCATGGAAACCTCCATTTTTAACTAACTGTAGAACCATGAACTTTGATTGGGGCTAGTCAAGATCATTAAATAGTGTATACTCATTGCTAAGACCTTTTAAAATTGATTTAGCATCTCTTCAGTACTTAGGCAATGGACAGAAGTTAATTTAGCACTGAGATTAAAGTTTCACTACCTTTCCTCACTGGCCTAATAAATAACATTTCCTTTATGTCATAAAGCAATTATTACCTTAATTAGTGGCTTTTTATAGGACACTTGTAGATTTGTTTTTCACATGTTATCTGTAGCCCATTCTCTAAAGGTTGGATTTTCCACATGTCCTAGATAAATACTATACTAGCAGTTTGCTTTACAACTACTCAACCATGATTTGTAGTTGGCATGTTTCAACAAACTATAGCTAAACAGAATTTGGGTTCCAGAGTCAGAACAATTATAAATTGTGATTATCTGGAAAAACAAACAGAAACTTTTGTTCTGCTTGGTTATTTCAAAGGAGGAAAGAAGAAGAGAAAGGACAGAAACATAAAACTCGTTTACAGAACACTTTATTGTTATTTTGTGTTCTGTACAAATGGAACTATGGTCACCTAAGTAATCAGATAAGACTGTATAATAATTCTTATTTTACTCATCAGGATTAAGATAAAAAAAAAAACCATGTTGAAATTGATTCAGTAGGCACTTTGTTTTTACTTTCCAAATCACATACTAACTGCCTTCTGGACTAAAGTAGAAAATGAATGATAAAATATTTGGAGCAAGAACAGAATCCAATCCTCTTCTCATTAGTATGGTATGTTTGGGAAAATATGCATATGCATTCAAAGTCAAGAAGTATAATTCTTTTCATAAGAATTTAAATCCCTTAGCGTTTTTTAAATAAATGAGATAAATGGGTTAGCTCTTTTTAAGTAGAAAACTAAACTGACAGATTCAGATGTCAGATTGACCATTAGGAATCCCAGCAAATAAAAATGGATATACAGTCACTGTTTATTCAGTTATATTTCTGTGGTTGATTTAAGATGACTCTTTCTATTCTCCGGATTATATACCCTGAGTTTGGATAATATACATCCATCTAATTTGATTCATTTTTCACTTTGTTACTTTATGTCTGTGTTTTTAACCCAACATATGCTAATTTCTTCACATTTATGCAAATAGGGTGTTGGAAGAAATTTCCCTCGTTTGTTCCCAGTGGGGGAAACAGTCACCAATGTTGAGAAGAAATAGACATGGAAGCAGCTGCCAGAAAAGGTATCCTTTAATTCAAGAAAAGTAGTGAAACAGCTCCTGGCTTGCAAGCAGAGTAGCCTGATAAGTGCATGAATTTTTATACCCATTTTCCTTTGAGGTTTGTGTGGTTTGATGAGATTTTGTGTGTGCCTTTAGTTAAGGTTATTGCTCTGAATTCTGTCTTCCTGCCTTAATGGGTTAATCCTGCTTGGGGCTTTGTTTTTCTTATCCTGGGTGGTTAATTCTGCCAGGAAAAAGGAAGGTCCAGGTGAGTTATTTTAGCCTGATTCCCCTTATCTTAATGGCACTACTTAAGTGTTCTTTTTGTCAGCTCTGAGAGCTGCTCTGAGTTTTTCTTTCAGATAGTACGTCTTGGTTTTCTTAAAGGGGGAAGGGCTGGCTCGAGTTTCTTGGCACTGGTTTCTGAGGTTTTTGGTACTGGGAGGTTTTGGTCACTGTCCTTTTGGGGTATACCTCCCACAAGGGTGATAATGAAGTACATAACAGCCTTTAAATACTTCTTTATTTTTATTTTATTTTATTTTCGTATTTGTATCCCGCGCCCATCTCTCACCAGGGGACCCACCAGGGGACCCGGGGACTTCTTGTAGGGTTGACAAACAAAGAATTTCTTCTAAAAATAGAAGAGATAAACAATATACTGAGTAAATAGTTAAACATTCCTGCTTCTGCCAAGACACTATTAGAGCTGATGATAGACAACTTGACTGAAAAACATCATTCTGATTTGAGGCAGACCTGCCATTAGTAAATCTAATAAATCCATCTTCCCATCTCCAAACTATTTATGAGAACCATGAAACATCAAAAAGAAAAGATTAATTACTGAATTCTCAAACTATATATAGAAGTCAAATTTTACAAAGAACAACTTAGAATCAAGTGTCAGAACAGAATCTTTTCCATACAGAAACAGCTACCATATTTTTCGGAGTATAAGATGCACTGGAGTATAAGACGCACCCAGGTTTTGAAGAGGCACATTTTTTAAAAAAGTAGATTGGTAGATAGAGGGATAGAGAGGGATAGAAAGGAAAAAAAAAACCCTTTTTGCACTGTGCAAACCTCCCCCAAATGGCCCATTTTTTGCGAAAATGGCCCCATTTTTTTTCAAATAAAAGGCATGAATAACCTTGGGGGGAGGCTTGCAGAGTGCTCCTGGGGGGGGCAAAACGAGGAAAAATGGCCCGTTTTTGTGTGAAAATGGGTTGTTTTTGGTCAAAAAATAGCAGGCATAACCTTATGGAGGCTTATAGAGTGCTGCTGGGGGCTGGGGGGGAGGCAAAAATGCCCTGTCTTTTGCTCATTTATGCCCTCCCCAACCCCCAGGAGCTCTCTGGAAGCCTCCATAAGGGTATGCGCATGGCCATTTTGGTAAAGGGGCAGGGTTTCAGGAGGCAAAAAATGCTGTATTTGATGTATAAGACGCACCCAGAATTTCAGCCTCTTTTTAGAGGAAAAAAGGTGCGTCTTATAGTCCGAAAAATACGGTATATGGAAAACATTGTATAGGAGAATAGAATTGGACTTTTTGTCCTAATATTCATCACATAATGTTAGCTGCACATCATATTCCAACAACAAATATACATGTTAAATATTAAAGTATAGCTTTGACTGAGTTACTTTTAGACAATTTAACTGGGTAAAATAAATATCAAAAGCTTGCATGGCCTTTTCCCATATCACCTTATGTGTGCATGTATGCATGTATTTCTGATTTGTTAGCTTTGTGTGATACAAAATGAAAATCTATCCTGGCATGCTAAACTAACTGACTGCATTTGTGGCAGGGGGGGGGGAGTTGAGACCCATGACAGTTATAAACAGGTGCTGTTCCATCACCACCTCAGCCCCCTTTGTTACTTTCAGCTTTTATATTGCATAACACAGTTTGTCTTATGTGTATTCCAAATTGCTGGACTGTGACCTATATTGAAAATTTATTTTATCTTCTTTAAAAAAAGTCATTCTTCAATGAAGTCAACTTATTATCAAGTGAGTATCAACTAGTAAAACTACGGTATTTAAATAAATTGAAATATTAGGAAGAGTTACATATAATTATATGTACTTTTTTGCTGAATCACTTTTTTTTTTTATATTGAAAAAGTTTTATTGGTTTTACAGTTTTTCAATAGGGTAGGGTAAGAGATACAAAGAAATTTTGAGAGCTTTCGCGTCGAAGTCGTCGGGCCTTCCGGAGCTTCATAATAAATCATTAACAGAAAACATTTTTCATAATACTACAAAGTGAAAACAAGTACATATTTCTAAGTTCTCAATTCTATGCTGTCAGTCATTTGCAAAAATCCAGATACACATGTTATACAATATTACTCAAAAAATCAAAGCAAAGTTATTTTTTAGATCTAAGTCTCTTGGCAATTGTGTCTTCTATCCCTCCTTCCAGGCCCCCAGCGGGCGGGGCCGTGGCCCCCCTGCCCCCCTGGATCTTCCCCCAGGACAGAGGAATGTTTTTTAAGAAAGGCTTCCGCCTCAGCAACTGTTTTAATCCTCACTCTTCCTCCTTCCCAGAACACCAGCATCCCTTCGGGCATCACCCACTTGAACCAGATCCCGTGATCAAACAATTTTTTAGACAAGAAGGAAAATTTCCTTCTCGCTTCTCTAATCTTTCTTGGGATCTGCTTCAAGATGGCAACCTCCTTTTGTTGGTAAATTAACGGTCCTCCTCTTTGCACCTTCAAGATTTCCTCTCTGGTTGATCTTCTAACAAATTTAACATGTATCTCTCTGGGTACTTCATTTATCCTGGCATATGCAGAGTTTATTCTGTAGGCTAAGTCAATGTCCCCTCTGTTCTCATCCTTAGGTTTATGTAAATAATCTGCTATAATTGTGCTCATGAGTTCAGGGAGACATTCACCAGATTCCTCAGAAACGTTCTGAAATCTCAAAAAATATGTCATCCTTTCCATATCAATCCTAGACACATGCCCATTTATTTCTACAACCTCATTAGTAACATTTTTAATCTCTCCCTTAGCCCCAGCCAGCCCCCCTTCCAACTCTTCATTCTTCTGTGTGTTCTCCAGCACTTGTTTCCGTGTGTCCAGTAGCTCCTTCCTAAAGTTTTCTTCTCTCTGGGCCTTGATTTCTTGCACCAAAGTTTGTATAACTGATTCAAGAGAAGCCATCCTTAGTTCTAAGCCTGCCAGTTCTGATTTTTGTGCCATGGTTAGCTGTTAAAGTCAATGCCACTAAAATGGCGTTTTTTGGGTGGGGCCGTTGAGGCAAATCAGGAGCTGGAAGTTCAAATCAGGGTTGTGAAAAGTTCAGGAACCAAAAGAGAAACAGTTTTCCAGATCAATAATTATAATAGCGAAGGCACTCCAGAAAAGAAATCACATAATCCAAAAAAATTCTTCTTTAATAACAAGAGGAAGTCCAAATCACAAGCCGCAGATCACTTTCCCTTGTTTCAAACAGTCTGGATTAAAGATATCCGCTTCCTTGCAACGAGGAACCATTTTCAAGTGCAGCTTTAAGTCCGAGGGGGGGGTTTAACAAGCAAACACCCCCCTCCAAGTTCTTTCAGCCCAGGCTGACAGCAAAAAAAAATGTTTAAAATCACTCACTTTCCCCCTCGCAGCCGAAGCCCCGACTCAGACGGCCAGCTCTCTCCATATTCACGAAGCGATGCCGTCCACCATTGGCGAAGGGGAAACCCCCCGCAGCATGTCCTCCTCCACCTAAGCCGAAGACAAGGGTCGCTTCCCTGCTGCCGTGGGGGGAGGGCAACCCAGGCAAGCCGGCTTTACGGGAGACCCCCAAAAACGGGGCGTCTCGCCCCCGTGGGGGGGCAGGAAAAGAAACAAAGCGGCGGACGAACCCTAGGCTCGCCCATCGCCGCTGGAGCCGGAACCGGAAGTCATTTGCTGAATCACTTTGATGACCTGATAGGATGCTTATCAGTATGGACAGAAAAAGGCATGCAAATATCTAGCAAAACAGATTTTTTTTTCTTTCTATTCTGAAGGATTATATGTATCCCGCTTTATGGAAGACTTACATATATCTAGGACAAAGAACAAGAGCTGCACATGGTATGACAAAATGGAGCATACATACTAAATTATTTCCAATAAAGCTGATGGGAATGTTTATATCCATTATGCAATATCCAGGATTTCCTGCAAGCACTAGAGTAGCTGATGAAAGTTTACTTGTCTGGATTGAGCTTCATTAAACTAAGTTTCAAGTTTCAAGACAAAAAATATTTTTCACATAATTGTCAATATATAGATAGTCCTTGACTTTTAAAAATGATAGAAACTGCATTTCTTAAGTGGTGTGATTATTAAGTGAGGCATCACATAACCACACCCAATTTTACAACTTTTCTTTTGGCTTTGTGGTTAACTGAGATATCACGAGACTTGAATTTGTGCTCTCTCCTGCAAACTTCCCCTTTGTCAGTCCTCCAGCGTAAACCAGGAAATGAGACTAGATGAAACTAATTCTATTTTATTGTAAAGCACAGTGAACAGAATCTTTTAAGTTTGAAAGTACAAATTTCAGCCACCATTTTTAACTGCTTGATCCATTTAAGACAGGTCCTATTTCAGTTTCTTTCTGTGATTATTAAATAATTGTAAAAACAAATGCTCCTCTTGTTTGATAGCTTCCTAGCCAGCACCTCTCTTTCTCTTTTCTCAAGGCCACTAATGAATTCCATTATACCCTCCAACTTTGTTCATTGGAAACTATCTGGGAAAGTTGCAAATGGTGATCATCTAATTACAGCACACCACAACCATTACACATATCCAATAGCTGGCAAGCAGTGGTGGGATTTAAAAAAATCACTTCCAGTTCTGTGGGCATGGCTTGGTGGGCTTGGTGGGCATGGTAGGGGAAGGATGCTATAAAATTTCCATTCCCACCCCACTGCAAGGGAAAGATACTAAAAAATCCCCATTGCCTCCCCACTCCAGGGGAAGGTTACTGCAAAATCCCAATTTTCTCCCAATCAGCTTGGAGGCAGAAAATAGATAGGGGTGGGCCCAGTCAGAGGTGGTATTTACTGGTTCTCTGAACTACTCAAAATTTCTGCTACTGGTTCTCCAGAACTGGTCAGAACCTGCTGAATACCACCTCTGCTGGCAAGTATCCAAATCATAATCCCATGATCATAGGGATCTTGCATTACAAAAACACCAGTCACAAGTCCCTTTCTTCTGCATCATAACTTCAAAAGACCACTAAATGAAGTTAACAGTAATACATTTGAGGACTGCAATTGTGGAATTTCCTGGTCCCTTTAACCCAGATGGTTGGTATAGATGACAGTTCATTTAAAAAATGTAATAAGCTGTATTGTTCCTTTATGTGGAAGCCCTGATACAAGAAATGAAGTTACTGCATTTGATGAGATAAACTTGGACATATGAATACTAGGCAAAGGTCAGGTTTAGACTTCAATCTGTTGCAACCACTTTCAACTATTAGATTGATTTTTCTACCAGAATCAATGTTATAAGTGCTGGATATTCCATTGGTGTGCATTATTTCAGCCAATACTTCTTTCTGATGGATCCATTTGTCCACGTCTATTCAGCCTATGAAAAAACAAATCATATTCGTCAGACTCAGAATCCTTTAGCATTTCTTTGCATATTTCTTGTTGAATTTTTGTACTGTAGCACATTTTAGGCATATGGTTATACTTTTTGCATTTGCTACATTTCTACATATATGTAGGATATTCTTTCTAGTTATGCTTCCAATTGCCTTGTTTAAATATACTTTTTCCTATTTCCAAGCTTTGCTCCTGCTGTTTTCGGCTGTTTCTGACTAGAGTTAGCTGAGGTTCTGCCAACATCAGAATAATATCATTGCTATCCCATACCTTTGAATTGCAAGTGAAGAATTTCTGCTGCAATAGCATTTTCTAGAGATAGGTTCACCTAAGTAAGCACTCTTGCACTTTTTATTATGCCCCAATTTGATCTTTGATCAAAAATTCTGTCAAAATACAAAAGTCACAAGACTTACTCCTGACTTTCAGACTTATTATAGATTCTCCAACTGTTTCAATCTTCTTCCGTAGGGAGTGATCTGAAGACAAATATTTATAATGTTACATTTTTCATGGCACACAGTAGGTCAGCTTCCAATTTCTGCTGTATGGCTCTGAATGTATTTCTTCATCGGTGAAAGTAAATATATTGTATACATTAATGTAAATGTATCAGACACTTCAGGGTACAGTGTCTGGGTATTTGTGGGCCTGTTTGCATCTAGTTGTCTTTGAAAGGACTACCATTCTCCAGGTCCAATCAATTAAATGATTGGAGGTCTGTATGGAGATCCATCTTAATGCCTGTTTCATGGAGCAACCTCTGCCTTGAAATTTGGTTGACACCATTTCTCCTGGTCTTTAAGAAGACCCTGAAGACAGATTCACCTCAATAGGCTTACTGTATGATGTAAGCCATGTGTCTCATCCATAATACATACATATTTCCAAAAGTATTTGCTCACCCATCCAAATAATCAATCAGGTGTTCCAATCACTTCCATGGCCACAGGTGTATAAAATCAAGTACCTAGGCATGCAGACTGTTGTTACAAACATTTGTGAAAGAATGGGTCACTCTCAGGAGCTCAGCATGGAACTGTGATAGGATGCCACCAGTCAACAAATCCAGTCGTGAAATTTTCTCACTCCTAAATATTCCATGGTCAACTGTCAGCTGTATTATAAGAATGTGGAAATGTTTGGGAACAACAGCAACTCAGCAACGAAGTGGTAGGTCACGTAAACTGATGGAGCGGGGATGCTGAGGCGCACAGTGTGAAGAGGTTGCCAACGTTCTGCAGAGTCAATTGCTACAGACCTCCAAACTTCATGTGACCTTCATATTAGCTCAAGAACAGTGCACAGTGGACTGACGTCATATTGAATCCTATGGATTAGGATGGAGTAAAGGCAGGTGAGCAAATACTTTTGGCAATATGGTCTATTTTACCTTATGTACTTGGTCTATTATTTTATCATATTCTCTCCTTCCCCTCCTCTATCATTCTTTTCAATATTTTAACCCTTGTTAGCATCACTTTAATATATATATTTGCTTTCGTAGATTTTCATGGGTGTAGGTATGCTGGTATTGCTGTCTTCAGGTATTTTCCCGTGTATATAGCATGAAATTGTTATTGAAACATTTCGGCAAGATCTCACTTGCCATCCTCAGACTTCGGTCTGCGATTACGAAGGCGTCGCCCTTCCTTAAATTTTGGTGGGGGGGGTGGAGTGCTGACTGTTATTGTGAGTGGATTGATTGGCTGTGCAGCTGTATCATGATTGGTAGATTGATGCCCCCAAAATCCCCCACGCGGCCGCATTCTGGACTAACTGGAGCCTCCGGATGCACCTCAAGGGCAGCCCCATGTAGAGAGTGTTGCAATAGTCAAGGCGGGATGTCACGAGTGCTAGAGTGACTGTACGGAGGGCGTCCCGGTCCAGAAAGGGACGCAACTGCGTACCAGTCGAACCTGGTAAAAGGCCCCCCTGGTCACGACTGCCACCTGGTCATCCAGGGACAGCCATGAATCCAGGAGGACGCCCAAGTTGCGAGCCCTTTCCACTGGGGCCATTGACTCGCCCCTGATAATCAGCGATGGAATTAACTGGCTATGCCGGGGTGCCCGGGTGCCAGAAACCAAAGCCACTCGGTCTTGGAGTTTGTTACTTCCCATCCAGAGCCGTACGGCCTCCACACACCGGGACATCACTTCAACAGCATCGTTGGGGTGGTTGGGGGTAGATATGTACAGCTAAGTATCATCAGCGTACAGGTGGTACTCTACCCCACAACCACGGATGACAAGTTTCAGCTATTACAATTATAATTAAATTTATAAGTCACTTTTTATTTTGTACCACATAAGGGATATAATGCTCTACCTTCCCCCACAGCAACAACTTTGGGAGATTGATTAGAGCAGACTTGTCAAACTGGCAGACCACATGCAGGTCACACCCACTCCAACTTCACAAAGGCAAAAAACATTGTGATCCAACTTGTCACGTGATCGAGTTTGACACCCCTGGGTTAGAGGCTGAGAGAAAGGAGTTGGTTCAGATTCACCCAGGCAGTTTTCATGCCTAAGAGGAGACTAGAGCAAAGGGCTAACTACACCAAAATGGCTTTCTTTTCTTTTTTCTGTCAAACCTGAGTGCTGCATAAGGATTCATCTTTATTTCAGATACAATCTGTTCTTTATGTAGGATGTGACAATGGCACAATATGTAAACTGATTAATCTTGTTCAGAGGTGGTATTCAGCAGGTTCTGACCAGTTCTGGAGAACTGGTAGTGGAAATTTTGAGTAGTTCGTAGAACTGGTATGTACCACCTCTGACTGGCCCCACCACCATCTATTCTCTGCCTCCCGAGTCCCAGCTGATCAGGAGGGAATGGGGATTTTTCAGTAACCTTCCCCTGGAGTGGAGAAGGAATGGAAATTTTGCAGTATCCTTCCCCTGCCATGCACACCAAGCCACGCCACATCCACAAAGCAAAGCCACACCCACAGAACCAGTAGTAAAAAAAATTGAATCCCACCACTGATCTTGTTAAGATTAATTTGGATTTTGCTGCAGCCTGGACCACTGCAAAGAACACATTACTTCTCCTAATAGGTTCAACTTTTGCTAAACACCAATTCCCTTATATCCATGACCACATGGGTTTCCCCTTTTCAAAATCACCATCTTTTCAAAATAGACACTGAGGACAAACCCCCAGTTGGCTTGAAATAAAGTGCTGAAGCCCCAGTCAGGCTTTTTGAATATATGCATTAAAAACTACTAACTCTAAGGTAGCACACTAAGTAATGTATCAACTATTGATCAAATTTTGGCACCTTTTGATTTGCATAGCATTTTGATATGGAGCTCAGACACCAAAGTTATTTCAAGGTAATATCTCCGAGTGAAATATTAAGAGAGACCTGCTCGTTTGAAGATGAAAAACATTGGAGAGTCTGTATTTACATACACATTGCACTTCAAACGCTCGGAAGGAAAATGTTCTTAATGTGTTTGAGATGTAAATATCCTTCTCACTAACTGGCTTAGATATGCCCTCTCTTCTCTGCTAATACCAGAAGATCAATTTGGCTTTCATCTTGAAACAGTAATGTCATTAGTGGCATAGAAACAAGCTTGCTCTCAGTTTGGAAGTTGGATGAAACTCATCTATATCTGCTGTCTAAAGAGTCAGGGGAATGTTTAAATCCAGGAAAATAAATTCTCTCTCACCATGGTGCTATTAATCTACCTAAGAGAGAATGCCAAATGTCCTGGGAAATAGCACTCAAAATAGCAGAACAAGAAGGTTGTCTAGTAAATTCTTGACAGTAGAGCTATAAAAACATCTGCTTCCACTAGTGGAACTCTGCTGGGCCTTATGGGCAAGTAATTCACCTTACATTGACAGAAAAGGCAAAATGCCTATTGAGTTTATTGGAGCTGGACTGTACTCAGTATGAATCATAGATCCAAGGAGAATCCTAGAAATAAGGAGAAATTTCCTGTCACTGAGAAAATTAATCAGTGGAACAGCTTACCTCTGGAAGTTGTGGGTGCTCCATCATCAGAGGTTTTCAAGAAGACAGCCATTTGTCCAGAATGGTATAGAATCTCCTGCTTAAACAGGGGGATTGACTGGAAGACCTCCAAGGTCCCTACCAACTATGTTAGTTATGTTTTATATTCTGTGCCACATTATGTAAGCCTTCCTTCCTTCCTTCCTTCCTTCCTTCCTTCCTTCCTTCCTTCCTTCCTTCTCTCCCTCCCTTCCTCTTCTTTTCTTCTTTCCTGCTCTCTCCCTCTTTTCTTCCTTCCTTCTTTCTCTCTCTCCCTCCCTCCCTCTTTTCTTCCTCCTCGCTCTTTCCTTCCTTCCTTCCTTCCTTCCTTCCTTCCTTCCCTCCTTCCCTCCCTCCCTCCCTCCTTTCTTCTCTTCCCCCTCTCTTCCAAATTCACCTGCATTAGAGAACACATTTATTTTTTAAAAAAATCTACACACACACACGCACACACTTACTATATTACTTATATTTCTGGACCCTTTCGGAGTCCAAATGGGTACTTAAAATAGAAATAGAGACAAGCCTCAAGCACCCATCACATTAAGTGCACGCCTTATGAACTAGTCAGAAAAAGATGAGGTAAAGTGAGGAGAGATGAGGTAAGATAAAGAAAGAAAAGCATTATATTGACTTTTAATGTGTGACTCATCCCTAATTGTTCCTTGTCTAAGAAATAGATAAATAAACCATTTTGTGTGCATGCTATACCTCTTTCTCTTATTGAGTAACATAATGATAAAGACAGCAAATGTTGAAATCTGCTCTTACAAAAAGGACTTTGGTTATAGGTTACTAGCTGCCACCATTGTTCAGCTTGTGATTGAGTCCACTAAATACATTTTGCTCAATGTTGTAAAAATTCATCTGACTTAGAAGGTGTAAAGGACTAGTGAACAACTGAACTTTTTGCTGGAATACCCTTACAAGTATTCAGGGGATCTAGTAGTTCATTGAATAATAGCAGCCAATATCTGGTAGCCTAACTTCTAAAGTTCTAAGAAGTAACTGAAAATTGTTTTCCAATACTGTAACATCCAATTTGAAAAACTTTATATACTTAGAGATCAAGCTCTCGTTTCTCTCTTTCTGGGCATTGAAAAAAACCTGTTACAACAAGCTTTTTTCTCTGTTTTATGCTTTGATTTATTTGATACTGTGTTCATTCTTAAAATATTCAGTCTTATTCTTTCCTAGTTATTCATTTTCTCATCTTTTCATCTACTGCTTTGATTCTTCCATTTTAACTTGACTATTGAGGGTTGACTGATGTGGCTTCTTAATACATATTAATGACTTTAGATATTTTTACACTGAGCAGGGTACCACTGATCTATATTTATATCATCCATATCTAATTTAGGCTGTGGCTTGTCAAATAAGTTGTGTGCAATACTATATACATGTATTGTCATTTTAGATCTACTTTTGTCTTCAAATATAGTCCAGTTACCATTAAAAGTAATTCAGAAGCAGGACAATGGTTCTCTACTACCAGGTTCCAAAAACGTAAAAAGCATTCACAGCAGTTATCTGGCATTTATTTAGTATATGATTATGCTTATGATGGGAAAAAAGTAAATTGACAAATTGACCAACAGTGAGATTGCAAAACAAGATGTATAATTGTGGAGGCCTATAGAATCTTTAGTACAATATACTCACATAGCACTTTTGCCTTTATGACTATTAATCAAAAGATTTGGACTAAATTTCTTGCTGCAAGTCCTTTCTTTTTAAATGTGTCTCCTGAATCACAACTTTAATGCACTAAAACCAAAAGAGCTGGGAATGCAAGTCTTCCTGGCCTTCAAATGCATGCTACGTAAAGCTTTTGGAAGGCAATGGTTTTGAAAAGTTACAGAATGTTAAAAGAAAATTTACATTTTTCACTGCTGGTTTTTTTTAAAAAAAAAAGTCTGTTTCACGTTTTGCAGTAATCCTGTGTTTAAAAACTTCTGTTTTTTCCACCAAAGAAGCAGGATGACAGCTGACATTCTGCAGAAAAGAACTGAAATTAGGAAAATGCTTGTAGTAGCAGGAAATTTCCATGTATCTAACTTATAATTATTGGTATCAGAACTCCCTACCCAGACATATGTAATGAAAAAAGTGATATAGTAAATGTAAAAATTAGCAGAAACAACTGTAGTCTGATGATGAATACAAGAACAACCAAATAATGCAATGTGTGTATCTGACCTCTGGATTGGCTAACAACCCTGACTTCGCTTTTGGCAGCTTGGACTGATTTTGAACTATCTGCTGCATACTCCTTGAAAAGCTAATCATTTTGAAGTGAATCTGTCAGAGAGTTTGTTTTAGTTTGTTTTAGTTTACATTATTTGGTTATCTCTTTGACATTGAGAAAATTGTGAACTACTATAGAAACTGTGTGTGAGACTAGTTGAATCCAGAAGCAAGACAGTTCTCTGAAATTTGAGTTTGCTTTGCTATGATTCAGTCTAATATTTATAAAGCTTATCTTCTCCTCCCAGTCAAAAATAAAAAGTCCCTTAACCCTAGACATAAGAATTAAGAATTCTTAGCAACTTGATTCATCATTCAAGTCCATGATAATAACTTCCATGAACCATTTATAAAGGAATGAAGCAGAATCCACACTGATTCAAAATGACATTGTCTCAGGACATCATAATGTCACAAAATGACACAGGCACATTATTCATGTCATTTGCACACAAATGCCATGGCATACATGATGTCACTTCGATCCTCTCTCTGGCTCTTGTGATCTTTGATATTTGCAAAAGGATTCATATGCATAAAGATATTCAAAAGATTAATGTGGAATAATTACATATAAAATCAGCATGATCTATGAAAGTAAATGGAAATATATTGCTAGAGTTGCATTCTTGCAATTTTACAAAAAAATATGATGGGGAATCTCATAAATTGGAAGGATGTAGGAGGCTTTAAGTTCATTTGTTCCTGAGAGATCAACTTTATAATCTTAGCTTTAAACAGATTGAAGATTAAATTCAAGCTTGACTATAATATATATGAAGCCCAAGTTTAACCAAACCTAGATTAATTTACTAGGGGCTAGTTTACATGAAATAAGTTTACATTCATTTATTATGAAATAAGTCTAAGACCAAACTTTTGTGTATTATTATTTTGTTGCACTTCTTTTTAAAAAAAAATCTTAGCATATTAACTTGAATTTGTATTGCTGTTTTAGATTGTAATTGCTTTTTCGGGCTCTCAGAGATATCATTACATGGCCAAATGCAACTGATTCTTATTTGTTTTTCTTTCGAATAGAATTTCTTCATATCAAATATAGTATGTTTTCCTGATTGGATGGATATAACCATGAACATAATTTTGGAGGTAAAAAAAGCACCAGAAAGAAAAACATACCAAGATGTTACTGTCTAAGAAAAACAGTGGTACTGGATTAATTTGAAAATAGAATGACTTTTGAAAGTATTTGTCATGCATAATTTTCAATCTCTTGAAGTATTCAAGAATAAATATTTAAGCTTATGAATATTCAGTATATCTCTGCTCCAAAGCAAGTATGCTTAGGATTTTGCTACCTTCTACTTTTAAATATTAAACATAACACTATGACTTTTTGAGAATAGCAAACATTTGGTTTTGTTTGCATGACACAGAAATCCATGTTAGTTTTAGTTAAATGTTTTGAAATATAATTGTGGATGCAGATCTAGCCATTCTGATTAAATTATGGTTTTCTGCAGTCAACTTAGATAATTCAATAAACTTAAAAAAAAAAAGAATAGTGTGTTATGAAAATTCTGCCATTAGCCCAATCATAAAAATGTAATCTGTTCCAATGTTATCTTAAGAAATTTAGAAAGAGACAGACAGATTTTCATTTTTTCCTTCTTAATACAGTGGTACCTCGGTTCACGAACTTAATTCATGAACTGACTCTGGTCATGAACCGAATTGGTCGTGAACCGAGGCACAGTTTCCCATAGGGTTTAATGTAAATCCGGTTAATCTGTTCTGATCTTTTTTTTGGTTTTTGAAGCACAAAAAATATGAAACAAATTACAATACACATTAGTATAGTATAGTAATGTATAAAAGCATAACAAAAATAAAAAAAGTCACTGAAAGTACTCACAGTGTACTTTTTTCTGTGTCTCCTTCTCTCCACGATCTTCTTACAGGAAGTCACAACCATATGACAGCCAGGAAATAGCATTAAAATGGCCGCGGCTCCTGTTTGTAAACCGAAGCGGAGTTCGTGAACTGGAGCATATTTTGATGAACTTTTCTGTTCGTGAACCGAGTTGTCCGTGAACAGAAGCGTTCGTGAACCGAGGTACCACTGTATTTAAAAGTTAGATCCATTTTCTTCTATTATGAAATGAAAGTAAAACATTGATGTGATAAGTTGAAAAAACTGTTTAAAGGAACACTGCCATTCTTTTCTAAAATGTACCTTGCCCAAAAACCAATGGTGCTTTTCAATAATAGGAAACTGGACTTTGGGAATGTGCATCCATCTACTTTTTAATTGGCTGTGCTTGCCCTTATTGTATAAGCACAGGTCCACTAACTGTGAATGTTCTTTAATCCTCAGCTATTATAGGATTTATATTAACCCATATTTTCACTCATAGCTATTAAAGCCATTTCCTCTACCATTCATAATCTGATCAGTTTTAGAGCTGGCTTTTTGTATCATGGTAGCATCCATATTATTTACATGTTCTTTATGTCTGGTATTGGAAGGAAATATCCATCTGGTTCAGTTTCAAGTGGGGAGGAAGATACTGGAAACATGGAGGTTGATTGATAAGATTGGTTAATGGAGCAGAACACTCAAGCACACGTGATTCTGGGTAGCTGACACATGGAGTGGAGAGTGAGGGTTATTTATACTCTTTCTTGGGCCTTGCCCTTGAGCTTTCTGTTGCAAGAGCATGTATTTTATTGGTTGTTGTCAGACTTTCATGGGGCTATCCAGGGATAATAGCTGATTTTGTAGGTTATCTGAGTTAAGTTTGGTTGAAGCTTGGGCTGATGCAATGAAGGGGCTTTGTTGTGCAGTTGCTATTGTGGTGGCTGAAAGCCTTTGCTCTGAAGGATAATCTCATCATCCTGGAGCTGAAGGTCCTTTGTTTTATAGATAGGCTGGCCCAGTCCATCTCAATGGGCACCAAATATCTGTTGGGGGCAGGGAGTTTCTGTCTTTAGAAACATGTTTCTCCTTTAGGAAAAAATATAATATTTTGTCTTTTTAATATTTCCTAAAACATTTCATTCTTCTAAGAGGGGTGGTGCTAACTTTCTACACTGGCTACCCTTGAGAAATATCCAGAAGTTGTGTTTGGTGCAAAATTTAACATATTGGTACATATCCTAAATATTTGTATTAACTGGTACAAGCAGGAATGATCATGTGATGCCTGAATGGAAATATTTGTACTGGCTGCCACAGTTTCACAATTACCTGGATTGTTGCCTGACCACCTAAGAGACTGTCTCCTCTGTTACCAATCTGCTCAGCCAGAAAAATCTGCAAGAATGGGTTTTGGAGGTAGTTTCCTGAGAGTTGTATTTACTTCCCATTCTTTCTGGATTTATAAAAGTGAATCATATGGCAGCTATTGTCTATGGAGATACTTAGTCATCCAGATCATGATTGTTCCAAAGGTGCTTTTTTCAAGAAGGAACTTTCTGGTTTTTCTTTGAACGTCTTCAAAGAAAAACCAGAAAGTCGAGTTGCCTCTTGAAAAACACCTTTGGGATATGGCAACTATTCTTATTTGTTAGGATTTCATTTTCCATGTCTGTTCCTTGTAAATACATAGATATACAAGTAGGCTTCCGCACATACATACATACATACATACAAACATGTAATTAAGTCCAATTAATTAACTGCCTTCCTCTCTCATTCTCTCTCTCCTGCTCCCTCTCTCCCATTCCACCCCCCCCCTCTCCTTCCCCTCTCCCTTTCTGTCCCCCATCCTTTGGATGGGTAAATGTGCTACATTTTGAGTATCAGCTTCAGAAAAATAGGCAGAAGTCAAATAGCAGGGCCAAAATTAGCAGTTCTCTGCCAGAGCAGAACTGTGCCAGTGCAATGTTTGACTGTGTTAGCAGAAGCAGGAAAGCATACCTGAGTAGATAAAATTGTTGAAGCAAACCAGAGGACCAAAATGCTAAATCTTCATTAGTTCAAAGAAGTTTGAGTTCTTTCCACGGATTTTTAAAGCAATGCATGTAACTTAGTTATTTTAATTGTAGTGTTTTCAGTAGATGGCAGCTGGATGGAAAATATTACTGATATGCAAAACCACTCGAATATATAGAAAGTTAAATATTTTGGAAAGTGAAAACTGGGTGAGTTTGTTTTATTTTCTCAAATTTGGTCATTGTTTTTCTTATTTACTTTTTCTTTTTATTATCCTCATTAGGGAAACTTTTAGTCTCACTAGTAGCTTACTTTATTAAATAAACACTTGCTTTATTAAATAAATCAACCCAGAATTCTCACTTGAAGCATCAAGGACTAAACTACCCTATTTCAGACACAGTATTCAAAGAACTAGTCTTTTGTGGTAGGCTCTAATGATCGGTAAATTAGAAGTAAAAATAAGGGGAAGACCAGCACCAAGATGTGTGGATTCAGTTAAAGGTAAAAGTTCCACTCGCACATATGTGCTACTCATTACTCACTCTAGGAGGCAGTGCTCATCTCTGTTTCAAAACCAAAGAGCCAGTGTCCGAAGACGTCTCCATGGTCATGTGGCTGGCATGACTAAATGCTCAATGTGCACAGAACGCTGTTACCTTCCCACCAAAGTGGTCCTTACTTTTCTATTTGCATTTTTACATGCTTTTGAACTGCTAGGTTGACAGAAGTTTGGACAAGTAATGGAAGCTCACTCCATTATGCAATGCTAGGAATTTGAACTGCCAAACCACTGACCTTCTGATCGACAATCTATGTTTCTTAGCCACTGTGCCACATCACCTAGTTGGATTCAGTTACAATGGTACAATATTGTAACACCTGAAATACTAAATTATGGGGGGGAAATCTATGTGATTGCTAAGAATCAACAGTGACTTGATGACATTAAACAATAATAATGTTGGCTGTAACCCATAATACACCCCAGTGCATGAAAAGCATACATTCTGACTAATGGCAAGCTATGTTGCCTCCAAGTCAAGATCCTATCCAAGATAGAGGGAGAAATCTCAGACATCCAAAAAATAAATAAATAAAACAACAATAAACCTTGTGTTTTGCAACGAAGAATTACTTGTCACAATTTTTAAAGTGATCAGACTCTTGGAATAACAACCACAATTTTTGAAATGTTACAATGGGGCTTGAAATATACTTTGCTCTTACATTTTGCTTTTGAGTAGGCATATCACCAGCGTCTTTGCCTTTAAAAACAAATTTTAAAAAAGGAGAAGAATCTTCAAAGAAAACTAGTGGAAGTGAAAAAAAAAGAATAAAAACAGATATGGAAATGCAGATAAATATATGCAGATACAGTTACACTGATCTTTTTCCACTAATCATTCATTCAAATCTCATTGTTCTGCAAGAATATTTGCCCGCCCATACACAAACACAGCAATTTTATTTGCTTTATTTGTATAATTGTTGTTATTTTCCTAGGAACAAAGGAAATGTGCAAATTAAGAACATGTGCAACTAATTACTGGAATTTATTCAAGTTCATTACTTTGAGTGGCAATTTGTTTTCCTATGCACTGCATTTATTAAAAGGTACCTTGCTTTTTAGATGTTGCTTCAGCATAAAGTATCCATAATACAGTGACAGTTGTGCTGTCCTGGAAATCAACTTAATTCATTGCTAATTATAATTTCCCTTTTTAATGGATATTTATTGTTCCTGATATGCCTGTATTCAGGAGATACCTATTCCATCAGGAACACTAAAAGAAAAGCGATCAGGAAATGCTAAGATATGCAAGTAATTAGATTGAGTGTTCAAAGTGTTCCACTGAAAGAAGTGATTTGCAAATAGTGATGAAACAAAAGGAAAGACAGTGGGGGTGATGAGAGAAGGGTTCAAATTGATTGCTTTTGAATTAGTAAACCAATGTATTGTGATGTTTGAAGTTGAGGGCCACATGGGGAAAAAAAGATGGCATAACTTTTTCAAACCAAGACAGGAATGAAAATTATCCCATATCCTCTAGAAAGATGAAAAGGTGAGGCTGTAGGGCTAATAAATGAATGAAGAAAATTGGGATGCTCTTAATTAAGATCAAAAGGCCAATTATGTTTCAGGCAGTGGTGGGTTTCAAAAATTTTTAGAAGCTCTTCTGTAGGTGTGACCTGCTTTGTGGGAGTGGCTTGCCGGCCATGTGACTGAGTGGGAGTGCTTGGCAATCATGTGACTGGGTGGGTGTGGCCAACTTGTAAAATGTGGTGAAACTCAGTTAGCAATGCTCTTGCTTAGCAATCAAAATGTTGGCTCAGAAACTCTGGCATTTGAAGCATGCAAGTCTTAAAGCTGTCAAGTTACAAGACCCTTGTGCCCCAACCCTTTAGAAAAAAAACCCCCAGGGGTGTTCAAACCTGATAGCTTTAAGACTTGTGGACTTCAACTCCCAGAATTCCTCCTCTCACTGCATCTTGATGTGCGGACAAGTGGGGGGAGGGAGCTGGAACCGGTTCTAAATGGCACTGTAGATTTGTGAACCTCTTCTATAGAAGAGGTTAGAACTGGCAGGAACCCACCCTTGGTTTCAGGTCATATTACACTGAACAGTCAAAAGCATGAATTCAGAAGAGGTGAGAGTGAAGTACTGAAATTTGAAAGATGCTGTTGATAAAGACTTTTTAAAATCCACAAAATATTGTTGCTTTGTCACATATCTATATTTAGTCATATGCCTTACATGTTTTTCCTCTCTCTCCATCCGTCCGTCCGTCCGTCTCTCCCTCCTAAAACAGAAACAGTAACATTTGAGCTTGTATTGTGGTGAAGAACATTTCCAACTTGCAAGCAAACATCCATATTTCACGTTTCATATGATTCAATATATTTCAACAAATAAAATGTCTTTTATTTTCATAGTAGTTTCATCTTGGAAATTCTTGATGGAATTCAGTATAAATCTTCTGAAGTGATTTTACAATATGGCTATTCACCAACTACTTTGATTTTCTTTTAAAGACCTAACACTATAGTTCTTCCCCCCTTAATTTCTTTTCTTTTTTTAGAAAACCACTGACTTGTGGGTGTGACAGCCTAAGTTAATAATTCACTCCATGAATTATTAACTCTATAAACAGTTCATTTTATTTAGAGATTTCAATGAATCAACTTCATTGAGCAACAAGAGTAAAAAAAAAAGTAACTTCATTGATATTTTTTTATTATTTCTTTCATTACCTGTTATGATATGTGTACAGATAGATGTGTACAGACAGTTAGTCAATTTCTTTTATACCATCATTGGTCTTTTTTCTATGCTCCAAACTAGGATGGTAATTCTCATTTTTCTAATGCAAAACATTGAAAGTCGTAGCAAACTAGAAACATTTTAGCAATCATGTTTTAACCTTTGCAGTGATATCAGATATTGGGATGCAGATATGTATGGTAGTATTTGAATGATGTCATTATCATGTACACCATTATAACTTGCAGCAGACTCCATTGTCAGCTAAAACTACTACTACTACTACTATTACTACTCCCTCCTTCCCTCTTCCACCCCTGCTGACTGCCTGAGTATTGTTGTTTTTGATCACAAATAATATCATGGAGGAGTGCATGAAAACAGGCAGGGACTTTATATGGCTGCATGTCCCACCAGGATCATTTAAAGCCACTGCAGCAGGTAGAAAATATTTGCGTACGAATGTTAGGTTCCTACTGTGTATTCCTCATTATCTATTTATCCCACTGAGCTTCACATTATTTATATGTGCAGCAAATGCCTAAACCTACCTTAAATCCATTTTGTGAGCAGAACTATAAAGCATTGTTTTCCAGCAAGTTTCATTTGCAATTTTTACAATAGCAAACATACAGATAATCCTCAATTTATAACCATAGGTGGGATTGGAATTTCAGTGATAAGTGATTAGGAAGTTAAATGAGTTATAACATATGACTTGGCATAATTTTATGACCATTTTTGCCATAGTTTTAAGTGAGTCAACTGTTATAAAGCAAATCCAGTTTCCTCAATTGATACTTGTTGTTTCCAACATCTAGGAAAGTTACAAATTAGGAGCACATGACTGCAGGACACGTTCATAAATGAGAGACAGATGCCAAGTGTCTAAATTGTATTGTAAATTTGAACTATCGCTAAACAAATCTTGTCAGTCAAGCACTTCCTATATTATCTGCTGGATACAAAGAACTGAAAAATTATCATGGAATGCATTTTTGTTTTGCTTACAAACAGCTACACAATCTTTGATTTAACCAGAAACAAAAACAACTGAACACAGATTCAGATTGTTCTAATAATTCACTGATTTATCCTTCAGCTTTCAACTTCAAAGTTTCAACTTTAATTCTAAAGTATTCCATCTCAACTTTATCTTTGATACTAAATACTGCACAGTAGGATTATGCACAGCACAAACATAATTTAGAGGTTTTTGGGACAGCACACAAGCAGTACATCTTTGCTATTCACAATTGCTCCCATCTGTGCTTGAGGAAAGGTCACGATTGATTTAAAAATCATATCAACTTTATTAAATTGATTTCTTAAAGCTATTGTGTCTTTTTAAAAACATTCTATAAAAGCTTCTTAGTCCAGAGTGCTGCAATCAAGAAGGGTTTCATGCAGGCAGATCAGAATTCCCTGGTTTGATGCTATTCACTTTATGAATCATATCTTTTTTATTTTCCTTTCTAACACTTTCTTAGTCACAGAGTATTTGACTGGGCATGTACATCGATACATATTATAAAAAAAACCTTCTTTAAGAAAATGATACAAACTTCATTTTCAAGTAACACAAAGACTATGACGAAGAAGTCAAAAGTTTCTTGCCTATTTTCATTTTTCCTTTACAATTCATGAGAGTGCCTCCTTGATTGTGAAAGGACCATTTACCATCTTAGATAGCCACAAAAAAGATTCTGGAGCACCTTCAGATGTAGTTATCTGAGATTGCTCATATCAAAACTCTGATAACTATATACCACTGAGCAACGGCAGATGGTTTGTTTGTTTATTTGTTTGTTTGGTTGGTTGTTTGGATCCCTCTTTATTAGTTTTACAAACAGCCCAAGATGATGAATGTATCCAACACATCTTCCTTCTCCTACTTTCCCACAACAACCACCCTGTGAGACAATTTGGGCTTAAAGTCCAAAGTCACCCAGCCAGCTTTTATGCCTAAGGCAAGACTTGAAGTCAGGGTCTGAGTGGCCTTCCGAGTTTGTTCTACCCATGTGACAATAAGTAAACGACCAAACATTCCCAAAATTCCAGAATTCTATAGAAGGCAAGAAGGCATCAAAATAGAAATTAAGAGCTCAAAGCTCCAGATCATTAGAGAAGAACTTAGAGTTTCTAGAACTAATAAAGGACACATGTATACCTAGAATAAGGTGGCAAAAATAAACACAGGTGAATTTCTCAATATGCCAGTCACTAGTATTAGTATTAGTATTAGTATTTATTAGATTTGTATACCGCACCTTCTCCCTTTCGGGACTCAGGGCGGTGTACAGGCAGCAATAAAAATCAATAATACAAAACATAAAATATAAAATATATTAAAATATATTATATAATTAGCCTGTCCTTAAACCCCTGTTAAAAACCCCTACTAAAAAACAGTTTAAAACTATGACAGCCTGGCCGCATGAAATAAATAGGTCTTCAAGGCCCGACGGAAGAGGCATAGGTCCGTGGTCGTCCGTAGGTCAGGGGGTAGGTCATTCCAGAGAGCAGGGGCTGCCACAGAGAAGGCTCTCCCCCTGGGGGTCACCAGCCGACATTGCCTGGACGACGGCACCCTGAGGAGGCCATCTCTATGGGAGCGCACTGGTCGGTGGGAGGCATTTGGCAGCAGGAGGCGGTCTTGCAAATAGCCAGGTCACTTGCCATGGAGCGCTTTGAAGATGTTCACTAGTATCTTGAAGTGCACCCAGAAAGCCACAGGCAGTCAGTTCAGCTCACGCAGGAGAGGAGTCACATGGGCCTAGATGCTCGAAAAATCCCCCACGCGGCCGCATTCTGAACCAACTGGAGCCTCCTGGTGCAACTCAAGGGAAGTCCCATTTAGAGCGCATTGCACTAGTCCAGGCGGGAGATGAGGGCTTGAGTGACTGTGCGTAAAGCGTCACGATCCAGAAAGGGGCGCAACTGGCATATCAGGCAAACCTGATAAAAAGCCCCCCTGGCCACGGCCGTCATATGATCTTCCAGAGACAGCCGAGAGTCCAGGAGGATGCCCAGGTTGAATGTCCTCTCTGTAGGGGCCAATGACTCACCCCCAATAGCCAGAGATGGCACCAACTGGCTATACCATGATGCCGAAAGCCACAGCCACTCGGTCTTGGACGGGTTGAGTCGGAGCCTGTTTCTCCCCATCCTGACTCGCACGGCCTCCAGACACTGGGATATCACTTCCACAGCATCGTTGGGGTGGTCCGGGGTAGAGATGTGCAACTGAGTGTCATCAGCGTACTGATGGAACTCTACCCTGAAACCACGGATTATCTCACCCAATGGCTTCATATAGATGTTGAACAGGAGAGGTGAGAGGACCGACCCCTGTGGGACCCCACAAGTGAGGCACCTCGACGTCGACCTTTGCCCTCCTACCAACAAATTGCGACCGGTCGGAGAGGTAGGAGGAGAACCACTGTAAAACGGTGCCCCCCAGCCCCAGCCCCTCCAGCCGGCACAGCATGATACCATGGTCGATGGTATTGAAAGCCACTGAGAGATCTAACAGGACCAGGATAGAGGAGCAACCCCTATCCCGGGTCCTCCACAGATCATCCACCAACACGACCAATGCCGTCTCTGTGCTGTACCCAGGCCGGAAGCCGGACTGGCACGAGTCCAGATAAACAGCTTCATCCAGGTGCTGAGGGAGCTGCCATGCCACCACACTCTCAACAACCTTCGCAAGAAATCGAAGGTTGGATACAGGACGGTAGTTGGCCAACACAGCCGGGTCCAGGGAAGGCCTCACCACCGCCTCTTTCAAGGCAGCCGGCAGAAACCCCTCACTCAAAGAAGCATTGACAAGTCTCTGGAGCCAGCCTTGTGTAACCTCCCGGGAGGCCAGTACCAACCAGGAGGGACACGGGTCCAATAAACATGTGGTGGTGTTCAGTCGCCCCAGCATCCTGTCCATGTCCTCAGGAGTCACAGAATTGAACTCTTCCCAGATAGCATTCTCAAGACCTGCCTCCGTCAGCCCGTCTGAACTAGTCCAATCGGAGACCAACCCGTCCCGAATCTGATCGATTTTGTCATGCAGATAACACCCAAATTCCTCCGCATGACCCTGCAAGGGGGGCATCCCGCGCCCTCAGGTGAAGAAGGGAGCAGGTCACCCTAAACAGGGCAGCAGGCTGGTTATCTGCAGATGCGATAAGACCGGAGAAATAGTTATGTTTCGCCGTTCTTATCGCCACTAGGTAGGTCTTTAAATACGACCTTACCAGTGTCCGGTCAGATTCGGAGCGGGTGGCCCTCCAACCGCTCTCTAGGCATCTTTTCCGATGCTTCATCACCCTCAGCTCCTTGGAAAACCAAGGAGCCAAGGTGGTTCAGTGCCGGGTGAGAGGCCGCAAAGGCCCCTGTGGCCACAGTATTCCAAGCGGCCACTAGGTCCTCAGTCGAGTCGCAGGTCAGGGTTTCAGGTATTGGCCCAAGCTCCATCTGGACCCTCTCAGGGTCCATCAGGCGCCTGGGGCAGAATCAACTCACCGCTTCCAGTTCCACCCCCCCGTGGTGGGGTGCAGCGGTTGGAAAGCCAAGCCGAAGGAGAGAGTGATCTGACCATGACAGGGGTTCAACAGCTATTTCTCCTAAACCAAGATCACTCAACCACTGGCCGGAGACAAAAACTAAGTCCAGCATGTGTCCTCCAGTGTGGGTGGGGTCATGAACGAACTGGGTCAGGTCCATGGCCATCATGGAGGCCATGAACTCCCGTGCCATCTCAGATGTCTTGGCTATCGATGGTAGGTTGAAATCCCCCATGACTAACAGCCTGGGGGTGTCAACCGCCATCTCGGCTATCACATTGAGAAGCTCGGGTGGGGCTGCTGATACGTAGTGGGGAGCCAGGTACACAATCAGGAGACCCAACTGCCTCCCATGACCCCATTTCACACATAGAGTCTCACAGCCAGCTGTCTGTGGCACAGTGGCCTCCCTTGGATCGAGACCCTCCTTTATAACAACCTCCACCCCCCCACCCCGACCCTGGGCTCGTGGCTGGTGAAATGTGCGGTAACCCGGTAGGCACATTTCAACAAGGGTCATCCCCCTCTCTTGGCCCAATCAGGTCTCCGTAATACCCGCCAGGTCCGCACCCCCCTCCAAAACCAGATCGTGAATGAGGGGGGCTTTGTTAACCATGGACCTGGCGTTGTACAACATCAGCCGAAGGCCCAGGCCCTGAGATCCTGAACCCCCTGGATCGCAAGAGGAGACATGAGGGCCGGCGCATGCCACTGCTCACAAACAGCCGCACCCTCCCCTTACATGATGTGGCCCTCGGCTCCCACCATACCTGACCCTCCCACACACAGTCTTGATGGTATAGCCCTCTTTTGGATAGACCCCCACCCCCTCCCCAATTCTAGACACTACGCCCTCCCCGCCCAGACCGCTAGCCGTCCTGGAGACATTCCCCAGTGGGTTTTGCCCCTCACCCACCATTCAAATATTATTTTGACTTCCCCCCTCCCTGGGGCCCCTTAAGACATGAATTAAGAATTTAATTTAAAAAAAACCTCAATTTCCGTTTTGACCACCTCTCTAGGTTCACGAACCCATCATCTAGGTGGGCCCTCGATAGCGTTGAGGGCCAAACCTGCGAGAGGGGGGACTCTCACAGGACATGGAGGTCAGCCGCCGAATACATTCAATGCCTTCAAAGTTCAAAAGTCAGGTCTATTCATAAATGCAGCCTAAGGTGGCTTGAACGGGTAGTCAGTAAGGGCATAAGTTGTTGCCAAGTTATTTCAGCATCCCCCTTAAAGCTTGTGGGAAGTGATATAACATCCTTCTACCTTCTCCGCGGGGTGAGCGTGGTGATGCGGGTGGTGGGGGTATGGTGGTGCGGATGGTGATGGTAATGGCCTGTAGGTAGTAAGTAAATATAAACCAGTCTTAAAACTTCCGAATATCTGCACATCCGCATTGGGCCAGAGTTCCTTTATTACGTATTCAATCTTGTTCACCACCTCCACCCGCATTCTTTCCTCTTCGGGTCGAGGGGACATGTACTTATAAAAGTCATTGGTTTCTTCATGAAGGCCCACCACGCCAGGGCTGTAATTCGTCTTGCAGGGGCTCTTCACCCTCCTAGCATGATGGGTGGGTGTTGGAGCATGCCAAGAGCTTGTTGTCAATGTCCGAGAATCGGAGTTGCCACTAACTATATGAGGCTGGCTCTTATTTCCAAATTTCTAAAGGGAGACAGGGATGAGAAAAAGGGGAAAAGAAAAGTATGGGATAGGGAGGGAAAAAAAACAGTCTTATCTAGTCAGCAAATCCCAAAGTCAAATTTTCTGTGTGGAGCACAAAATCTAGAAGGGATTTCCAAATAGAAACTAGATGTATTCTTTTCTTTGATTGAAGCAGTTAATTTGCTCATTCTCAAGCTCCATCAGTTTTTCCATCCATTTACCATTGTGGGGATTAATATATCTTTCCATTTTTGTACATAAAGATTTCTCACTGCAGTCAGCATATACAATAACAAAGTTCCAGATTTTTTTTTGCCAGAAGTTCTAAAAGAAAAGTTACAACTTACATTTCCTTTTATATTTGTTTTAAGAATAGTTTGCATTGGAATATGAATCTGGCCCCAATATTACTTTGCTTTATCACAAATCCATCTGGACTCTATTATTTCCAAATATCTTCAAAATCCGCATATCCTTAGTCTTATTTCAAATAGCCAACAAAATTGAAGAACATCTAAAACAATTTGAATGAGCATAATGCAAATAATATAAAAATTCCGCAGATAGAATCAGCAAACTGCATTGTTTTATTTTTTCTTTAAAAAATAAAAGAATCCAAAGAAAGTTCATTATCCCCCCTCCTTTTTTTAAAGGGTCCTAAGCAGAATGCTCTGTTAAACTTAGAAGGTCAGATGGTATGAATGTAAATTGCCAATTGTGGAAATAAACAATTAATTGCTGCTTGTGCTAATTAAATTATAGGGATGTGGGGGTTATTATGCTGCTGAAGCTATTAGTAATAAAGACAATTCTGTTCAGTCAGCAAGAGATGCATCAGGACGTCGCTCAGTGAGAAGTTAAAGGTGAAGAATTGTAGAGGATTATGAGAAAGTGGAGATATTTTTATAGCTCTCTATCCATAGCTCTCTATCGCAATACTCTTGCAAATTCAAATGTTAAATTGTGTTCATCTGAAGAAGCAAAATACCAATCAGTTGCTTTAAACTAACCAAATCTAAGAACACATTTCATATTCTGTTTTCCTTCCTTTCTTGTCTCATCTTTTTTCCCTTTTAAACATTAAAGTGCATCTACAATGTGACATTTGTGCTTAATGATCTGAGGATTAAATTACTGGGGGGAAAAGTTGTTTAACTTGCTTAATAGCAGGCCGTTCAATTGCACAATGACAAGCCGAGAATTGGGATTCCCTCTCCCCTTCCAAAAGACTTCATAACAGCCCCCTACCCAGCAAGACAGTAAAATATCTCTTGCTGTGACAAGTTATTGATCTTCGTTTCCCTTCAGATGCCTAACAACTCAGATTGTAGCTTGGTAAAAACATATTTACTGCCTGCACAATGAAAGGAGTAGAAGCTAACTGGAACCTTTATTGTTTGCCTCCAAACAAAGAAATTCAAACCATTATGGCACCGCATGCAAACATGTGGGTTCACAGACACATGTGCGCACATGCATGTGTATGCCCTCAAACATGCATATATTTTGGACTGCACTTTTTAATATCTTGAATGATTGGCAGGACTACTGATCAACAGATGTCCTTCACGCTCTCCTCTTATCTGTGATTCTGAGGAATATTGTTGATGAAAAGAGCATAGAAATGTCATCACACCGCATTGATGACATGTACTATTTAGTTGTAGGCCGGATTTGACTCACTTTTGCTCTAGGAATAACAGAATAACAGAGTTGGAAAGGATCTCCCACTCCACCCCCCTGTTCAAACAGGAAATCCTATACCAAATGGTTGTCTAATCTTTTCTTAAAAACCTCCAGTGTAAGAGCACCCACAACTTCTGGATGCAAGTTGCTCCACTGATTAATTGTTCTAACTGTCAGGAAATACCTGAGAAGTTGCAAAAACTGTCAGGAATAGCAAAAAAAAAAAAAAAAAAGAAGGTTCTGCATACAAGACAGCAATCTCCCTACTGTCCTTAACTTTTATCCTTATTTAATATATTTTTTAGAAAACACAAAATATAGATAGTGGACAGACAAATTAGCTAGATAATTTGTCAGAAGTATATGTTTATATTAGTATGGTAGAGTTAAAAAAATTCTCTATGATTGTAGTACAGCTATTGAAAAAGCCCTAATGGACGTTGTTTTTCATTATCTCTTCCTTTGAGGTTTGACTTAAGCATACAAAATCAGGGAGGGACCATCGGATGAATGATTGTCTGTGAAACATTAAATATCCCTACAAAGCTGTTGTCCATTCAGAAATAAGTATAAGAACAATGCATTCCACTCAGGAGAATCTTTCCAAAAAGTTGTTGATTTAGAAATTATTTCTAAAATTTTCTTTCATAAAATTAACTGGGAGTTGGTTGGGGAAAAATATTAGATTTTTTTTTTCCTGGAATTAGCAAGGCTCGTGCATTGTATTACCTATTCACCTTTATCTCCTCATAATTACTAGCAGAATGATTGGAGGCAGTGTTCACTATGATTGTTGGATTGATTGAGTTTGTTTGAGATGAGTTTGAGCTACTCATCTCAAAAAGTAACTGCGTATGGTGTATATCAATACTCCTTGAAATTCATTTACAAGGAGAACACAGTTCACAGTCTCTTCAGTTCACAAGATTTCATTACATAAAGCCAAGCAAGATTTCTATCAGAGACCATGGAAGAAAATTCACAGCCACAGTAAAACAGACCAACACATCTTTGATTCAGCAGGTACAATACAATACAAAACAATACAATAGCAGAGTTGGAAGGGACCTTGTAGGTCTTCTAGTCCAACCCCCTGCGTGGGCAGGAACCTTATACCATTTCAGACAAGTGGCTGTCTAACATCTTTTTAAAGACTTCCAGGGTTGGGGCATTCACAACTTCTGGAGGCAAGCTGTTCCAGAGGTTAATTGTTCTAACTGTCAGGAAATTTCTCCTTAGTTCTAAGTTGCTTCTCTCCTTGATTGGTTTCCACCCATTGCTTCTTGTCCTGCCCCCGGGTGCCTTGGAGAATAGTTTGACTCCCTCTTCTTTGTGGCACCCTCTGAGATATCGGAACACTGCTATCATGTCTCCCCTGGTCCTTCTCTTCAGAAGTACAACAGATAAAACTTTTGGAAACACTGTAAATGCATAAAGCCACATTTTTTTCGACTGCAAAAATTAGTGTGTAGTATAAGAGATCTAAAAACATAGAAAACTGAAGGGCAATGAATGAAGAAGTTTGGGTCAAATATTTAAACTGAATTTAAGTCTGTGTATTCCTTACTGTGCAAAATTTTCAATGAGTGAGTTGATTAAAAGAAATTTTATTGGCATCATCCCTTTGACCTGAACTGTTTAACCATGTTGTGAAATCATTTTAAAGCACTAAATCAGAATTTGGACAGTTTCAAAGGAGATTTTGAGATTTAGTGGATTGTCTAGATTTGCAAGTGTAGGTACTGCAACTATTTTTCATGTACGGAGAAAATTGAGGATGGGTATAGAGAAATATGGTAACTTTCCTGATGTTAAGATAAATTAGCCAATACATTCTATCATCTCTGCTTTATCAGAGATTTGTACTGCAGAGAGCCTTATTTTAAATAAAGAGATCTCATTCAATCATACAGTATATATACAGTATATATGATTATTGAATATATATGTATGTATGTATGTTAGGTTTTTGAGCTGATCAATAAATAAATCAGGGAGACTAGTACAGATCTATTTCGAGATTTTTAGCTCTCATCAGCTAGCCATACCCTTACTGGGATTCGAACTGGGGCTGTATGACATGCCAGGCAAGAGCCTTAGCCATTAAGCTAAACAGGTTCTCTTCCTGCTCAGCTGAAACAGGAGGATAAGTATATATAATTGTTCCACAACACCCTATTAGGCCCCAATTAAGTATACTATAATATACTATAATATTTGCTATTCATCTAAAGATATTTAAGATGTAAGTCAGGGCCGTCAAACTCCTGACCTTCGAGCCAGATACGTCACACACTAGCCAAGGCCATGCCCGGTTTAGCAAAGAGGAAAAAACTCCTGATACATCACATGAAGCTGCCATTATGATGTGAGTTTGACACCCCTGATGTAAATCTTCTAAACTGGGGAGGAGCCAGGTTGCAAACAAACTAGGAGCCTTGAAATAAGTTCCTGGTTTATCATACGTTTCATCCCTTCTGGCTTAATCCTGTGCCTCCAAAGTAATATCCTTAAGCAATAAAAGGACTGGGAGTATCCCCCCATAATGATATTTGGGCCCATAAATCCAATAATATAGAGAAACAGATGAGAATTGGCTCTTATCGCCCAACACAGAGACAATGACGACAACAATGTGAGTAACAGATGTGCAGCTTTAGAACTCAGAACACAGAACTCAATAGGAAGATAAATTATGCCCTTCAAAGTTTCAGCCCAAATTAATCCTTAAAGCAGACAGATAGGAGAAATAACCTCCTGAAACAAATCTTTTGCACCTACCACACCCACATTAATCAACATTTCCATGAATTCTGCCTTTTGACTGCAGAAACTCTTATCTAAATGGCATTTCAGTCAAGATGAATGGCTTCCAACAAGCCCTTGATCTGCAAATCCCCCATTTCAATCAGGGGGAAGGCAGCAGAACCATGCCTTCCAGCAGCTTGTGCCATGTTGTCAACAGGACATTTGAAAGCAGTTTGATATAACCAATTATCACCATGTGCTACAGGAAAGCAAATTCCTCCTAAAAATCCATCTAGAAATTCTGTCCAGGTTTTCTACTCAGTATGGGATATGATCAGGCCAAATCACTCAATAAATAGCATATAGCAAACACAGTGTCAATCTAATCAGGTCCCAAATGTTATTGCCAGAGAACCCAATAGTATTCTATAACTAAATTCAAAGACCAGAGGGCCTTTACTCTGGCACCATGTCATACCTCCTCTCAGTTGTCCTTGGAGATGATAAAGGAAGATGCTCTACCTGGAGAGAAAATGACCCTGGGACTCACCTATGTGACCATGGAAACAACAGAGCATCTACATCTCCGGTGCCTGCATTACAGAAACATTTCTACTAGCCTTATTCACCATTATTGCATGAATACACAGGGTACATAGGGCAATTGTATAACTCCCTGCTGCTTTTATATACTCACCCTGCTATAACATATAACATTGCCAGGTATTGCACAACAGTGCTTAAGATCATCAGAAAATGATCTGTGCCATAAATTAGTTTTAATGAGCATCTAGTTCATCATACTAGAGTGCTCTATATTGTGATGGGTTTAGTCTGCAGCATATTGTTCTCCTATATTCATCCACTGCTTCTATTTCGCCTCTTAGATTTCTTTTAGATTTTTGGTTTTTATATGTGAGGAAAGTCACCCATCCTAGAAGAATGAAATATTTTGAGAAATGTTTAAAAAGGCAGAATATTATTTTCCCTAAAAAAGAAAGAGAAATCTTAAGGGAGACAGAAATTCAGCCTCAGCTCCCTGCCCCCAGCAAATATTTGGTACCCATTAAGAAAGACTGGGCCATCCTATCTACAAGACAAAAGACCTTCAGCCCCAGAGTGATGGGATTAAGACATGACCCTCCACATAGGATTATCTAGCAACAGAGCTCACTGCATTCCAAAATCTTCTAATGACATTGCATCAGCAAACTTCAACCGAAGTTATCTCAGACAAACTTGATCCCACATGGCCTCATGGGAGTCTGACAACAGCCAATAGAATACATGTTCTTGCACAGGAACAGGAATCTCAAGTTCAAAGCCCAAGAGAAGGTATAAATACCCCTAATTCTCAAATCCAGGTGGTCAGCTGCACTAGTACCATGTGCTTGGTGGTCCTGTTTCCAGTGTCTTTCTCCTTGCTTGGGATTGAACCAGATGGATACTTTTTCCAACATATGTGAATTCTGTTTTAGGTTCTTTAGGTTCTTTTTATAATTATGATTATTTTCTTAGACTCTGATGTACTTTCTGTACATTGACTGTACCCCAGCTCCTTATGCTGGCCTGTAAACATAATGAAGATTTGATTTGAAGTCCTCTAAACATTTGTTTTAATGTTTAAAAACACTTTTCTTGGGAGGAGATGAAATATGAAAAGCCATGGTTTCACAGCGGAATGTGATATAAGAGGCAAAAATTATATGCTAGGCTTTTTCACTCTTTTAATGTTATGTTCGTTGTTTTCCTAAAATGCAATCCAGCCATGAAAAAAACCTCAATTCCAATAAAAAAACATACTTACACATATATTTAAATTTGACACTCAAAACACTGACTACATTGTGCCATGTATTCCACAATGTCTTCTATGCTAAGTAGAGTTGTTAAATATTGTCACATCACAGTGATTTCCACTGTGCATCTACAGCATTGTAAAAATTCATGAAATATATTTAACAGAGTTGTGTTAAAAATGTAATAGCTAATTATAGCTTTATTGTCTAATTAAAAGGGATGCAGCATCTCTGTGCTCTTCCACCAAGGATTAATTTATTTGTTTTTATAAAGATCCCAGTGGAAAGCAAACAAATATAGTATGATAGAACTGGCTTCTTGTTCAAATCCTGGTTAAAACAGTTTCTTGTTCAAATGTCAGTGAATATAGGTGAAAAATTCTATATACCATGTCAAAGATTGATAAATTTGATGAGAGGCTATAAACATTAGTTCATATGGAACACTGCAAGACTTAACTAGCAGGGGCTTAATTTCTTCTGAAGTTCAAAATAATATTTACAGATGTGTTTTGTTTGTTTATTTATAGATCTTTGCCTGCTATTTTTACAATAAAATCTCTGAAGGTAGCTTAGAAATGATAATTAGCTGCATATATAAACTTTTAATGTGATGAAGCCAAGAAACAAATGAGAGGCCTTAAAATGCACTCATTTTGCTTTCATGATTCCCAAAATAACTTTTTTAAAAACGATATATCCCAGTCTTGTGTCATCAATCATCTTTGGAGGGCAAAAATATCCTTAAGAAAGTGGTAACTGCTAGTAACATGTGGAATTAGTCTCTCCTCATTGCAAGTAACATCCATACAAGGAACCCATGTGCAGTGCTTAGCAATAGTGTGGCAGCAGTAATTGATAGTGCCACAGCTAAAACAAAACAAAACTTTGAATAAAAAAAAAAGTGCCACAGGATTTGGAGATTGAAAAAGGTTTATCAGGAAGCCAGAAGAGTTCTGGCGGATCCTCAGAACTTTCTCATCCAGTGCTAGCTGGTTTTCATTGACAGCCATGGGAGGCTACAATCTCCTATAATCTTCATCCCAATTGTAAAAGAAATGGGAAATATATATCTCAAAGATATGTGATAATCAACTTTTTGAAAAACTGAGACTCACAAAAAGAAATATCCATATACCTTGTTTGATAAAAAAAAACCTTTGACGTAGCTACAGTGAAGTAGAGCTCACAAGACATAAAGCCAAGAATTGCATGCAGTTGATTAAACATATAAGCACCTACATGACTGCAACAGTCAGATGGGTTTGAGGTAAGGTCCCACATCCAGCAAATAGACAGGAGAGGAGACAAAGCAGAGATGTTCTGTGAAGCTTTTCACCAAGAAAGTAAATATTTTATTGATCATAAATATTTTATTGATATTTTAAATATCTTAATATAAAATATCTAAATATTTTATTGATAATAATAATAATAACAACAACAACAACAACAACATAATAATAATAATAATAACATGAAACTCAGCCAACTGAACATTTAAAAATGCATATTACAAATACTATTGAATGGTGCTAATGGTTGATACAGTTTGCTGCCAGCGTCCTAGGTATCAATCAAGTATCTTCATAGAAAATAGGATGTTCCAAGTAGTGCCGTTTTTTGCAGTTCCACTGGTGTTATTGCAGGAAGCTGCAATTTGCTGAGATATTTATTAAAATTCTTGGACATGGTGCCAAGTGCCCCGATGACAATGGGTGTCACTGTGACATGCTTTATTCATAGCTGTGTGGTTTCAATGGCCAGGTCGCGATATTTTATGATTTTTTCTAGTTCTTTTTCTTCGACTCTGGCATCTCCAGGAACAGCGATATCAATGAACTGTACACTTCGGCCCTCTACAACCGTGATATCTGGTGTGTTGTGCTCCAAATGACGGTCTGTTTGTATTCGAAAGTCCCACAAGATCTTCACCCTCTCATTCTCGATAACCTTTTCTACTTTGTGTTCCCAAGACTTTCTGGATACAGGTAAACCATATTTTTTACAAAATGACCAGTGGATTAATTTAGCAACTCGGTCATGTCTAGCTTTGTAGTCAGTTTGTGCGATTTTGCTGCATTCACATATTAAATGTGAAACAGTTTCGACTTTGTTATTGCAAAGTCGGCAGTTTGGTTTGTCAGTGGATTTTTGAATCTTCGCATCTTAAACCCAATTAAAAGACCATGACAGGCCGGCTGCACAAAATAGATGTGTCTTCAGGGCCCGACGGAAGAGACGTAGGTCTGTGATCGTGCGTAATTCAGGGGGGAGGTCATTCCAGAGGGCAGGAGCTGCCACAGAGAAGGCTCTTCCCCTGGGGGTCACCAGCCGACATTGTCTGGCCGACGGCACCCTGAAGAGACCCTCTCTGTGGGAGCGGACTGGTCAGTGGGAGGTATTTGGCAGCAGGAGGCGGTCTTGCAGGTAACCAGGTCCCTTGCCATGGGGCGCTTTAAAGATGGTCACTAGAATCTTGAAGCACACCCAGAAGGCCCCAGGCAGCCAGTGCAACTCACACAGGAGAGGTGTCACATGGGAGCGTCTAGATGCTCCCAAAATCCCCCGCGCGGCTGCATTCTGAACTAACTGGAGCCTCTGGGTGCATCTTAAGGGAAGCCCCATGTAGAGAGCGTTACAGTACTCCAGGCGGGAGATGACAAGAGCTTGAGTGACCGTGCGTAAGGCGTCACGATCCAGAAAGAGATGCAATTGGCGTATCAGGCGAACCTGATAAAAGGCACATGACAGCACACGGCTGTCATGTGCTCTTCTAAAGACAGCCGAGAGTCCAGGAGGACACCCAAATTGCAAGCCCTCTCTGTGGGGGCCAGTGACTCAACCCCAATAGCCAGAGATGACGCTAGAAGCCACAGCCACTCGGTCTTGGATGGGTTGAGTCAAAGCCTGTTCCTACCCATCCAGACTCGCACGGCCTCCAGACATCAGGACATCACTTCCACAGCATTGTTGGGGTGGTCCGGGGTAGAGATGTACAGCTGAGTATCATCAGCGTACTGATAGAACTCTACCCCAAAACCACGGATGATCTCACCCAACGGCTTCACATAGATGTTGAACAGGAGGGGCGAGAGGACTGACCCCTGTGGAACCCAACAAGTGAGGCGCCTCGAAGTTGACCTCTGCCCCCCTGCCAACACAAACTGCGTCCGATCAGAGAGATAGGAGGAGAACCACCGTAGAACGGTGCCCCCACCCCTAACCCCTCCAACTGGTGCAGCATGATACCATGGTCGATGGTATCAAAAGCCACTGAGAGATCTAATAGGACCAGGATAGAGGAACAGCCCCTATCCCGAGCCCTCCAGAGATCATCGACCAACGCGACCAATGCTGTCTCCATGCTGTGCCCGGGCCGGAAGCCGGATTGGTGCGAGTCCAGATAGACAGCTTCATCCAGGTGCTGAGGGAACTGTCACACCACCACACTCTCAACAACCTTCGCAATGAAACAAAGGTTGGAGACAGGATGATAGTTAGCTAGAACAGCCGGATCCAGAGATGGCTTCTTGAGAAGGGGTCTCACCACCAAGGCGGCCGGAATAGAATAAATCTTTATTACGGTCAGAGACCAGCAATATACGTTACATTTAACCATATATTAAAAAGTACTAACTTTAAGATATAATTTTAAAAATGTCAGCATTATAAGTGGAAAGTAGCATACATGTTCTCATTATGTTCAGGTCATTTGCTGGTTTACCTAGGTGCAAAAGCGTTAAGTTTGTATGTAAAAACCATGGTCCATAAATTGTTAGAGATATGTCCAAATGATTGGTACAAGATCACAACTATCCTTCTATAAGCAATTTTTTTCTTATGGACATTGCGGAAGCACAGAATTTTGCCACTGCATGCGTAGTAGCCGGGTTCGTGTCCTGGAGGAGGAAGTCCAGATAAAAATTGCCTGCCCTCCCTGGTAATCTCTCTAATAAGGGGAGAATATATGCAGACCTGCAAGCTCTGTATAGCTCACAGTGTAGTAGAACGTGTGAGATATCTTTCACTTCTCTTTTACCACATATACAAACCCGTTCTGCTATAGGTGTTCTCTTATACCTGACCTGGAGAAGTGCTGAAGGTAGAATGTTAAATCTGGCTCTGAAGAAAGCTATTCTTTGTTTTGGGAAGATAAGGTCATTTAAATATCTTGCTGATTCCCACACACCCTGTTTGATTCTGTTCCTATTATGGAAAGGTAATCTATTTAGTTCTTCTTGGAACTCCATGTCCTTCATTCTATTAGTTACTACTTGCTTCGCTTAATCAAAGTCCAGAGACATTAAGAGTACCGGTGAGAGCCATAAGTGCCCAGCTTGTGCTCAATTGCCTGGTTCCAGGGGGAGGGGAAGTTGTCAATCAACACTAGTGGGGAGAGCCCCTCTGGAAAGAATTGCATTTTAAGCCAATGGATGATCATCATCTTCCAGGCTCTTACCTGAATTTGAGGCATACCTGCCTCAATTCTTAACTGGGCATTTGGAGTTCCATTGGGTGCAGCTAAGATGGCTCTCAGGAATTTGGATTGTATGGTTTCTATCAAGTCTTTCTTTATGAGGATTCCTGTTTTTGCCCCATATAGTATTTGTGCCAATGTTTTGACCTCAAAAAGTTTTAGGGCAGCGGGTACTAACTGGCCGCCACCTGTGTAAAAGAAATGTTTAATTGCGTTTGAGGACCTAGTGGCTACTTGAAAAATGTTATCCAGGTGTGTCTTCCACGTCCCTTGTGCATGGAAAACCACCCCCAGGTACCTAAATGTTCTAACCTGTTCCAGACTATGTCCTTCTATTTTCCAGGGGTATTGGCTAGGTCTTTTAGCAAAAACTAGAATTTTTGATTTCTCAAAGTTCAGGACCAGCTTGTTTTGCCTGCAAAAGTTAAGTTAAGATGGCTCTCTTCAGTCCTACGGGGGTTTGTGAGATAATAGCAGCAGCATCAGCATATAAGAGAATTGGAACTTTGCGTTGTGCTAGGCTAGGGGGATGGAAGTCAGGGTTCTGTAGGAGATCAACCATAGAATTGATATAGACGTTAAAGAGGAAGGAGGACAGGATGCATCCCTGCTGTACCCCTTTTTGTACCCTTACAGGGCCGGTTAAACTCCCTTGGGGGTTGCATCTCACTCTCAAAGTGGAATTGGCATACAATTTTTGTATGAGGAAAAGGAGGCATTTATCGATGGTGGTGCCTTTTAATTTATCCCAGAGGGAAACCGTGGATATTTGATTTGATTTGATTTTATTTTATTGAATTTATACCCCGCCCTTCTCCAAACGGACCCAGGGCGGCGCACAGGCATATTAAAAAACATACAAACATATGAAACTTTTTTTTAAAAAAAACTTCTTCAATTAAAAAACCTGTGCTAAAACCGAATTAAAATCCCCATTTTAAAACTATCTATGAGTCAGAATTGGAGGCTACGCTAGGCCGGCTAGTTGGAATAAGTGTGTCTTCAGACACTTGCGGAAGAGGCGGAGGTCAGAGATGGTACGGAGTTCAGGGGGTAAGTCGTTCCAAAGGGCTGGTCCCGCCACAGAGAAGGCTCTTCCCCTGGGTGTCGCCAGTCGGCATTGACCGGCCAACGGCACCCTGAGGAGGCCCTCTCTGTGGGAGCGTATCGGTCTGAGGGATGTAAGGGGCAGGAGGCGGTCTCGCATATAACTAGGCCCCGAGCCATGGAGCGCTTTAAAGATGGTCGTAAGAACCTTGAAGCGCACCCGAAAGACCACAGGAAGCCAGTGCAGCTCGCGCAGGATCGGTGTTATGTGGGAGTGTCTAGGCGCTCCCATAATCACCTGCGCGGCTGCATTCTGGACTAACTGTAGCTTTCGGGTGCACCTCAAGGGAAGCCCCATGTAGAGAGCATTACAGTAGTCGAGTCGAGACGTGACGAGTGCTTGAGTGACTGTGCGTAAGGCACCCCGGTCCAGTAAGGGGCGCAATTGGCGCATCAGGCGTACCTGATGAAATGCCCCCCCTGGCCACGGCTGCCACATGGTCATCCATAGACAGCCAGGAGTCCAGGAGGACACCCAAATTGCGCGCCCTCTCCACGGGGGCCAGTGTTTCGCCCCCAATGGCCAGAGTTGGAATAATCTGGCTGAATCGGGGCGCTGGAAGCCACAGCCACTCAGTCTTGGACGGGTTGAGCTTGAGTTTGTTGCTACCCATCCAGATCCGTACGGCCTCCAAACACCGGGACATAACCTCGACAGCATCATTGGGGTGGTCTGGGGTGGATATGTACAACTGAGTATCATCAGCGTACAGATGATATCCCACCCCAAAACCACGGATGATCTCACCCAGCGGCTTCATATATGTGTTGAACAGTAGGGGCAAGAGGACCGACCCCTGAGGTACCCCACATATGAGAGGCCTCGAGGCCGACCTCTGCCCCCCTGCCAACACACATTGCGACCGACCGGAGAGGTAGGACGAGAACCGCCACAAAACGGTGCCTCCCAGCCCCAAATATTGAATCAAAGGCCTGCTTAAAATCAAGGAAGGCTTTTTTTTTTGCAAGGCGGCCGGCAAAAACCCCTCACTCAGAGAAGCGTTGACAATTCCCTGGAGCCAGCCTCGTGTAACCACCCGGGAGGACAGTACCAGCCAGGAGGGACATGGGTCCAATAAACATGTGGTGGCGCTCAGCTGCCCCAATATCTTGTCCATGTCCTCAGGAGTCACAGGATCGAACTCCTCCCAGGTAACATTCTCAAGAGCTGCCCCTGTCAACCCATCTGAAATAGTCCAGTTGGAGGCCAACCCGTCCCGAATCTGATCGATTTTATCATGCAGATAATGCCCAAAATTTTCTGCTCGACCCTGTAAGGGAACATCCTGCGCCTTCAGGTGGAGAAGAGAGCAGGTCACCCTAAACAGGGCGGCTGGGCAGTTATCTGCAGACGCGATAAGACCGGAGAAATAGTTGCGTTTCGCCGCTCTTATCGCCACCAGGTAGGTCTTTAAATAAGACCTTACCTGTGTCCGGTCAGACTCGGAGCAGGTGGCCCTCCATCCGCTCTCTAGGCATCTCTTCCAACAGTTCATCACCCTCAGCTCCTTGGAGAACCAAGGTGCCAAGACAGTTCGGCACCAGGTAAGAGGCTGCAAAGGCACGACACAGTCCAAGGCCCCTCTGGCCATGTTATTCCAGGTAGCCACCAGGGCTTCAGTCGAGTCATGGGTCAGGGTCTCAGGTATTGGCCCAAGCTCCGTCTGGAACCTCTCAGTGTCCATCAGGCACCTAGGGTGGAACCATCTCACCGATTCCGGTTCTGCCTCCCTGCGGTGGGGTGTAGCAGTTGGAAAGTCAAGTCGAAGGAGGGAGTGATCTGACCATGACAAGGGTTCGATGACTATTCCCCCTAAACCAAGATCATTCAACCACTGGCCAGAGACAAAAGCTAGATCAAGAGTGTGTCCTCCAATGTGGGTGGGGTCGTGAATTAACTGGGTCAGGTCCATGGCCGTCATGGAAGCCATGAACTCCCGGGCCATCTCAGATGTCTCACTGACCGATGGCAGGTTGAAATCCCCCATGACTAACAGCCTGGGGGTTCCAACCACCACCTCGGCTATCACATTGAGAAACTCAGGCAGGGCCGTTGATACGTAGCGGGGAGCCAGGTATGCAATCAGCAGGCCCAACTGTGTCCCACAACCCCACTTCACACAGAGGGACTCACATCTGGCTATCTGAGGCACAGTGGTCTCCCTTGGATCAAGACTCTCCTTTATGACAACCGCCACCCCCCCACCCCGACCCTGGGCTCTTGGCTGATGAAATGCCCGGTAACCCGGCGGGCATATTTCAACAAGGGGCACCCCCCCTCTTGGCCCAGCCAGGTCTCCGTAATACTCACCATGTCCACACACCCCTCCAAAACTAGATCGTGAATGAGGAGGGCTTTATTGACCACGGATCTGGCATTACATAGCACAGCCGAAGACCCAGGCCCTGAGATCCTAAACCCCCTGGGCCGCAAGGGGAGCCTTGAGGGCCGGAGCGCGCCACCGCTCGAAGACAGCGAGTGCGCCCTCCCCTTGCATGATATAAATACTCATTTAAATGTTTGAAGGCCTGTTTGATTTGAATGCTTGGGTCATTATTATCTCTTGATCTTGAGTAAACTGTAAATTACTATAGCAATTCTATTTAAGTCAGTAGTTGAAACCAGATGTGGACAGTTGCTTTCACTGTTTAAGATTAATCTGCTGTATCTCACGGATGGCAAGCACGTTTAATGGAAGCTACTATTTTTTTATGCATAATTTCTTTGTTAGGAAAAAAAATGAATAAATAGTAACACTAAGAAGAAGTGGAAGACTTGATGACTACTGTCATCAGCAAAATCATGATACTAGCACTTGTAGGGTGTTGACACCTTATGACTACTTGAGTATCAATGTACTCTAATGAGGTAGGTAAAATGCATTGTTATTTATGATTATATCAGTTCTATATTTGTATATATGTTACAAAATAGTGCATATATGCATTTCAACATAAAGGAAAGAAACAAAATATAATAAGTTTACTCTACTCTGTGACGGTTGGCACTTCCCTTTTGAGATTTCATCAGTCAAGAGAAGAAGAAAAAGTAACTGGAGTAAATGTATTAAAATAAATACTGACCTTTCACTAACAAAAGGCATGTTAAACTAATGCTTCTGAACACCCAAAACTTCCATGTCTATGAATTATCATAATGTGGCCTTTTCCTCTACAGTAGTCCTTGTGAAACAGGTCTTATTTTTTTTTTTAAACAAACACACACCATTGCATTTATTGTTCTTTGCTTTAAGATCTCAATGTGTATTTAGTACAAACCCACTAAAATCTATGAGATTTAAAGTAATCACAATAAACCTAAATATCACTAATTAATTTTAATGAAAGCAAGGTTTAAAGATTATGCTGGTAATAAATTGTAGTTGTTTTACTTCTATGCTTTCTTCTGTCAATTATTTACCCATGATTTATCTTTAAATTTCTAATTACTCCGTATATGTTTATTTTTCAGCCATATAAACCAGGGGTCACTAATCCCTGACCTATACTTGCATGGTCCAGTTCCCTTCTCCCCCTCCCAGCTTGGCCGCAAAGCCACAACAGTTGGGAATCGCTGATGAAAACTACTCTGCACATGTTTTTGGTTTGGAGCCATTATGTCATAATTACCACTGTATATTCAAAATTTACCACCTTCTCTGAATGTCAGTAATTCTTTCTAATCTTCTGTGCCCAATTTACCATACTCCATTGAATATTTAACTTTTTTATTATATGTATGTGCGTGTGTGTGTGTGTATGTATAGATGTGTGTGTGTAACATGTCCAGCCAATTAATGTAATATAAAAAACATATGGCATTCTGTTAAAGAAATAGGTCTCTAGGTTCTAATCTGTGTTCGCTTTTACACCTTTTTCCAGATGCTTTTCTGTGTCATTGAAATATAGCTAGTGCTTGACTTACAACACAACTGGGACCAGAAATCTGGTTATAAATCCTTATGGTCGAATGTTGAAGCACCCACAATCAGGAGGGCTTTGTTTGTGGTAGTGACTACCATTTTTGTGGTAGTGATTAAGCAAATCACATGTGAATGGCACAGTCTCCTGAAATGGTGATTTTTCAGGAAACTGATGAAAAAAGTCACAAATTAATGTCATAGCAATAGCAATAACTTAGTCTTATATATCACTTCACAGTGCTTTACAGCCCTCTCTAAGTGATTCACATAGTTAGCCTATTGTCCCCAACAATCTGGATCCTCATTTTACTAACCTTGGAAGGATGAAAGACTGAGTCAGCTTTGAGCCAGTGAGAATCGAACTGCTGAACTACTAGCAGTCAGCAGTAGCCACTTGCAGTACTGCATTCTAACCACTGTGTCACCATGGCTCATATGACTGTAGGGCACTGCAACTGGTCATAAACTGATTCAGTTAGTAAGTGCCCAAAATGCAGTCTTGTTACTGGGAGGGATGATGTTTTAAAACAGCTAGAAGTGCGTTTTCAGCTGTAATTCTGAATGGTCATGACCTCTGTGTGTGTGTGTGTGTGTGTGTGTGTTTGTTTGTGTGTGCATGTATGCCATATGTATAGATCTGTATCTCTAAAACTATCTCAAACAGATTGAACTTTTCACTGGAAAATTGGGAAATTATGGATGAGGAGACTAAGAATGATTCAGATTTGTTACGTTGTTTGCATTTTTAAATTGAACACATAATATAAAAAGCAGAATGATTCACAGGCAATGCATTCAATTTATGTGGATTCCAAAAATATTTTTCTAATGTGTGTTGAACACCAGATGCCTGAATCTGAGAAGACTAAATTGTACGTGAGAATATTTTTTTTAATGTTATCTTTTTGCCGATGTTCAGCTACTTTGTTATAAGGTTTAATATACAATATATATATGCTAATAGAGTGAACCAGTGGATCCACAGCTTAGCTAGCAACCAAAAACAGGTCAAAATACAAGCTTTCAGATATTACTAGAGTCGACTTGGGTATTTTATGGACCACAGTCTACATTTGTTGGCAGCCACTATTGGGCTGTGGTTTTGGATGCATCAGTGTCGGGGAGGTGAAGGATTGGTAGGTTGTCAGCAGTATGGCAGGGTGGCCGGTGATGTCATTCTTGGGCTGGGCAGTGGGGCAACAGTGGTGATGAGCAGGACAGTGGCAGCAATGGGGTGGGATTGTGAGGTACATAGACAATGGTAGCAACTCTCCATAACAGTCCCAGTTACTCATATGGTCCCTTGGGAAAATTAATTGCGCATTCCTGTGCTAAAGTGTCTGTGGTAGGCAATTACTTTGATGAAGTATCTGATATGCAAAGATAAAATTAAATTTAAAACATACCTAGAAAAGAAAGACAATAAATAAAAGATAATGGAACTATGGCTTGGAGATATATGTTACTTAACTAAGAAGCTCAGCAAGATATACCCACATTGTTATTTATTCTTTTTTTGAAGGAAAAAAAAAACATCTTACAGTGCAGTGTAACACATGCAGCTTTTAATGCTTCTTATAAAGTAACACCTCAAATTATGTAATAATATTCTGTTCCGAGAGATTACTACAAATTACTAGGGTATTGGGACAAATGTATTATCTGCTAACTTTTAATCACTATTTATATTATTCCTGCTGGGAATGGCTGCATTATGCAAAGTAATTTGATGATTAATAAAGATGAAGCACATTATTACCTTATAGGTAATAAAAGTGAGCAATATTTTAAAAGAAGCATGTGGGGAAAATCTTTGCTTTAGAAAAGTAACATTCTAAAGCATTATCACAGTCTGAGTTCCTCACTACAAAATGTAACACAAATGGACAAATGTTCCCTGCAACATACCACATAACCTACTTTTCTACAAACATCTGCCTGCCTTTGAATTTATTCATCCATTTTCAAATTTTAAAACGTTCTATCAAGGTTTTTAGACATACTTGGTTAAGAAAGCATTTGGATTTTTATTTTTTTTCCTGATTTTGGAGAGTGGCATTATTTATTTAAGTTATTCAGAAGGTAAGATGAATTGTGTTTATCATGAAATGTAGGAAGTAGCTGACACATTTTTCTATTATACTAAAAATATTTTTGAGTGGTGACAACCCCATCCATGATCTCTTTCTACAAGTTCTAGTCTTTGTTGCTGTCATTCCTCCCTCTCCCTCTTCCTTCCTTCCTTCCTTCCTTCCTTCCTTCCTTCCTTCCTTCCTTCCTCCCTCCCTCCCTCCCTCCCTCCCTTCCCTTCCCTTCCCTTCTTTCTCTCTCCCTCCCTCAATCCCTCCCTCCCTCCCTTTTTCTTTCTCTTTTTTGCAAAACTGTGCAATAGTACAGGAAAAGAAGCCCCAGTATAAAACTATCTAACTGCCCATGAAAAGTCAGTGCAATTTGTCCCATGTTATTTTTAAAAATGTTTTTCCTTCAGCCTTACCATTCTATGATCCATAGTGAATTCCTCCATACCGGAAAAGATCTTTTAATGAAAATAAAATGTTCACTATAGCTTTCTCTTTCATTTCACTCCCTGCTCCTTGCCGTTGCTCATAGTTCACATCAGTTGTGTCGCCCAGATACATTTTGTAATTGCCATAGGTGAGAGCATCTTATCCAGGACATTTTGTTCAAAGGCAACTCAGCCTAATTTCTCGCCTTTCCCTGAACAAGAAATGCTTAAAAAGTCCACAAATAAAAAATAACAATGTGGAAATGTAGGCAAACTCCCAATATCACCAAGTGTCCTGGATATTTAGCATATCAAAGACTTCCATAACCAGGCACCTCTCTGATTATGAAAAGAGTAAGGTGTTGTCTTCTTGTATCTTTCGCAAGATGTATAAATGTCTGAAGAAATGTTAAGCACGTATCCAAATGCTATAATGCTACAAATACGAGATGGAATATTTTGTCAGCATCACATCTCCTTTTGAACTGTTTGAGTGAATAGTTGAATAGAAGTCTGCTGCCTGAAATGTATCTTTGTACCTGAATATACAAAATGAATGTACCTTCTCAAGTATGGGAAGATTTGAAGTGGCCATTTTTGAAGATATAACCATAATATACTAAAATGCAGCTATTTTCCAAGACATGTTGACTTGTGATTTTAGAAAAGAGGTTATAGTATCATTTGATCTTCTAAAAAAAATATTAAGAGGGGGGGGGGGGAAACCAGGTCATTCCTTTGGAAGTGGCAGCATGAACTGGCAGTCTTTATCATCAGCCAACTGGGGTGCATTGAAAAAGCTACCTATCTTGAATATTGTGATAGTAATATTGTGATCAACTATCCTCTAACAGTATGTTCCTCTGCTTTGTAGCAGAGCTTCCACCTCTGTTTCTGAAGCAACTGTGAAGAGCTTGATCTCTTTCAATGGGTCAAAGGAAGCGTCATTCACTGCAGTCAGAAGAGACTGGAAATCATGAATTGTCTTTTATGCTCTGACATCAACTTCTATTGAGTAACACCATGAAGAAGATTTCCTAGAAAAATGACCAAACAGAAGTTTGATGATCAGGGATGAACCTACTTCCATTTTTTAGCTGCCTTTCAGATGCAGGACAAAAGAAAGGAAGAGAGAAAAGAATTCACCCCATTATATTTGAATGTTGCCTTTTTATGTTGGCATTTTGAAGTGGTGGGTTCCGGCAGGTACACCCTGGTACGGGAGGACTGGTGCTTGCTGGAAGCAGCAGACACTGTACTGGAATGGACCCACCCACCCACGTTCCTTACCTGTATTTGTATTCGAGCCAAACGGGCGATTTGGGCACGCAGCGTACTCCACCTTGTGCAACACTCCGCCAAGCAGCTGGAGCATCACAGAGCAGTGGGTGCGCATCTGAAAACCACCACTGGCATTTTGGTAAATAAAGCTGGTTCACCAAGCAGTGAAATCAGCCAGATAATAAAAGAGAGATTTCTAAAGGGATAGATTTGAAGAAAATAATACAATGCATAGTTGAAATTTCATTCAGTAAGAAAAAATAATCAAAATCTTTTACAGTGAACTGTTCTCACAATTTACAATAAAATTGAATGAAAGAGAAAGTAATGCTAAATACTAAAAAAGAAATACCATATGTCATATTAGACCATTATCTCCTCTTTTCAATATTAAGACAATTTTCAATATTAATCTACTCTTGGAAAAATTCCCATCTTTCTTAAGGATAGCATAGTTATATATTTTACCCATGCAAATAAGGCTTGTGTATTCAAGTTAAAACATCCTAATTATTAATTCCTTGAATTGGATTGCCATTTGTGGGTTTTTTTTCCTGAGTTTTTAATATCAACCACAAGCCCTGTGAACATTGGGTCACCCTTTGAGTGAATGCTAATTCAGTGAGATATAACCAGAATGAACTTTGAATTTTAGGCTGATCAGTTTTTTTTTAACCTTAATGCTGGATGGTCCTGTAATTATCTAAGAAGATTTGCATATCATGAATAGAAAAATAATTATACTAGTAAGAAAGCTTCAATAATAAATCAATATTCATGTAAGCAGAATTATCATGGGTGGACAGGAGGAAGAGGAGTAACTTCCAACTTCCTGCTAGTTTTCCCATTTGTGGCAAGTTGTCAGCAAGCATAAGAAATCATGATTATATGACCACAGGGATGATGCAATGGCCACAGTATTGTGACTAGAACTGGTGTAAACGTTGTGGAAATTTCAATTCCACAGAAGAAATGTATGCTGGATTTTTTTAATGCATTATTTAAATTATCCCAAAGGTGCATTTTTCAAGAGGCAACTGGACATTCTTGTTTTTCTTTGAAGACATATCACTTCTCATTCAAGAAACTTCTTCAGGTCATTCTCCACCATTCAGCCAGAGCTAAAGAAGCTTCTAGGATGAGAAGCACAATGTCTTCAAAGAAAAATAAGAAAGTCCAGTTGCCTCTTGAAAAAAGCACCTGTGGGACAACCATGATCTGGATGACTGAGAATCTCCATAGACATTCTTTAAGTTAGTTAATTTAGGTATCTTGATCAAAAATCTTTGTAGTATAATACAGTAATCCCTCGTTTTTCGCGGCTAATCGGGACCGCACCCGTCCGCGAAAACCGGATATCCGCGAAGTAGGATTCGCTAGGAAACTTGAATTGGTGGACATGTTTAAAGCAACCACTAGGGGGCGCTTGCCTCCTACCAATGCATTTTTTTCTGTATTTTTTACAACTCCACGAAGCACTGAAGCCGCGGAAAACGAAGCCGCGAAAAACGAGGGATTACTGTATACTATTTAGGCTAATTGTAGGGTACAAATAGATAAATTGGTACACAATGAGATTTTAATAGTATATTAGTATAAACAGACAAATATTTAGCAAGCAACATGATTCACAGCTTTTAGTTGATTGTGATTATGGGTTATGTGTACTGTGTACTGTGCATAAGTAGAAGGCTGGTTCATGACTTCAGTCTTTGGGACATTGATGGTGAGTCAACAGTTGTCACAAGTCATAAAGAATGACTTGCTCGCATTTCTGTCTCTGAGCCAGCATTCAGGGCACAGTCATCAGCAAAGAGAAAGTTTTTACTCAGAAGAGTTTCTATCACTTTGGTAATACACATAGTGCTCAACTTAGGAACACAACCGAGTCAAAAAAAAGTATGTTGGTAAGGGAGATGTTAACCCTCAAGCTGACCTGACTGAGGCCATTTTGAGGCTCACTGGAGCTGAAGGATAGGGAGGGGAGTATAGAGATATAATAATAATAATAATAATAATAATAATAATAATAATAATAATAATAATAATAATAATAATAATAATAATAATAATAATAATAATAACAACAACAACAACAACAACAACAACAACAACAACAACAACAACAATAATAATAATAATAATAATAATAATAATTTATTATTAAATTTGTTGACCGTTCCCTCTCCCCAAAGGGACTGTGGGGTTTTGTATCCAAAACAAAATATTTTTCCTGGGAACCAAGGACATTCCCACAGGTGGTCAGAGAGAGGAGGAATCAAGTTACCAGGCAACCGGACAGTACTTTGATTGGGCTGTGTGACTGATTGTTTGGGGAAAGGAAAAAAAAAACTTTTACTTTTAATTAGGAGAAAACCTTGGGAACATTCAGAGTCAGTTTTCACCAGCCTATGCCAATATAATATATCCAATGAAACTGTCCTTTGAGGAAACTACCTGCCTCAGAGTTCTGTTTGCTATGAGTGTATCACTTGGAACCCTGAGAGGAAAGAGTGAATTTTGCCTCTTTCTGCAGTTGTTAACTGAATCACTGTAGTTGCTAAGTTAGTAACACAGTTGTTACTAACTGCATAAACAGAGGGATAGAATCAAGATCACGTGAAGTGTTAATACCACTTTATAATGCCTTGGTAAGGCCACACTTGGAATACTGCATTCAGTTTTGGTCGCCACGATGTAGAAAAGATGTGGAGACTCTGGAAAGAGTGCAGAGAAGAGCAACAAAGATGATTAGGGGACTGGAGGCTAAAACATGAAGAACGGTTGCAGGAACTGGATATGTTTAGTTTAATGAAAAGAAGGACTAGGAGAGACATGATAGCTGTGTTCCAATATCTCAGAGGTAGTCAAACTATTCTCCAAAGCACCTGAGGGCAGAACAAGAAGCAATGGGTGAAAACTAATCAAGGAGAGAAACAACTTAGAACTGAGGAGAAATTTCCTGACAGTTAGGACAATTAATCAGTGGAACAGCTTTTCTCCAGAAGTTGTGAATGCTCCAACACTGGAAGTCTTCAAGAAGATGTTGGATAGCCATTTGTCTGAAACGGTATAGGGCTTCCTGCCTAGGTAGGGAGTTGGACTAGACGACGTCCAAGGTCCTTTCCAACTCTGCTATTGTATTGTATTGTATTGTTAAGTGCATCTGGCTTCCTCATTGGCTTAGCATGTCAGAAGGTTGCAAAAGGTGATCACCTGACAGTTCAGAATATCCGAGTAGTTCATCTGCCTTGGAACTCAGCAGGGCATTTTACATTTTATGCAATTCATTTTGGTCTGTCCTAGAAACACTGGTAATGGTGTACTTTTCTTGGCTGGGTCTAATAAGTCCTTCTGATGCACATGATGAAGGTGATGTTTCTCAAGAAGAAAGTTCACATCATTCTCATTGAACCAGTCATGATGTTTGCAAGTAGAAGAACCTAATATCTTCAGTGCAGCTGAATGGACAACATCCCTGAAGCATTTCCAGTCATCCCCAGCATTCCCAGCAAGATATTGATCAGCCTAAAATACAAGCTATGACTATATTCAGTCAGTGAAGTTTGTTGGCGAGACCTTAAAAAACTCCCATTTATTTCAGAGTAACTAAAAAAAATTGCATTTTACAGAAGCAAAATGTGTGCGTGTAATGTTAGAAATTATTTTAGAACCTAAGTTGATGATTTTATTAAGGATGAGGATGATATTTATAATCTCTTGGAATCATAAGGTGTGATCATGTAATTCTTTTCTATATCACTTTGAAGGATCCGCCTCCTCAGTTTTTTGGTTTAAATAATAAACAGGTGTTGATAGTCATATCAGCCAAATGCATGAAGGGGAACAGTGATTTGATATGTTCTCAATTTAATCCACAGCATTGGCAATTCTTTAAACAAAAGGAAAAATTGCAGGAGATTTTGGGAGTCCTGTAAAAAAAAATGCTGTAATTGTCTTCTCTTTTTGATTATTGTAAAGGAATATGTGGATAACCTTGACGGATGAGAGGAAGAGAAGAAACAATCAAGCAAGAGAAGTAGGAGTGTCCTGTGAATTAATGGTCAGAGAAAGAAATTTAGGAATGACCTGCCCTAATGGACCAAACAATTAAAAATGGTGGAGGGAAGTTTGTACTTCCAGACTTGCAAGATTCTTTTAATGTTGCCTTACAATAAAGTAGTTTAATGTTGCCTTAGAATAAAGTAGTACCTCGTCTTATCTCATCTCCTGTCTGGTTTACCTGGCAGGACTGACAGTTATTCTTTCCTCCACCACCTCTTCAAAAATTCTCAGGAATAATATGCTTCAGTTCCATGGCCTGGCAATCATCTGTCCTTCTGCCTATTTCTATTGCTTTAAGCTTGAGCTGGAGAACAGAAATGAATAATGGTTTCGCATTCTCTCAGGCATATTTCACCTGCACATTTTGACCTCCTAAGGTTTTGGCTTGTTGATGTTCCACCAATGCTAAAACAATGTAGTTCTTTAAAAAATAGTGGGGAGGGGGGGTTAGAAAGAAAGTACTAGCGATACATTTATGTTTAAAAGCCCTTTAATGTACATCAGTTCACAAAGGGGCACTACAGGTGAGCATTACTACCTCCACAGTCTTAATTAGGGGGAAAAAGCACTGGAGAATTATGAACATGAAAACCATACTTTTACAAAGTCAAGCTGAAGCCCAATTGTGGAAGGTCTCATTTTGAATTCAGGAAAGCAAGAAAGTGGATCTTTTTAGAAATTCAGCTACTGTTGTACATGAGTGTGTGTGTGTGTGTGTTGTGTGTTCATTTCTGCAAAGAACAATGATATTCATTTATTTAAAGAGAAAAGTGAAAAAATGTGTGAAGAAAGACCCAAATGGGGGTGATTTTCAAAAGACTATGCTGTGCTTAAAAATAGTCAGGACAGTGTGATTACAAAGAAAAAAAATAGGATTGTAAAAAAAATCCATCTTGTGTTACAGCAGAAAAGAAAATATGGGTTGGGGAAGGAGAGTTCCTCAGCTTAGTTGCTGTGCTTTCAAGAATAGTTTGATTTGTAGATTTTGGAATTTTTTTAATTTTGAAAAATATCTCCATATTACTAAAAAGTTCCTTTTAGAATATTTCTGTTAATGACAGAGAAACTCTTTCTTTCTTTTTCTTTCTTCTCTTGACCCATCCCTCAACTCTAGCAGTAGATTTTACAGAAGGTGCTTTCAGGATAAGCCACGAAAGAGGTAATAATGACAGTGGGATTCAAATAATTTAACAACCAGTTTTCTGCCCTAATGATCAGCTGGGTAGGCAGGGCTTAATGGTCTTGTGACTTGTGGGTGGTTGTGGCCAACTCAACATCACTCACATTGATAGGTGCTTCTCCTTAGCTGTTACAATGTAATAAGGGTTAACCGGAGAGGCAGTTTCTGTAAGCAGGGCAATAAAGATTAGGCTAGACCCAATACCAGAATGTTTCCTTCCTGCCTTCCTTACAGGATTAGCCCTGTAAAATGGAAAAAAAAAATAGATTTCTTCCAACAACCAGTTGTCTAAACTGCTTTGAACATTAACAACTGGTTCTCCCAATAGGTAGGAACTAGCTGAATCCCACCACTGATGATCTTACAGTAAAATTACTAATTAAAAGCAAAACTAACACTTTTGTTAGAGAAAAGAAAAAGAATCTTCTAAAGATTTGTCAGCATTCTAGCACTGAACATATGATCTGAAAAAGGGGAAAATATGTTTAGAAGGTTCAATAAAACTACATGAATAGATTTATTAATGTATCTGTTCATTAAATGATGACTGAAAATTCTGACCTAAAATAAAGTTTGTTTATATTTTATTATAATTTTTTAGATTCTTGTGACACTTGAATATTGACAAGAAAACTATCTTGATGTTTTCAGTTTCAGCTGAATCTTCTACAGAATAGGTCTGTTATTCAGGGAATCATTAATTTTTAAAACTTTTTTAATTAGGTATCTTCTTTTAAATATACTGTCCTTCAGAGAACACACAACAATTATTAGTGTAGAAATCATAAAACATAAGGACCCAAAAAGTAGGAAATATTATACACACTAGATTAACAATTGCTCACACCCACATCTTTATCACAATGTTATTGAGTGAATCATTACACACCAGCTATGCTTTGGAATTCCTTTTATGTTTGTTTTAAAAAAAACAAATTTATATATTTTGATATCAAAAAGTGAGAGGTATAGCAAATTGATCCAAGTGACAGGAAACAATCAGACCCTTGTAGGATCCACCTCATCTCAGCATCAAGTCACCCTCAGAGCCCCAGAAACTGTCACCTGTTTGCCGATATAGTACTATAGTACTTCAAGTCTATGGACATTCTCAGTTATCCAGGTCATAGTTATCCCAAAGGTGCTTTTTTTTCAGGAAGCAATTGGACTTTTTTTGTTTTTTTCTTTGAAGACGTTTCACTTCTCATCCAAGATGCTTCTTCAGCTCTGACTGGATGGTGAGGAATGGAAGTACGTCCCTTCTTTTTTGAATTTCAACCATTGAATAATACACCCTCCTTAGAAATAAATTTCCCCTGTTAACTTTGAATAATGTAAAACGTATTCTATTTCAACTTTGAAACTTGACAGCTGAATTTTTTTTATCACCTAAAGACAACCTATTAGCACTTTCATATATCTTGCTTGCTTATGAAAGTTTCTGCTTGCCCAGATCTGCTTCAAACCATTATTTCCAGATTTCCTTGTTAACTGCCACACATTTTCCAAAACACATTTTTTCTTCACTATTACCACTTCTATCTGACTGATCATTTCCCCCTAAAGCATGCAATATGATTCTCACTCACTTGGTTTACTAATTTGCACATTTTTGCCAGCTCTTCATTTAGGTGGAAATTAAATATGGCCAGCTGTTTAACAAACCTGTTTCAACATTCAAGATAAGGAGGAAGAAAATTCTTCCCTTCAGATTTAGTCATATTCTGATGCCCATCAGCCATGGTGACCAATGGCAAAGATTAGGGGTGCTAGAAAGAAAGAAAGAAAGAAAGAAAGAAAGAAAGAAAGAAAGAAAGAAAGAGGAATAAGAGAAAGAGACAGAGAGAGGCATTGGAGAAAGAACGTTTCCAAGAAGGATGTAAAGAGGAGCTGAGATGAGCTGAAATGGGGAAGGAAAGAAAGAGGAATAAGAGAAAGAGAAAGAGAGAGGCATTGGAGAAAGAACGTTTCCAAGAAAGATGTAAAGAGGAGCTGAGATGAGCTGAAATGGAATTCTTCCCTACCAAATGGATTTTTATATGTCATCTGATTTACACCTCACTCTACCCTCTCTAATCAATTAATAGTCGTGCTTATGAAATTTCCCTCCGTGGCCAAAAATGTACCCCCTCACAACTCTACCTTACCCTATCATGTATTCGAGGCAAGATGGAATGCTACCCTATTCTAGATCTGAGCTCCTCTGCCTGCGAGAATGTCCCCTCTCGCAGGTCTGGCCCCCTGAATTAACACGGACACACCTCGAGGATGGATTAATTAATCCTAAGAGGTGGGCGAAGCGCAGGCCCAGGGGATTCCTGTGTAAATTTCTAATTCGACTTTTAGGGGTTCCCAGGGAAGGGGGGTGGGAGGACCAATTAGGGGAACGCCAAGAGAGAAGGCTGGCAAAACGCGGAAGTGAAAAGACAAAGGGGAGTGAAGGGAGGGTCGGTTCCACTAGGGTATTTGCCATCAATACGGTCTTGGGGAGGGGCAGGGGCAGGGGCGGTGGGAGAGGGGATGGACGCCATCAGTTGGAGAATCGTGGCGGATGGTTACAGGTGGTCACACGCTCCAACTCCCCTTTTCCCCATCGCAGACTAGGTGAGCAAGAACCACAGACCCGGGGCCTTGGGCTGATGCTATGCAACGCCAGGTCCGTGGTACAAAAAGCCCCTCTCATACATGAACTTGTGTTGGAGGGGGACCCGGACCTGATAGGCATTACGGAAACCTGGTTGGGCCACGAGGGAGGACATTCCCTCGTAGAAATGTGCCCACCAGGATACCGAGCCTTCCATCAGCCCAGGGCCTTAGGGAGGGGTGGGGGAGTGGCGATCATGGTTAGGGAAGGTCTTGAGCCAAAGGAGACCACAGTCCCTCAGACGACCGGGTGCGAATCCCTCCTTGTGAAGTGGGGCCTGGGGAAGCAGTTGGGCGTGTTAGTTGTATACCTGGCTCCTCGCTATGCAATAACAGCCCTGCCCATGCTGCTCGAGGTTATAGCCGGGGTGGCGGTTGAGACCCCCAGACTTGTAGTCATGGGGGACTTTAACCTGCCATCAGCAGGTGAAACCTCTGGTGTGGCTCTGGAGTTCATGGTTTCCATGACAGCCTTGGACCTGACTCAGGTAGTTCTAGGCCCAACTCATGAGGGTGGACACACCTTGGATCTCATCTTCGTCTCAGGTCAGTGGAGTAGTGATCTGGGAATAGGGGATTTAGTCATCACACCCCTGTCATGAACAGATCACGCTCTCCTTCGGCTCGACTTTCCGACCGCTACACCTCACTGTGGGGAGGCGGAACCAAACATCCCTATATGGTTCCGCCCCAGACTCCTGATGGACCCGTTAAGGTTCCAGAAGGAGCTTGGGCCAATTCCTGTGGACTTGCTCCGCGACTCGGCTGAGGACCTAGTGACCGCATGGTTAAGTGCGGCCGCGGGGGCCTTGGACCGAGTCGCGCCCTTGCGGCCTCTCTTGTGGCGACGAGCCACCTGGGCCCCTTGGTTTACCGAGGAGCTCAGGGGGATGAAACGTCACAGGAGACGCCTAGAGAGCAGATGGAGATCATCTCACTCTGAAGCCGACCGAACACTAGTAAGAGACCACATTAGGACCTACTTAGTGGCAATAAGGCTGGCCAAACGTGAGTATTGTGCCACACTTATTGCATCTGCAGATAACTGCCCTGCCGCCCTGTTTAGGGTGACCCGCTCCCTCCTCCAACAGAGGCCGCGGGAAGCCTCTTTGCAGGGTCGAGCAGATGAATTTGGGATTTATCTGCAGGAGAAAATCAGTCGGATTCGGAGCGAGTTACCCTCCATCGTCAGTAGCCCAGTCGAGAGTGCCGAAGCAGCTCTTGTGACACCATTGTGGGAAGAGTTTGATTTTGTTACTACCAAAGATATGGACAAGTTGTCAAAGAGACTCAGGGCCACCACATGTTTACTAGACCCGTGTCCCTCCTGGCTTATACTGGAATCCTGGGAGACGACACAAGGCTGGCTTCAGGGCATTGTCAACGCATCTTTGAGTGAGGGGTCCTTACCTACCGTCTTGAAAGAGGCGGTGGTGAGGCCCCTCCTCAAGAAGCCGTCCCTGGATCCAGCATTATTAGAAAACTATCGTCCCGTCTCCAACCTCCACTTTCTAGTGAAGGTTGTTGAGAGTGTGGTGGCCCAACAGTTTCCGCGACACTTGGATGAAGTTGACTATCTAGATTCGCGCCTGTCCGGCTTCCGACCCGGGCACAGCACCGAGACGGCATTGGTCGCATTGGTCGATGATCTCTGGAGGGCACGGGATAGAGGATTTTCCTCTATCCTAGTCCTATTAGACCTCTCAGCGGCTTTTGATACCATCGACCATGGTATCCTATTACGCCAACTAGGGGGGTTGGGGCTGAGAGGCACCGTTTTGCGGTGGTTCACGTCCTACCTCTCTGGTCGGTCACAATATGTGTTGACAGGGGGGCAGAGAACCCCTCTTATGTGGGGTTCCTCAGGGGTCGGTCCTCTCGCCCCTATTGTTTAACATATATATGAAGCCGCTGGGTGAAATCATCCGTGGTTTCGGGGTGGGATATCATCTGTACGCTGATGATACCCAGCTGTACATATCCACCCCAGACCACCCCAATGATGCCGTCGAGGTTATGTCCCGGTGTTTAGAGGCCGTACGGATCTGGATGGGTAGTAACAAACTCAGACTCAACCCGTCCAAGACTGAGTGGCTGTGGCTTCCGGCACCCCGTTTCAGCCAGATTATTCCAACTCTGGCCATTGGGGGTGAAACACCAGCCCCCGTGGAGAGGGCGTGCAATTTGGGTGTCCTCCTGGACTCCCGGCTGACCATGGAGGACCATGTGGCGGCCGTGGCCAGGGGGGCGTTCCATCAGATACGCCTGATGTGCCAATTGCGTCCCTTACTGGACTGGGGAGCCTTACGCACAGTCACCCAAGCACTCGTCACATCTCAACTTGACTATTGCAATGCTCTCAACATGGGGCTTCCCTTGAGATGCACCCGAAGACTACAGTTAGTCCAGAATGCGGCTGCGCGGATAATTATGGGAGCGCCCAAACACTCCCATATAACACCTGTCCTGCGCGAGCTCCACTGGCTTCCTGTGGTCTTTCGGGTGCGCTTCAAGGTCCTAACGACCATCTTCAAAGCGCTCCATGGCTCGGGACCTAGCTATATGCAAGACCGCCTCCTGCCCCATACATCCCTGGGACCGACACGCTCCCACAGAGAGGGCCTCCTCAGGGTGCCATCGGTCGGGCAATGTCGACTGGCGGCGCCCAGGGGGAGAGCCTTCTCTGTGGCAGGACCAGCCCTTTGGAATGACCTGCCCCCTGAAATCCGTACCATTCCTGACCTCCGCCTCTTCCGCAAATGTCTTAAGACTCACCTCTTCCAACTAGCCAGCCTTGCGTAACCCCAGCACCGCCAGTTGTAAATGGGGATTTTAAAATGGTCACAACACAGGCACCTAATATCTCTGTATTTATGTTTATTGATGTAATTCTTTGTTCGCCGCCCCGAGTCCCTTTGTGGTGAGATGGGAGCGGGTTATAAATGTGAAAAATAAAATAAATAAATAAATAAATAAATAGAATTATTATCAATCTCAGGAAGGCTGAAATTCCCTGTCACTAAGTGACAAAGACAGGTAGGAGTGAATTCCGGATATTTTGCATTTCTGCACTGGAACATTTATAATTCTTTGATTCTGTAGTGTGTTTTAGACATTTTAAAGAAAGAATGTCAAAATGAATGCCTGTTCAATTACAACACTGTCTAGAGCAGGGCTGTCAAATTCCTGGCCCACGGACCACATGTGCCATGCACTGGCCATGCCCACGCCCGGTTTTAGTGAAGGGGAAAAAAGTCCAGATATGTCACTTGATGCTGCTGTGACAATGTTAGTTTGACATCCCTGGTCTAGAGTATATGTTTATACTCTAGACCATGTAGTACTGCTGTATTTCTATTAGCCTTCTCATCTTTCCTATTATCTGTTCCTATTGGTATCTTATGGCTATCACTTTATAATAAATAATAATAAATTTTAATTTGTAGACCGCTCCCTCTCCCCATAGGGACTCGGAGCGGTGCACAGGGAGGATAAAAAACAATAAATATACGAACATATTTAAAAACAGATTAAACGATATTCCTGTGCTAAAAATCCCCATTAAAATACTAAGATTCCCCATAAATTAATATATTAAAAACCCTATAGAAGAGAGACTACCCTAGGCCGGCCAAGCAGAAAAGATGTGTTTTTAATTTTAGACGGAAGGAGCGGAGGTCCGTGGTCATTCTAATGTCGGGGGGAAGGTCGTTCCAGAGGGCTGGGCCCGCCACAGAGAGAGCCCTTCCCCTGGGCGTCGCCCGCTGACAGAGTCTAGTGGACGGCACTCGGAGAAGTCCCTCTCTGTGGGAGCGAATCGGCCATGCGGATGTATGTGGCAGGATCCGATCCCGCAGATAGCTAGGTCCCGAGCCATGGAGCGCTTTAAAGATGATAACTAACACCTTGAAGCGCACCCGGAAGACGACAGGCAGCCAGTGCAGCTCGCGCAAGAGCGGTGTTATGTGGGTAAACCTTGAGGTTCCCATAATTGCTCGCGCGGCTGCATTCTGGACCAGCTGAAGTCTCCGGGTGCACCTCAAGGGGAGCCCCATGTAGAGAGAGTTACAATAGTCCAGTCAGGATGTCACGAGAGCATGAGTGACTGTGCGAAGGGTGTCCCGATCCAATAGGGGGCGCAACTGGCGAACCAGGGAAACCTGGTAAAATGCCCTCCTGGCCACGGCTGTCACTTGATCTTCCATGGACAGCCGGGCATCGAGGAGGACGCCCAAGTTGGGTGCCCCATCCACAGGGGTAAGATGATCGTCCCCTATGGCCAGTGATGGAGTCAACTGGTTGTACCGGGATGCCGGAAACCACAGCCACTCGGTCTTGGTCGGGTTGAGTCTGAGTCCGTTACTTCCCATCCAGATCCGTACGGCTTCCAGGCACTGGCACATCACCGCTACGGCATCGTTGGGGTGGTTTGGGGTAGATATATACAGCTGAGTACCATCAGCGTAGAGGTGGTACTCTACCCCAAAACCACGGATGATCTCACCCAGCGGCTTCATATATGTGTTGAACAGGAGAGGCGAGAGGACTTTGTTGGTTGTATCTTATAATTATGATTTTATCTTATGATTTATGATTAATCACTCCATTGCATGTATGTACACTGATATGTCCAATTCTTTCATTGTATCACTGAAATAAACTCACCTCTGATTCTTATTGTTTTTAGTCGGAAGCAATATGTGTTTGCATGCATATGGTGCTCATCCTAATGAAATTCAAACAATCACTGAAAACATTTCTCCCATGTTTCACAGCAGGATAGTAGTTGAACTCTGGTAGAATATTTTGTTTGCAAGAAAGGCGCATATGCTCTGATCCTTAATTTCTTGTTCTTGCTTTAAAAAAAATGCAAGTCACCCAGAATTGCTTGGAGTCAAGCAGCCTATAATTTGATTAAATAAACAGATGTATTCATGGTAAAATTACATAACAAAAGGCAAAAGAAAATTAGGCCACATGGAAATTCAGGTTGACAAGTTACTGACATTAAAATATACACCAGTGTTGTATAGTTTATAACTCATGATGCAAATAAGCACTTTACCTGTTTACTGGGAGTTATCACATGTTGAAAGAAATATCCAGGAGGGAGAAAGACACTAGAAACATGGAGGCTGATTGGAAAGATGGTTTATTTGTGGTTTATGGGTTTGAGGTCCTGGGCAGCTGACCACAATGGAGTGGAGAGTGAGGGTTATTTATGTCTTCTTGGGCCTTTGCCTTTGAGATTCCTGTTCCTGTAGCAAGAGCATGTATTGCATTAGTTGCTGTCAGACTCCTATGCAGGGGTCATAGCTGATTTTGTAGGTTATCTGAGTCACGCTTGGTTGAAGTTTGAGCTGGTGCAATGAAGGGGCTTGTTGTACAGTTCCTATTGTGACTGAATTACTTTGCCCTGAACAATAATCCCATGATCCTGGAGCTGAAGGTCTTTTGTTTTATAGATTGGCTGGCCCAGTCTTTCTTAATGTCACCAAATATCTGCTGGGGAGAGGGAGCTGAAGCTCTGAGTTCTGTCTCCTTTAATATTTCTATTTCTCTTTTAGGGGAAATATAATATTCTGCCTTTTTAATATTTCCTAAATATTTCATTCTTCTAGGAAGAGTGGGTGCTAACTTTCTAGACACATCATCCAAGAGTTTCAATTTAAGCCAATTTCAGCACATTGGAAAATGTTTTGCTACAATTCAGAATGAATTCACAGCCTGGATTAGAATCAAGATTCACCTGTTCTTTTAATTGAGGAGTCTCTGCCCTGTGGGCTGTGGCCCACTGCCTATTCACAATCAGGTTGCATGAGTGGTGGACTGGTGTGTGCGCATGTGCGCACCCAGCCTGACTCACATGAGCAGCCGACACTCACAGCCCCAGTCACAAGACTGGTAGCTCTCAGCGTTCCCAGCCACGCTTGTCAGAGTGGCAGGCATATATGCCTACTGCTTACACAAATGAAGCTGTTCGTGCACACATGCACCTGCCCCTTGCACAATACCTTCACCTCTTTCTGAGGTAGGTTGCCAAACCAGAAAGGTTGAGAAACACTGCTTTAACTGGCATGCAGAAACACAAATCCCCTGATATCAGCAAAAGTCAATAGCAGCTGAAAAAGATTTGGCCTAAGAGAAGGTGGTTAAGTACCATCATGGATAATATAAGCTTGAGTTCACAGGAATTCAAAGAAGGAATTCAGAGAAGTAGTTACTGACTGATGAGTCAGTCAAAATAAACCCTTTGGGTAATCAAGAGTCAGAAATAACTAAACAGCAACAGACCTGTCCCCAAAAAAGCACTTTTTAACTTTTGCTACTTTTTTCTAACTGATGCAATGCTCAAAAATACCAAATTGAACATGACATCTTCTGAGACTCTCAGTGAAATCGTGTTGTAGAATTCCTGCTTTTCCCAAAGGTGCTTTTTCAAGAGGCAACTAGCTCAGAGCAGAAGAAGTTTCTTGGATCAGAAGTGAAACATCTTCAAAGAAAAACAAGAAAGTCGAATTGCTTCTTGAAAAAGCACCTTTGGGACAACTATGACCTGGATAACTGAGAATCTCCAAAGACAATGCCTGCTTTTCTTCTTTGAGATACAGAATCAGTCCAAGACAGTCCAGTTTGATTCAGTTCTCAGGAAGTTTTTGAGCCAGATTTGGATATGTACCCTAACAGTGTCCTCTATATGAAATAGGGACAGAAAAAGAGGAGAAAAGGTTTTCAAGCCACCATATAGGTGTTGGCATGACATAATCCAAATTATTTGGACCTTTCTCAAATAACAATAATACTATTTGGGCATACTTGGTCTTAGAAAGCTGTGAAAAAGAATAGAAGATATCACATAATATGAACCACAATGAACAGACTAGATGCAAAAATTGCTGATTTCAGAGATCTAAAATTTCAAACCACATGTCACATATTTTTAAAAATATTTAACTTACCGTATTTTTTGGAGTATAAGTTGCACCGGAGTATAAGACGCACCCAGGTTTTGAAGAGGCAATTAAAAAAAAAAAGTAGGTAGTTAGATAGAGGGATAGAGAAGGAGAGAGAGAAATACAGTAGGTAGGTAGGGAGACAGAGAGTGTAGAGAGGTAGGTAGGTAGAGGGATAGAGAGAGAAAAATAGAGAGAGAGAAATACAGTAGGTAGGTAGGGGGGTGAGAGTAGGTAGATAGGTATACTCGTAGTTAGATAGAGGGTGGATAGAAATACAGTAGATAGGTAGGGGGAGAGAGAGTAGGTAGATAGGTAGATAGAGGGGGAGAGAGAAATGCAGTAGATAGGTAGGTAGAGAGAGTGTGTAGTTAGGTAGGCAGATAAAAGGATAGAGAGAGAGAGAAAGAGAGAGAGAGAAATACAGTAGATATGTAGGGGGAGAGAAAGAGTAGGTAGGTAGGTAGATAAAGGAATAGAGAGAGAGAAATACAGTAGGGAGGGAGGGAGAGAGAGTGTGTAGTTAGGTAGGCAGATAAAAGGATAGAGAGAGAGAAATAGAGAGAGAGAAATACAGTAGATAGGTAGGGGGAGAGAGAGAGTAGGTAAGTAGGTAGATAAAGGAATAGAGAGAGAGAGAAATACAGTAGGTAGGGAGGGAGAGAGAGTGTGTAGTTAGGTAGGCAGATAAAGGGATAGAGAGAGAGAGAGAGAAAGAGAGAGAGAGAAATACAGTAGATATGTAGGGGGAGAGAAAGAGTAGGTAGGTAGGTAGATAAAGGAATAGAGAGAGAGAAATACAGTAGGGAGGGAGGGAGAGAGAGTGTGTAGTTGGGTAGGCAGATAAAAGGATAGAGAGAGAGAGAAATAGAGAGAGAAAAATACAGTAGATAGGTAGGGGGAAAGAGAGAGTAGGTAGGTAGATAGGTAGATGTTTCCAGATGAATTTACCCATGTGCTGGAGAAGGAAATCACTGACCACCTTTGGAATAAATTTTTGTTTCTGCAGGCACAGTACTTGACCAACATAATTCTCATCAATCACTCTAACTAAATAGCTTTCCAAAAGAGAAAAAAACCCGTTTTGCACTCTGCAAACCTCCCCCAAACGGTCCATTTTTCATGAAATTGGGCCCTTTTTTTCAAATAAAAGGCATGAATAGCCTTGGGGGGGGGCTTGCAGAGTGCTCGGGGGGGGGGGCAAAGCAAGGAAAAAATGTCCCCTTTTTGTGAAAATTGCATGCATAGCCTTATGGAGGCTTATAGAGTGCTACTGGGGGTTGGGGGGGCAAAAACGCCCTGTTTTTTGCTCATTTCTGCCCTCCCCAGCCCCCAGGAGCTCTCTGGTAGCCTCCATAAGGGTATGCGTGTGGCCATTTTGGTGAAGGGGCGGGGTTTCAGGAAGCAAAAAATGTTGTATTTGATGTATAAGATGCACCCAGATTTTCAGTCTCTTTTTAGAGGAAAAAAGGTGCGTCTTATACTCCGAAAAATATGGTAGTATAACAAAAATATTGAAATAAAGTAGCATAAAACCAATAAACAATAGTAGAATTGCCCGCTAACATTTGATGGGGCATAGGATGCAGAATTTTCACTTGTGGATAGAAAAATCCAGCTCCTTGTGATTTTCCATTTTCTCTTTTCTCAAGAGTTAACAAGCAAGGAAACAAATACAATCCTACCAACAGATTATTAAGCCCTACAGCTGCAAACAGAGGCTTGAAAATTTTCCTTCCTGATATTGCAATAATTTTAAAATTGAGTAGGGTGATGTAGCCTGAGCTCTAAGCCTTACATAATTCCATTTCTTACTATGTTTAGCAAACTAGGGAACATCCTGGACAATGAGAAAAAAAAATGACCTTGCATCTTTTACAAAAGCTATGAAATCCAACTTTTTCTTAGCAATTCACCCAGATTACTTTTGCTATAATCCTTTAGGAAAGCAAATTTCTTTAATTTCAAGTGACATATTAGGAAAGATATTGTGACACATGCACAAGCACAATACAGACATATGCAATACACTTTTTAGTTTCAAATGTAAAAAAACCTGAAGTTGCTCAAGCTTTTCTTTTTATTAATATGATTTTTTTTCCTATTTAAAACTTAATTTCTGAAATAAGCAACATAAGAGGTCATCTTAGCCTGAAAACATCTCAGTTCTTTCTCCAAATTATTGCTTTGAGAACATTTTCTTTTATTCTTCCTGCATATACTGACGATCTGAATCAAAGTATTAAAACTAGCGTCTGGAACACAGCTTTGGGAAGTTCTGGCACAAATGAAATCTTATTTTTATCCTTTTTCTTTCTTTTTTTCTGCTGCATTTTATAGCATCCTTCTAAAGCTAGTTCAGTTGTAAGTGAAACATGGAGACGGGATTTGGGATTGTTGTTGGTATGGCACTTGACATTTTCCAGATATGTGAATAGCTTGAAAGAGAGTGAGACAAATGAGAGAAACTCTTTATCAACTTGAGTAGGTTTTGAAAATCATTTTGAATGACTATAGTATTTCTTTCCCATCCTTATACACGTGCTTAAGAATAGAAAACGAAAGACTTAAGATTTTCAGTACTAGAGAGTCTTCATGATGAGTAGAATTTCTGTAGCCAACTTCTTTTACATTAGCCAAGGTTCCTTTTACCTATTTCTTTTTAAAAAGATTCCTTTAATTGGGAGACTAGCAAATTTCAAAATAGTGTCTGACCATATTTAATTTTTTTAAGTAATTTTGTGTATCAAACTAGCATAGGTGATAATAGAACATGCAATATGTGCAAACCTAAAATAACGTGTTTATTAATCCTTCCATCTATCAATAATATGAGTTCAAAAGAATCCTAGCAATTTCTAGTGTGATTTCATTTGCCACTCAAATAAAATGTAAGTACAATAAAACATATTAGCCTTGTATTGATATTTGTTAGGGTAAAAAGTACACATTATAAATAAAGATTCTTACAGTAAAGAGTAGAGTAGAGTAGAGTGGGAGTAATGGGAATGGGAATAGAATAGAATTTATTTCCTTTGTCCCAGAGTGACATAGAAAACATAGTGTGAAAGGGCATGCCCTTCTCCTTGTTTGAAAACCTGCTGATAAATTTTCAGAATTTCAAGTACAAATGAGCAAAACTTTGGGAGATCCTTGAATTTTCTGTCAAGTCTAGCTAAAAGGCAAAATAATAGTTTTTGGAGAATCCTCTAATGTAAAAAGATATAAAAAGTCATTAATTCAATTTTGTGCGTGTCTTATCTACAAATTGTTTGCCCAGATTCAAGTCTAAATTTAGCTTTCAACAATATGTATTTTGCAGTCTGTCAAAAGCAAGACATCAAAAATGAAATTCAAAGGGTGCATCATTCATTGGGGAACTTAAGTTTATCAGTGTCATGCTGAATATTTTCTGAAGGTCTCTTTTGTCTAGCAGGGAACAAGTTTTTGATCCGTTTGTCACAGCTTTGGAATTACCCCTTCTGTAAAGGCTTGATAAAAGTACATTTGTTCTGCAACCTAAAATATAACATCAGATTGACTTTTGAACTGAACATCACAGGGGTTGAAATTGATGCAAAATTATGTGATTCTATTTCAGTGTATATAAATGTTTGTCACAATTGTTTCTATTAAGGAGGCATATCTATTTTTATGAATGAATGTGCATAGAAACAAATGCCTCTCATGTTTCTCAATGCCGGTTGGCAACTCCCAGGGGAAGAGCCTTCTCTGTGGCAGGCCCCGCCCTCTGGAATGACCTGCCCCCCACCCTCCGTACAATCACGGACCTTCGCCTCTTTCGTCGGTTATTAAAAACATACTTCTTTCATGCGGCCGGCCTGGCATAGCTGTTATGGCTGATCTTAGTCTCGGTTTGAATTATGTGTTTTAGCACGGGTTTACAAAATTCGATTTAATTCATTTTTAATTATTTTGATTGTATTTATTATTTTATTATTTTTATTATCCCTGTGCACCGCCCTGAGTCCCGTCATGGGGACAGGGCGGCATAGAAATACAATAAAATAAAATAAATAAATAAATACATTTCCAAAACATGGGCCATTGTTACAAAAGTGTACAAATGTCTCTCACTTGCCTATTCCATTAGTTGCCATTCAGCATTCATTTTGGGTCAGGGAGTGCAGAGCTTTGGTTATTTTTGAGATTTATACCTGTCATAGCACAAATTGTTATACTTGAAATGTATGGATTTTAAAATGCTCTATCTGTTAGTATTTTTCCTATCTCTGAATTATCTAATGGCCTTGATCTGCAGCTCTAAGAGTTTATTTGCACTAGCTTTCTTCCATCGCCAAATGTTTGTTGAGGACATAAATTGAATCACTTTCTATTGATTCCCAACACAGCTTCAAAGCAATATTAGGGATAGTTTCTCTGCTCCACTTCCAAAATATGCTTTTCCCTTTTATGTCATCTTCAGCCGTTCAATGTCTTGCAAGTTCATTGGTTATTCTGCAGATGAAGGATTGCCCATGCAAGTGAGTCAATGCTTTATATTGAATGCTAATAGTTGGTTTTTTAAAAAATCTTTCTTTACTAGCATTCTGAAATGGGAGAGTGATTAAAGTGTTTGCTTAGCATAGAGAAGGTTTTCAGCTCAATATCTGGCAGATGCATTCTTTTCCTGAGCAACTAGTTTTCCTACTTAAAATAAGTCCAGGGTTTTTTTTAAAAATTCTTCTATTAAAGGCAGAGAAAAATAGTAAACAGTATAACCTTTACATTTTTAAAGGCCAGAGTGAAAGGGAAAAATGTAGTTTTAAAAAAAAGATATTTTTATCTGGAATTCAAAGCTACAGAACTCTCTATGCTTAGCAAATATTTTAACAATTCTGTTCTTTCAGCAGAGCTCATAAAGAGAAATAATTTAGAGTGGAAGAGACAGAAAAGTTTTTTTTTTAAAGCTGCCAGTTATACTCGCAAGTATGTTTACTTCCATGCTTTAGCTTTGCATATAAGATTCCAGTATCTGTGTGTATGTATGAATAAAACCTAAATGCATGTGTACATATACATGTGTACACACTCACAGTCAGGAACACTTGTCCATCTGTCAATCATTTTACTGGGAGAAACAGGTAAAATGGAAGAGAAGAAGGGGAAATCTCCAAAGAGAAAGACAAGGTCTACAGTTCAAAAAATATACCTTGTGTTGAAATAAATGTCTATCTGGATTCAGTTTCAAGTGGGAAGAAAGATACTGGAAACATGGAGAGTGCTTGGAAAGATGGTTTAATGGGAGACAGGGCCAAATGGGTTTTTGGATCTTGGGAAAAATTAACGTGTGTGTGAGAGAGAGAGAGAGAGAAAGAGAGAGAGAGGGAGAGAGAGAGAGACCATCTCTTGGGCCCCACCTTGGACCTTCCTCTTCCTGTATGAGAAATGGGGCCATGCAGGGGTAATTTTGTAGGTTGTCTTGAGTCCCAGGCCTGGTTGAATCTTGCTGGGTGATGAAGTAATGAAGCTAATCTTATCATGTTCTGAGGGTGAAGGTCTTAATCCCATCATATCCTGGAGCTGCTTTGTCTTTAAAACCATGTTTCTCCTTTTCTCATCTAGGGAAATATAATATTGTGCCTTTTCAATATTTCCTAGAATATTTAATTATTCTAGGAGATGGGTGGGTGTTAACTTTCTTGCACTTGTAAGCTCTATACCTGTCTCAGTTCAGACAGGAATTTTTAAGTTTAATACTTTTTTAAAAAAATAACTTTTAATACCTGGCACAAGCATAAGATAGGAGTAGCTTCAATTGTAAATGTGGATCACCTAAGGCAGGGGTCTGCAAAGTTGGCTCTTTTAAGACTGGTGGACTTCAACTCCCAGAATTACCCAGCCAGCCATGCATGGCTGGCTGGGTAATTCTGGGAGTTGAAGTCCACCAGTCTTAAAAGAGCCAACTTTGCAGACCCCTGACCTAAGGCAATCAGACAAATATGTCTGAGCCAAGCCACAGTATGATTTCCAATTTATGTCGAGATTGAATGAGTATCATACACTATATATGAAACTGCCCTTTGCGAGAGCCCTAGCATTGCAGATAGCCCAAAGATCATAGGCAGAGTTGGGTTGCTCCTGGTTTGGCCCAGTTTGGCCAAATCGGTAGTGGTGATCTGGCCTGGGTCACAGAACTGGCAGCGACCCAGGCTGGCCATGCCACTGAACTGGTTCCCTGATCTCTTCTGCCATTGCCAGCATGTTTCTGCGTATGCGCAGAGCAATTTCCAGTCTACTGCACAGGTGCATGCGCAAGCAAAATGCATGCGAACTGAACTGATACCAACAGGAACAGGAACCCACCCCTATCACAGGGGACTACTAGGGAGGAGCACATTATGCCTGGTTTATACTAGGTTCATGGGAGAGTTGGTGGCTTATGAGGTTAGGGTGTTGGGCTGAAGATCGGCAGCTCATGTTCAAGATCTGTTTCCTGCCATGGGACAGGTTGAGCTAATGTCACATGCTCCAGCTCCTGCCAACCCAGCAGTTCTAAAGCGGGTAACCATGAATAGATAAAATGGGCACCACTTGGATGGGCAACTTAACAGGGATGTGAAAGGAGACCCCAACTGGATGCCACCCAGGCAATGGTGTGAAGCCATTCAATCCCTTCAACCTGGAAGCCTTTCAGTGCTCCCAACATGACTATAGGATTAGTAGTATTAGCTTCACTGGGAGTTATCTGTTGTGTTTTTGTTTCTATGTTTTATTTTCTATTTTAGTATTATTATGGGTTTTATGGGACCAGTTTGACAATTGCCTCCCATTCAGAAGGTTGAGAGTTCAATTTTAGATAGCAGCAAATATATCACTCCTAGAGTACAAAGAAAAAAAATATCTGCTGCAAACTCTGCATGGCATCAGAAAGGGCATCCAGACAGTAAGCACTCAGCTTCATCCAGTCGCCCTGACTTACAATACAATAGCAGAGTTGGAAGGGACCTTGGAGGTCTTCTAGTCCAACTCCCTGCCTAGGCAAGAAGCCCTATACCATTTCAGACAAATGGCTATCCAACATCTTTTTGAAGACTTCCAGCATTGGGGCATTCACAACTTCTGGAGGCAAGCTGTTCCACTGGTTAATTGTTCTAACTGTCAGGAAATTTCTCCTCAGTTCTAAGTTGCTTCTCTCCTTGATTCGTTTCCACTCATTGCTTCTTGTTCTGCACTCAGATGCTTTGGAGAATAGTTTGACTCCCTCTTCTTTGTGGCAACTCCTGAGATATTGGAACACTGCTGTCATGTCTCCCCTAGTCCTTCTTTTCATTAAACTAGACATACCCAGTTCCTGCAACCGTTCTTCATATGTTTTAGCCTCCAGTCCCCTAATCATCTTTGTTGCTCTTTTTCTGCACTCTTTCCAGAATCTCCACGTCTTTTCTACATCGTGGTGACCAAAACTGAATGCAGTATTCCAAGTGTGGCCTTACCAAGGCCTTATAAAGTGGCATTAACAGTTCACGTGATCTTGATTCTATCCCTCTGTTTATGCAGCCTAGAACTGTGTTGGCTTTTTTGGCAGCTGCTGCACACTGCTGGCTCATATTTAAATGGTTGTCCACTAGGATTCCAAGATCTCTCTCACAGTTACTACTATTGAGCAAGGTACCACCTATACTGTACCTGTGCATTTTGTTTTTCTTGCCTAAATGTAGAAGGTTATGAACTTTAATCTATCATATCTACTGTAAATTGATAATTTTTTTTAAAAAAACTTTAGCCTGAATAATTAAGGGATTACAGGGTTTTAAAAAGGGAGTAGCAAGACATAGTGGTTAAGATGGACTAGGAGTGGGAGATCTGGGTTTTATCCTCCATTGGGCATAGAAGGCAGATTGGTGCCTTAGGGTTAGTCACTCTACCTGGACTGGATTTTTTTTTAAAAAAAATCAATTTACAGTAGATGAATATGATAGATTACAGTTCATAACTTCAATGAAAATATCTTGATCCTGCAGTGGATTGATTCAGGTTGATAATAATAAATTTGAATGTTACAATTTGATCATATCACATCTTACTTTGTTTTGTCTTATTTTATCACCTTAAATGCCCTCCACTTTTTTTTTAGCCTACCAAGGAGGTTCCTTAATTATTCAAGTCCTTTTGATTTATACCTGAATGGGGGTTTGGTTGTGTCCCTCTGGGCATATATGCCTTTCAAACCACAGCAGACCTTTCTTTTCTACTCTGTGGCTCACAAGCTACTGATCTGCAGATCAATAGAAGACCTCTTCCTTTTTTTTACAGTGCTTTAAGATGTTAATCCATGATCTCGGTTTCTCTCTCATCTCCCCTCACTGAACAGCAGGTGTGACCAAGAATCTTTCCAATGGCTTTGGGAAACCTGTAAAGAGGCATCAGCCTTTTAATTATTAAATGATTATAGCCTCTGTATTCATGTTAATTATGTTTAAACTTTTTCCATTCTGCTTTTGTTAGCTGTTTTGAATGCTTGCCAGAGTGGAAAGTTGGGGCGGATCCAAGTATAATAATATCAAGTCTCAACTACAGATAACTCATAATAACTGCAAAATAAAGAAGGAAACCCCACAACCAAAGTCCTCCAACAGTAAAATTTTGGGGAGCAAGGGGGAAATCATTCTGATGTGCAAACTTGGCATATCAAATAAGTCTTTCTGCTTTGTATATCACTGGTGCCAAGTCTTATAAGCCAAGTTTGCCAGCTTATCTGCTCTTCCCAAGCTTTCTTTAACTGGTGCTCCTGCTCATTTCTGCCTAGATGGTATTTTTGTGCTTTGTTCCTAGGATGTGTTAAAGATCTGTTTAATTAAATGTTCTTAATTAAGTGTCCTTAACAATTTAATTGAATTTTCTTCCAGAATTTCAAAACAACATATAAATAATAGGGCTCTGCAAAGTATTTTAAAAAGGGCTTTCTGCCAAGCAATGGCTTCTAAAAGGACTAAAGCAGTCTGTGCATGCAAGTGAGTCAGTGGTGACTTCATTGGCCATCTGGTTAGAAATTCTACCTGTGAAAGTTACACACTGCAAAAAAATAGGGATATCTTTCAAAGCAAACATGCTGTGCCTTCTGGAAGATGTGACTGTCTAAGCAGTTCAAGGAGAAATATTCTCTGGGCGCTTTGCACAGTTTTCAGAAATATTAGGAATGTGTGAATTGATTTAAATCCAATTGGAGAACTGAGATGGAGAGGGTCATTCTTCTTTAACATTTAGCTTTTTGAGATTCAGAGGCAATATGATTTGATTCAACCCACACTGGAATTTAAGTCTAATTTGGAAAGGACAAAATAAAAGAGAATACAAACAAACTGTGCTATCATGAAGAAGCAGCAAAATATCAGCAAGAAAGTAAAGTCTCATTTGACTTGAGCTTGCCTTGTGTTAGGCGTGATCACAACAGTGGTTGAGTGTTAAAAGGGCTACAAAAGTAGGTAGAAGCATGGTTTGAAAACCCCTCACCCAGTGGTGGGATTCAAAAAAAATTACTATTAGTTTTGTGGGCATGGCTTGGTGGACATGGCAGGGGAAGGATACTGTAAAATCTCCATTCCCTCCTCACTCCAGGGGAAGGTTACTGCAAAATCCCCATTCCCTGCTGATCAGCTGGGACTTGGGAGGCAGAGAATAGATGGGGGCGGGACCAGTCAGAGGTGGTATTTACCAATTCTCCGAACTACTCAAAATTTCTGCTACCTGTTCTCCAGAACTGATCAGAACCTGCTGAATACTACCTCTGCCCTCACCCCTAGGTACATGTTATACAAATTACAAATGGAATGCCATTTTATTACACAGTAAACTCTATCTGATATCACAATATATGTACAAAAGGAGTGGGCTTTGTATTGCAATGAGGCAATGCCACATATGCTGTTCTGTTTCCCCTTGTTACCCCCTGTGGGCCAGAGTTGTTTACACACTGGATGACAAACAGAAAAAGGAAATGTTGGCAAAAGCTGTACAGCAGTAATAAATATATACTAGATAGGGTTCTTATTGTTGCTTTTAATTCTTTTGAGGCACTTAGAAAATTATAATTTATGTTGTCTTTTGACCGAGTAATGTTGCTTTTGCAGAGTTGTCTTATTTCAGTCTTTCCCATACTCTCCATAAAAGTGTGCCTTTTATCTTGGCAGTGGAACAGAATTAATAGTATTTTTATCATGCATTACCCAATAAAGCATTATGCAAACTCCAGTTCCTGGATTATCATTATGGGCAATAGACTGCTGATCAAGATGGAATCTGGGTCTGTTCCAGCAAGGCTCTTACTATATTTCTCTCTTCTACCATAATCAAGAACTCCTCAGGAAAGGGACTGTCAAGATCTATAAAAATCTAAAAGTTTCTCCTCCTGACAATATCACAATGCAATGGTCTCTGACAAACTTTGATTATTGGGGGATCAAGAAAGAGCCATGTTGGCACAGTAGTTAGAATGCAGCATCATAGGCCAATTCTGCCAACTGCCAGCAGTTCAATTCTGACTGACTCAAGGTTGATTGAGCCTCCCATCCTTGTGAGGTCGGTAAAATGAGGCCTAGATTGCTGGGAGCAATATGCCAACTCTGTAAACTACTTTGAGAGGGGTGTAAAGCACTATGAAGTAGTATATAAGTCTGAGTGCTATTGCTATCTTGTTCAAATCAGAGTTAGCAGTTTTAGAAGGATAATACACATACTTTTCTAAATAATTTTGGAAATTGCTTATTAATTTTGTTTCAGCTATTATGAGCCTTTGCATTGATATATTTTATACCAACTATTGAGTTTTGTTCAACCATTAGAAAAATAATATAAGTTATTAATTATATAATAATACAAATTTAAGAGCTATTTTTTAAATAACTAGCAAAAGAGTAATTAAAATTTGATTTTATAAAGTTACAAATAGACTAAGGATCCAGATAAATTTGAAATAAGATTTTAGAATTAATTATAAAGAACTAGAAAAAATTAAACATTACAATTAAAGAATAACACTCAAACCTGAATTACAAGTATAGAATGAAGTAAAAAAAATAGTTGTTAACATTGGAGATATTAAAGAATATTTTGGAACAATGGATCCAGCAGTTTATTTAAGTGTCTCCTTCTATAGATATAATGTGCTTAAAACATGTTATGGAAGAGGAAAAAGTTTTGTCTGAAAAGATTGAGACTGATTTGAAAGTGGATTTAAAAATGACAGGTGGTAAGAAAGATATGAAAAATGATGTCACACTAGACATAGGAAAGGAATCAATTGATGTCTTAATTTTTAAAAGGGCTTAACAAATGAAGAGAATGACCTAAATAATTTTACAAAAAGAGGCTTCTTAAAGTTTTGAAGAATTTTGTGAAAAGAGACAAAGATAAATGAAAAGAAATCTCTAGAATAGTATTTGTCCTAAAGATTAAGATTGTTAGAAGTAAAAGGAAGGAATACCGAGTTGGTTTATTTGATCAAAAATTCAAAAAGATATGTTATCTCTAGTTATCTTTAAAGGATTTTGGTTACATCAGGATTGAAATAATAAGGCTTTAACAATTTATTTACATATAAGAGATGGGATATGGGGAAAAGATTATTTGTTATCATTTATGCTTGTGATGAAGAGGGAAATCATTTCTCTGCATTTTCTGTTTTGTTTTATTATGTTCTTATTTTTTATTTCCTATTTTTTATTTTCTTTCTTTTTTCAACCTTCTATTTTTTATTCTTTTTTAGTTTGTATTCTTGCAATTTTAATTTTTAATCAAATTACTTTTCCATCTTCTTCCATCTTCTTTCTTTAAATATGCGCATGCGTCAGATGGCGGTCTGCCTCTGAGCTCTGTGTAGGTCGCGGGGCTCAAAGGCTGCTAGCACGAGATGCCCAGCCCGTAGACGGTCGAAAGGGCCAGGCCCAGTGAGCTGACCACCCTGGCTGTCGGTTGAGGCAAGGAGGGTCTCCCAGGGTGATCAGGTGGCTCAATGGAGAGATTGGGGGATGGTGAGAGAAGGCCAGCTGGAGGCGCGCCAGAGACGCTCCGGGGATGCCGGGCCGGTGGCCGGACACCAAACGGGCTGGAGGGCTAGAGCCGGATGGAGGGTTGGAGCCGGATGGCGAGCACAGAGTCCTGGGTGCTGGGATGGCACTCGTGACGTCCAGGAGCATCGGCGGTATGGCGGTTTAGAGGCTGGAATGGCCGGTGTCTCAATGGCGGTGATTTAACAGCTGAGCCGGGGTGCCGGAGTTTGGATGCAGGCCGATTGTGGGGCCGAGAGACTGGGCCGATTGCGGGGCCGAGAGACCGGGCCGAGTGGCCTGGCGGCCTGAAGAGCGGCCAGGCAGCCCGGTCTCTCGGCCCGGTCTCTCGGCCGATTGCGGGGCCGAGAGACCGGGCCGAGTGGCCTGGCGGCCTGAAGAGCGGCCAGGCAGCCGGAAGAACAACTGGCCCGATAGGCCACGAAATATCTAGGCCGCGAATCATCTAGGCCACAGCTGAGAAGCCAACCAGCAGCCAAAAGAACAACCACGCCGAGGCCTGGGAAGGCCGAAACAACTGAGCCGGTGCCGTGGCCCGAGAGGTGTAGGTCGGTATGGGAGGCCGTGGGCCGGACGAGACTGGTCTTAGGCCAAAAATCATTGATGGCCGAGGCCCATGACTTGAGATGCTGGGTGCTGGGGGCTAGAGGAGGCCGTTTGAAATCTAGGCCGCAGCTATGGAAGAACATAGGCCGGGGGCTTGTTTCGAGTCGAAGGCCGTGCCTGCCCACCAGACTTACCTTGCATTGACCAGTTATGATTACCAACTATCTCCATTACCCTCGGTTTTAAGAACTATTTTAAGAACTATTTTAAGAACTATTTTAAGAACTATTTTAAGAACTATTTTAAGAACTATTTTTAAGAACTTTCTTGAGCCAGATACCATACTCTCCTGGAATTATGTAAACCTTTAAGGAATTTTAATATATTTAACATCTATTGTATAATATCTTAGCAGCCAGGATGCCCATATAAGTAATCCGCGACTCATTTTAATCTATTGTATATATCTATTTTACACCTATTTATATCTATTTATGTATTCTAGAGCAGACCTTATTCGACTGCGAGATTTTCCTTACTCGCAAGTATGGCTCTCCACTCTAACGAGGGCCCACCTTGATGAGGGATTATGTAATCAAGAGAGGTGGGCGAAATGCAGATGTAGGGGTATTTTAGCTAAATGTTTGATTTGGATTTTAGGGGGTCTCAGGGAGGAGGGTGGGGTTAGTCAGGCTGGGGGTGGGAATGTTACTAGGTCGGTCGGCAGAGCAAAGAAGGAAGCGGAAGGGTCCATTAAGAGGGGGGATACACAAGTCGTTTCCACTGAGGGCCTACCCATCAAGATGGTCGTAGGGAGGGGTAGGTGCGATGGGAGGCAGGATTTTCTTTCCCGGTTGGGGGCACAAGGACGATGCTTACAAGCGGTCAGGTGCCACAACCCCTGCAGGCTAGGTGGTCAGGAATTACAGAGCCAGGGCACAAGGCTGATGTTCTGCAACGCCAGGTCCGTGGTTAACAAAGCCCTCCTCGTCCACAACCTTGTGTTGGAGGGGGAGCCAGACCTGGTGGGAATTGCGGAGACCTGGCTGGGCCACGAGGGAGGACTTCCCCTCGTAAAAATGTGCCCGCCAGGTTACCGCGTGTTTCATCAGCCACGGGCCCTAGGCAGGGGTGGAGGGGTAGCGGTTATTGTTAGGGAAGATCTTGAGCTGAGAGAGACCACTGTACCACAGACCACCGGCTGTGAGTCCCTCTGCATGAAGTGGGGCCCAGGGAGGCAGTTGGACTTGTTGATTGTGTACCTGGCTCCCCGCTACATGTCAGCAGCCCTGCCCGAGCTCCTTGAGGTGATCGCCAAGATGGCGGTTGAGACCCCCAGACTGGTAGTCATGGGGGAATTTAACCTGCCATCTGTAGGCGAATCATCAGAGGTAGCTCAGGAGTTCATGGCCTCCATGATGGCCATGGACCTGACCCAGGTAATTTGGGGCCCCACACATGAGGGAGGACACACGCTGGATTTAATTTTTGTCTCTGGTCAGTGGAGGAGTGATCTGGGTATAGGGGACGTAGCCATCATACCCTTGTCATGGTCAGACCACTCACTTCTCCGGCTCAACTTTCCAATCGCTACACCCCACCGTGGGGAGGCAGAACCTGAATCACCTAAATGGTTCCGCCCCAGGCGCCTAATGGACCTGGACAGGTTCCAGACGGAGCTTGGGCCACTACCTGTGTCCTTGACCCGCGCCCTGATGGAGGACCTGGTGGCCGCATGGAATACCGCGGCCACGGGGGCCTTGGATCGGGTCGCGCCATCCTGTGGCGACGAGCCACCCAGGCTCCTTGGTTCACCGAGGAGCTGAGGGTGATGAAACGCCACAAGAGACGCCTAGAGAGGAGATGGAGATCCACATGGTCGGAATCTGACCGAACACAGGTGAGAGCCCAATTAAGGACTTACCTTGTGGCGTTGAGAGTGGCCAAATGTCATCATTGTGCCACTCTCATTGCATCTGCAGATAACCACCCTGCCGCCCTGTTTAGGGTGACCCGCTCCCTCTTGCAGGGTAGAGCAGAGGAATTTGGGGAATATCTGCAGGATAAAATCACTCAGATTCGGAGCGAGTTGGCCTCCACCGAAAGTGGTCCAGTGGGATGCCCCGAGGCAGGTCTTGAGACAGTTTTGTGGGAGGAGTTTGACTCTGTTACTTCCGAAGATATGGACAGGTTACGTGGGCGACTGCGAGCTACCACATGTTTATTGGACCCGTGTCCCTCCTGGCTTGTACTGGCATCCTGGGAGGTTACACGAGACTGGCTCCAGGAGGTAGTGAATGCTTCCTTGGGTGAGGGGTTCTTGCCTACCATCTTGAAAGTGGCGGTGGTGAGACCCCTCCTCAAGAAGCCTTCCCTGGACCCAGAATTGTTGGTAAATTACAGTCCGGTCTCCAACCTTCACTTTTTGATGAAGGTTGTAGAGAGTGTGGTGGCACAACAGTTTCCCCGTCACCTGGAGGAAATTGATTATCTGGACCCGCGCCAGTCCGGCTTCCGGCCCGGGCACAGCACCAAGACGGCATTGGTCGCGTTGGTGGATGATCTCTGGAGGGCCAGAGATGGGGGTTGTTCCTCCATCCTGGTCCTATTAGACCTCTCAGCGGCTTTCAATACCATAGACCATGGAATCCTATTGCATCAGCTGCAGGGGTTGGGGGTGAGGGGCACCGTGTTGCGGTGGTTCTCCTCCTACCTCTCCGGTCGATTGCAATTTTTTTGGCAGGAGGGCAGAGGTCGACCTCGAGACCCCTCACTTGTGGGGTGCCTCAGGGGTTGGTCCTCTCGCCACTCCTGTTCAACACATATATGTAGCCACCGGGTGAGATCATCCGTGGTTTTGGGGTAGAGTACCATCTCTATGCTGACGATACGCAGCTGTATGTATCTACCCCAAACCACCCCAACAATGCTGTCGAGGTGATGTGCCGGTGTCTGGAAGCCGTGCGGGCCTGGATGGGAAGGAACAGACTCAGACTCAACCCGTCCAAGATCGAGTGGCTGTGGTTTCCGGCATCCCGGTACAACCAGTTGACTCCATCACTGGCCTTAGGGAGCGAACATCTACCCCCCGTGGATGGGGCACGCAACTTGGGTGTCCTCCTTGATGCATGGCTGTCCATGGAAGATCAAGTGACGGCCGTGGCCAGGAGGGCGTTTTACCAGGTTCGCCTCGTTCACCAGTTGCATCCCCTATTGGACCAGGATGCCCTTTGCACAGTCACTCATGCACTCGTGACAAACCGACTGGACTACTGCAATGCTCTCTACATGGGGCTCCCCTTGAGGTGCACCCGAAGACTGCAGCTTGTCCAGAATGCAGTCACGCGGGCAGTTATGGGAACCTCTAGGTTCTCCCATGTAACACCACTCCTGCGCGAGCTGCTCTGGCTACCTGTTGTCTTTTGGGTGTGCTTCAAGGTGTTGATTATCATCTTTAAAGCGCTCCATGGCTCAGGACCTAGCTATCTGCGGGATCGCATCCTGCCCCATACATCCCTTCGGCCGATTTGCTCCCACAGAGAGGGGCTTCTCCGGGTGCCGTCCACTAGGCTATGCCAGCAGGTGGCGCCCAGGGGAAGGGCCTTCTCTGTGGCGGGCCCGACCCTCTGGAACGACCTTCCCCCCCGAAATTAGAACAACTACGGACCTCCGCTCCTTCCATCAAAAACTAAAAACTCACTTCTTCTGCCTGGCCGGCTTGGCTTAATCAACCCATTTACCTCAAGCTGAATATTCAAATTGTTTTATTAGGGATTTTTAGGGGTATTAGTTTTTAGATAGTCGGGGATTTTAGCGCAGGGTCTAGGTTTAATTCATTTTAAATTTGTATTACAATGTCTGTTGGTTTTATATATGTATTTTTAATTCCCTGTGCATCGCCTCGAGTCCCTTCGGGGAGAGAGAGCAGTTTACAAATTAAATAATAATAATAATAATAATAATAATAATAATAATAATAATAATAATAATAATAATAATAATAATAATAATTGTTGTTGTTGTTGTTGTTGTTAAGAAACAAAGTTGCTGTCAGTTCTTCAAGGTAAACCAGATTAGGAAACCCAAGTCATACAGGTGAATATTATTTTATTATAAGATTCTAACAGTAGAATCTTGCAAGGTTGAATACACTGGTCCCCTCTCTCGCCTTATCTTTGTTTAAACTAGAAAGGTTCTTGTCTAAGATAGTTTCTCATATTACAGTTCCATCCCAGACTCATGTTTTTCTTTAATTTAAATATTTTCTTGATATTGGCTGTTTCTCATCTTCATTCCTTTTACCCATTGCAATTGTCCTTTTACTGAATGGGGAGGAGGAGGAAAACAATAAAGGATGTAGGAAGAGTTTGGCCCTTGCCACATCTTGCCATTCCTTCCTTGATTTTCCACAGTTTTCAATTTCCATCCTTCAGACAAGTTTGCCTTATAGAAGGTGTGTCAAACTCGATTTCATTGAGGGCTGCATCAGGGTTGTGTTTGACCTTGGAGGACTGGAGAGGATGTGGCCAGGGTGGGCATGGCCAGTTTGATGTCACTTATGTCAGTGGCACATGTGATGGTCTGAGGGCTCTGCCACTAAAAATGGGCTCCTGACCTCTTTAGTTTTTGACTAGGATGACCTCCTGCAACCCTCTGCCAGCGAAATTGAAGCACAAAACCCTCCCGAGTTCCATTTTTTTGATGGCAGAGGCCACGGGCTGGTCCCTGGCAGTCCTGTAGGCTAGATCAAAGTATCCCACAGGGACACAGGCCTCAGTTTACAGGCTAGTACAGGGATGGGCAAACTTTGCAACTTTAAGTCTGAAGGACTTCAGCTCCCAGACTTCTCCAGCCAGCAAAGCTGGCTGGAGAAGTCTGAGAGCTGAAGTCCTTCAGACTTAAAGTTGCAAAGTTTGCCCACCTCTAGGCTAGTAGGAAATCTGTAAGAAGAATTGGTTAACAAATTCCTCTCTCAAAGATTGAACTCTAGTCTCTGATCTTAGAAGGGAGAATCTGGCGTATCCTATTCTCCAAGGACATGATGTTTGTATAATGACTTAAAAACAAAAGATGTCAGAAAATTTCTAAAGAAAGTATTGGTGCAAAATGTGTAATAGTAATAAGAGAAATACTGATGAGTATAAACAGATTTTTTTAAGTTTTAAAATTTCTAATAGGGGAGAACATGAAAACAGAAAGAGTGAAATACCATCTGTTTTTCCAGACAGGGTGTTTAATTTAGAGAAGGAATAAAAGAAAATTTATTATCAGAAAGAAGTACCAATAAGTAAAAATATCTTGCTTACCAGATTAAGTAGGAATCAATAAATTTCAGGAAGCAAGAAAGAGTAATCAGTACGAAGATTACCGCTTTTATGCTGACATAAAAGCTTCCTCTGGAGAGGGTGTGATATTTCCTTATGAAAAAATATAATCATCATCAACATGGATCCAATCTGGGTCAGTCACCAGTACCAGAAATTTAGTCTTCCAAATTTATAGATTTATGCTGGAGCCCATCCTCAGGGATTTTCTCCATACCAGAATGGTGAATCATTTCACATTAACTGTATGGTGGTTTAAATAGAAATGCCTTATTATATGGCACAAGACCTGGTTACTTGCAGGACCGCCTCTTGCCACATACCTCCACCCGACCTGTCCGCTCCCACAGGGAGTGCCTCCTTAGGGTGCCGTCCACTGGACAATGCTGGCTGGCGACTCCCAGGGGAAGAACCTTCTCTGTCTCCCTCTGGAAAGACCTGCCCACCAACCTCTGTACAATCACAGGCCTTCGCCTATTCCGTCGGTCACTAAAAGCATACTTCTTTCATGTGGTCAGCCTGGCATAGCTTTTTTTATTACTGATTTTAGTTGGGTTTAAATTATGTTTTAGCACGGGCCAAATTTATTTAATTCAATTTTAAATCTATTTGATTGTTTGTATATTTATATTTATATTTTTATTATTCCTGTGCACCGCCCTGAGTCCCACTTGGGAGAGAGGGCGGTATAGAAATTCAATAAATAAATAAATAAGTAAATAAGTAAGTAAGTAAGTAAGTAAGTAAGTAAGTAAGTAAGTAAGTAAGTAAGTAAGTAAATAAGTAAGTAAGTAAATAAATTCAAACTATTATCAGTTTATAAGAAACATTTTATAACCCATATTCTACCACTTGACAATAAAGAATACAGAGTATAAATATAAACAAAATTAGTGAAATCAACAACCGATATTAGAAAGCTGTAACTGTTGCATGTAATAGTCAAGCTGCAGTATTGTAGAAACATCTTGTATCTAGCTGGTGAAAGATGAACTACAAGATCAGTTTAATTGTGTATTTTAATAGCCTTCATACAGTTTCACTTGGTTGATACTGTTATTGTTTTTTAACTAGAGTTTTCATCACTGTCATGGTTCACACCACTAATGTGAATGTACCATCTGCTGAATTTATGGCTTATCCCCAACAGAACAAGACAAAAAGTAACTTTTGAAATCACAAAAGGATGATATCAGCATTTATGCATTTATCTTCCATCATAAATTCAGTCTTCAAGACAATTTTCCTGCATGGTTTGAAAGTAATCTTCTGTTTCCTTGAAGGTTCGTGTGAATTTCAACTCAAGCCTTTTATTTCCTTATAGGCTAATCATGATGTTCAATTCATTTACTGCTTCTCAAAAGAAGCAATGGCCATAAAGCTGAGTCAATAGCAGCTCAGTTGGATCTTCTCTTTATTATAAGCATTAAAATAGGACAAGAACTAAGACATTTGCTTTGTATTTAAAAGCTTGCTTGTTCAAAATTGAGCATAATTAAAAATACTTTCTATAGCTAATTTTATAATGGCTGAGGACTTAAGCACAATATTTTACCACTTCATCCTTTTCTAGTTACTTGAAATTCTGACTAAAAAAATTCAACAATAAAATTAGAAAAGGAAAAAAAAGGAGAAAGAAGGGAGGGAGGAGAGAGGGAGGGAGGACAGCTACCTAGGGAAAACTAGCCTAATGAAGGGGGGAAAACAATCCCTTTTATGGTTTCTGCCAGTTTTTGAATCAGTAAATTCACATATACAAGGCAAAATTATTTTCCACACTGTTATTTTAGCACCAATACTAAGGGGAAGGATTAGAGGTTATTAGGGAAAATAATTTTCATTTTAAAAAAGGTATTGTGCGTATCTTTGGTACTTTCAAGATGAGACCAAGGTGTCTAAGTCTGGACATCTTTTTCTTAAACCATTTTAGAATTTACTGATTCAAAAACTGGCAGAAACCATAAAAGGTGTCATTTGATTTTGCCACATATGTTTATGAATACATTATGATTTGGCCAACAAAACTCTGAAAAGTTGAGCATATTGAATTGTATTTGATTATGGTAATAAATTAAAAGACATTGGAAAGATTAACAATGGCAACCTTTTTATGAAATTTGTTCTCTAAAAATACCCGTCAACAACTCTCCGACTTGGCCTGGGAAGAGTATGATTCAGTTGGTTGATATTAAATATACAGCAGTTCCCATGAGCCATTAATATTCACTCTCTTATGATCTTAGTGTTAAAAATTAAACAATGATGCTGAAAGGCCACCTGACTTCTTAACTTCACTGGTCTCATGGCAACCAATCCATCAAGTGATCTAATCAGTTTCTATCCCAGTTAGTAGTCATAAAACTGTAATATTAAAACTAATAGTCGATTTCCCCCCCCCCTCTTCATTTCTTTATATTTTGCATTTTTTAAAGATAATCCGGACCATCTTGCTATCTTTGTAAACAGTGTCTCACTATTCACTTTTGCACAGTGTTGGGCTGTAAGCACAACCCCCACCTGTGGATGTCGGGCCCTCATACCACCCTCATGGAGTCTGTTTCTAACCATTTGAGCAGCCACATGCACATTTGTGGCCCGCTGGAAGTCATTTTGCAGGGCTCTGGCAGTGCTCGTCCCGTCCCTCCTTGCACAAAGGCGGAGGTAGTGGTCATGCTGCTGGGTTGTTGCTCTCCTACGACCTCCTTCACCTCTTCTGATGTACTGGCCTGTCTCCTGGTAGCGCCTCCATGTTCTGGACACTATGCTGCAAACTTTCTTGCCACAGCTCGCATTGATGTGTCATCATGAATGAGCTGCACTACCTGAGCCACTTGTGTGGGTTGTAGACTCTGTCTCATGCTACCACTAGAGTGAAAGCACCGCCAGCATTCAAAAGTGACCAAACCATCAGCCAGAAAGCATAGGAACTGAGAAGTGGTCTGTGATCACCATCTGCAGAACCACTCCTTTATTGGGGATGTCTTTTGCTAACTGCCTATTCTTTCCACCTGTTGTTTATTCCATTTGCACAACAGCATGTGGAATTGATTGTCAATCAGTATTGCTACCTAAGTGGACAGTTTAATTTCACAGAAGTGCTATTGACTTGGAGTTACATTGTGTTGTTTAAGTGTTCCCTTTATTTTTTTGAGCAGTATATATTTGGTGAGTTACTATTTGCATCTATAGAAAACATTTTGAGTAAGATTTGAAACAGATTAGATATTTTCATGATTTAAGATGTTGGGCTTTTTCACTTAAAAATCATGCATTGAAGAATGTTATTTTACAGTCAAAAATAACTTTATCAGTACAAGTTATTATTTGCCATTTTAAGCAGAGGGATTGTTACTCTCAACATTAAGGTTCACTAAAGAGACACACTAATTTGCTTAGTGTCAACATTAAGGTTCACTAAAGAGACACACTAATTTGCTAGTGATGTATTCTTCCTATTTGAAATAGAAGCAGTAACCAGGCTCTGAACCATCTGTACCCATTAAAATAAATGGGATTTAGTGAATTCCACTGGTTTTAATGGGTCTACATTTAATCTACATCCAACATAAATATTCCTAAGTGTTATAAATGCTGCCATTCTTAAATTGCACATGTTTACACCTGGAACATGACTGAGAAAAAAAAAAGAGGTCCTCCATCTTATCATCCATTAAAGGAGGGTTGTTTTGATACCTAGTTCATTCAGTATCATTGGAAGTTTTGGATAATTTATCTTTCATGTCTGAGCCTAAATAGGTGTTTCCTGTTAGGTATTCCTAAATAACTACAATTGTATTTCAGAAAACATTGACTGTACTTCTTTTATGGTATTTCATTGAATGTTGGAGCCTTTACCTCACCGTGAGTAATATAGAGTCTTGTTTAAGAGAGAATCAGTCCATTCATTAATTAGCCAATAAAAATCTAAGTGAAAGTGGTTTAATTCTTTTTTTAAAATATCTGATAACTGTATTCTAGTATGGAAATTAATACATTCTAAGATCACCTAATTATGTATTTATTGAAGTAGGAGGTCCAACAATTGAAGAAAAGCATTGTTAAAAACTTAAATTTAAAAACTTGCATGTGTGTTAAAAAGCAGGTTTACAAGCAGCCAAAAATTTGAGAGCTTTTCCTGGGTGATGTAGTATTCATCCATCATTAGAATCCTGTCATGCTGATGATGTATTAATGTAATACATCATCAGACTGCCTTCATTCCTATGATGTATGACTCACTAAAACAGTGCTAGCTGGCAAGAGCTCATTGTGGAGATTCAGCAACTTTACAAAGGGATTATAGTTCCCTCCTTTTCCTAGCTGAAGATACCATGAAAGGAGTGTTCCAAAACTATTGACATAGAGTGAGCATACAGATTTGTTTCTATTCTGGAGTTTCTGCTCATAAGCATCTACTGTACTATACTCTAATATAAGGCTGGGACATCACTACCATTGGGATAGTAATGGATGTCAGATGTTGAGAGGCACTTGTGATTGCTCCTCTTTTTGCCACTGTGAAGGACAAAGCTGTGTGTGCTACATAGCATTTCCTGCAACCTCCAAATTAGCCTGTTCCTTTCCATTTTGATGCTGCACACTGTTTCATTGCCAAAAGTGAAAGCTAAATGCCAATCCAATTTATTTCTTTTGTAGAATGGAATCAGTAAAATATCTTGGTCTGTTCATGCTGCCAAGGATTATGAAAAAAAAAATAACCAAGGAGGAAGCTGCTTGGTAAGAATTAAGAAATTTATGACTTATAGTGCTGTTATAGTGCTGCCTTCCCTGAAATGGTGTCATCCAGCATGGTCTCTGCCAGCCATAATCAGGAAACAGTAGCAGCAGGGGTTTTAGGAATGAACTTTACTGTTGTAGGTATAATAACAGAACCTTGAAAGCTTGTCAGAGATTCTCACTGCTTTATTTTATACTAATAAAATCAAGGCATGGTTACAGTATTTTGAGTTTCTTTCTGATGTTTTCTTTTTTCCACACACTGAATAAAATTTTCTGAACATCCTTCTCCCTTAATGGTAACTTTACTGCTTCCTCAGGTTTGTATTCCATCATGATCTCCCATGCTTCCCAGGCAGCATGGTCATGAGAAGGTTCATGTAGATCACAGGTAGAAAAGAAGTGTTCACATTTATGAACATAATAAAATAAGCAGTGCCTTCTGGGCCATGTAGTTCAGAAACCCACTTTCTATGGCCAACCTATTGTATAAGGAAGTTCATTCGTCTTCCAGCAAAAGGTTTTTAGAGGCAAGCAATTGACCCTAATGACTTCTCTGATTAGATCAAAGCACTTTCAAAGCCAGCCAAGATGGCAGTCACATTTCAATAGTAATTTTCCATGTTCAATTATAAAAATAGATAAAGGAATTCTAGCAGATTTTACTCCACTAGTCATTACCAGCCAGAGGTGGTGATGCTCGTTTTTGTTTCAAAGCCATTGAGTTAACACAATCCAGAGACATTGCCATGATTATGTGGCCAGCATGACAGCACAGAGCACTATTACTTTCCCATTAAAGTGGTACCTATTTATCTACTCATGTTTGTATGCTTTCGACCTGCTGGGTTTGCAGGAGCTGGGGACATTGTGTGGCACTCAGGTTTCAAACCTGGGCTGTAATTCTTCTAGGATTAATTCCATTTGGTAACCACTGTTTCTAGTATTTTGAGAAGGGGAAAATATCCTTCTTCTTGTCCACTTTGTTATCTAGTTCTTACAACATCTTCCACAGCCTTGGTTCCTACAAATGTGTGGACTTCAATTACTAGATTCTCAGAAGTGGCAGCACTATTTAGAACTTTCTTTCAGCTGAAATCTCAAGTTACAGAAGGCCCTGATATGTAGCAAAGGAATTATTCTCTACGGACTGTTCTAGTATAGTTTTATTCTGGTATGGTTTTATTCTGTCTGTTCGTACAGTATGTATCATTCAAACAGCCAGAAAATCAAGGCACTTGCAGGATGCCATTAGACCCATTGAAACACTCTCCCCTGATATTTTCACACCCAGGAGAATTGAAAATGTACCTTTCCAAAAAATCACATATTTCTATGCTTTACTTGAAAAGATTTCATGAGGAAAGCAAGCTGAACAGGAAGTAAAGATGGATATTAAAATAAGAAGGGTCTTTCAGTTGCCATATCTCCTGCCCTCATTTCCTCACTGAGAGGAAAAGGTTCAGGAATTGCTTCACACGTCAAGACTTGTAAAATTAATTTACAAAGGAAATGTAACACAGATGAGAGGATTGCAATATATGGATTCTGTAGAATGGATGGATGGATTGGAATGGATTCAATATGGGAGAATAAGTAAAACCATAACATGCTGTATAAACCATATATGTTAATAGTAAATGTTATACATTTTATGAAGAATTTTTCAAAACTTTTGTTCCAGTAGTTATAAATCCTGAAACATATTGTAAATGTAGTTAGGCTTCCCAGGGAAGGAAATGGTTTGCATATTTGTATTGAGTTTGAGTTGGAGGTGCCAATTTTTCTTGAGCTCTCAGTTGAGTGCCACCAGTAGAAATAATGTATGAAAGTCCACTAGAATCATAACAATATTTTTTCTCTTTGACTAAAATACTCAAATTATGTTCTGCATTGCCATGTTGGATGTCATTAAGAGCTATCTAGAAAGAAGATGAAAACATTTGTGACTTTTCTTTGAAAATCAATCTTCAGCTTAGTACAAGTATGTAACTCCGATACATATAGACAAATGGAGATTCTTCCATGGTGTTTGAGGTAAGGAAGAGAATGGCAAAGGTTAAATAGGAAATGGTAGAAATTAAAAAAAAATTAATAACAGGAAAAAATTCTTGAAAGTCCTAAGTAAACAAAACTGGGCCACTTCTGATTTTTTTCCCCTCAGGGCTGATGACAACATTCACAACTGTTATTCTGTCAGTACCACTTGGGAACATGTTTCATTAGAAAAAATGACAGAGGAATATACAAAGAAGACTTTAAAGAAATTAAAGAACAGTAGATCTAAAGCTTCAATTTAGAGTTATAAGCACACAATCATTCCAAAACAGTTTTTTTTTCTTTTTTAAAAATTAATGTTGATGCAAATCCTGAAAATGACACTTGGTTATATTCCAAAAGAATGTAAATGAATCCCAAACCTTTGTAAACAAGAAAGAAATCATCAGAGCTAGTCAAAAAATAATCTACACATAAATTCAGCATAAAAACTATATGGAAAATTGAAAATCCAGAAAATATGGAGTATACTTTAACATACATACAGTTCCTCTTTCTTATGGTAAAGAAGCTCTAATATGTTCCACATTTTTAATATTCCAATTGCAATCCTTTCTTCATATGTATTGGTTGTTATTTTTTTTCCTCTTGAAAATAATTTAGAACATAGCTTATCTATCTATCTATCTATCTATCTATCTATCTATCTATCTATCTATCTATCTATCTATCTATCTATCTATCTATCTATCTATCTATCTATCTATCATCTATCTATCTATCTATCTATCTATCTATCTATCTATCTATCTATCTTTGCATTAAATGGGTGAGTATTTAATACCCATCGCTGAGGGCAGGGATTGGCAGTGAGAAAAAAAAAAATTAAAAGGGGGGGGAGGAGGAAATATCTTTGTCCAGGGGTCGGATTCTACCAGTTCAGGTTTGGGCAAACTGGTAGCTCTGACAATCACCTGGAAATGAACCGGTTTACTCTGATGATCAGGTGGGCCTCCACGCCCACCCCTGCTCCATTCCATCCTATATTTCCTTTGTTTGAAGCTCAGCTTATTGGCACAGCAGAGTCAATTGCTGCATCTCAGCTGTTTTATTCACTGGGGTTGCAGAAAAAGGTAAGATTTAGAGCTGATTTCAAATGCAACATGCGCGTGCAAAGTACACACAAAGCGAACCAATTGTTACACTGGTTGAATCCCACCACTGTCTTTGTCCTATCATTTTTGTGCTGAAAATTCTTATATCCAAAAACCATGACCCATTGAATACTCAGATATATTCCCTTACCTAAATAGCGACCCAAAATAACTACAGGTGGGCAATAAAGCATTAGAAGTAGAGGGACCTTTGACTTCTTGGTGTCTCCCAATTGACTTTGCTCCTGGGAAGCTGGCAGGGAATGTCCAAAACCTACCTACCTACCTACCTACCTACCTACCTACCTACCTACCTACCCTTCCCCTTCCCCTTCCCCTTCCCCTTCCCCTTCCCCTTCCCCTTCCCCTTCCCCTTCCTTCCTTCCTTCCTTCCTCTGACCATTGCAAAGGATAAAAGATAATGCCTCAAACCTCATACCATATCTTCTCTAAGTATTTTTTGTAAAACATCTAACACATGACTTCTCATTTTACTTAGTCTTTAGATGACCTGGGATAAACCCAGGATTTCCATGATGGCAATGAATTCCCAAACTGCCTCTCATCCTTCCCTTTAGGAAGATAACATTTAGTGTCACTTTTTTTCTGTGAACACATTGAAAATAAATATGAAGTCATTTTAGACATCAGCACACATTTCAAAGGTGATAGCACATGATCAATCCATCATACATCTTAGACAAGTAACTCTAGGTTGCTATCGAACAATAATTTTCACATAAAAACTCACAATCACCTAAAACTCACAATCCTAAAATAGACATTGTGCTCCACTAATCACCAGACTCTAATACTAGAGGGACTTTATGGAAAACCAATAGGATCGGAGTCATACAGAGCTGGATCTCAGAGGAAATTGGACTTGAACAGCATATAATTTTTATTATTGAAAATGTCCAGATCTGTAGGCTGGACAGAAAATAAAAATGACATAGTGAAAGGAACATTCGTGGCAAAGAATTTCTATATCTTATCAAGAGAATTGAATAGATGTGTCCATGTAAATTTCTAGTTCAGTTTGAAGATTTCTCTTTCTTTCTTTCTTTCTTTCTTTCTTTCTTTCTTTCTTTCTTTCTTTCTTTCTTTCTTTCCTTCCTTCCTTCCTTCCTTCCTTCTTCTCTTTCTTTATTTCATTCTTTTTTGCTTTCTTTTCCTTCCTTCTTTTCTTTCATTCTTCCTTTCATTTTCTGAAAGAAAAGGAAAGAGTAAAAAATGAAAGAATGAGACAGAGAGAGAGAAAGAATGAAAGAGAATGAAAGCAGACAGAGGAAGAGGAGAAGGAGAAAGAGGAGAGGGTGAGGGGAGAGAGGGGAGAGAGATAGAAAAGGAAGAAGGGCAAGTTATTTTCACACATTATTCCTGATGTATCAGTAAAGATTTGGCAATATGACGTTGAACCATTTTCTCCAGATGGCTAAACACTCACTGGTAAGCCATTATTTTCAGTGAGTTTTAAAATGTCAGTCATATCTTGGCTGAAAGCTGTTGTTCCAGCACTCATTTCCTTGTGATAACATAATCCAAGACAGCTCATTGTTGAACAGCAATGTGAGGTTCTGAATCACCAGAGCAGTGTTGGAAATTGTTTATTGCTCTCTCAAACATGTTTGGGAGCACACAGACAAAAGAGAAGTTGGATAAACTATATAACTTGCTTCTTTGGCTGGTTTCTTATTCACAGCAGGGTACTTCATATGCCAGTCTATTCGGAGGGATAGGTGTGAAACAATAAACTCATGATATTTTTATTATTGTTCCCTGCTTTCTTTTGAAGCATCTGCTCAATATCCAGAGCATTCATTGATTATTTTAGTTTCCAGTTCTTAAAACCTGTCCTCTGAATTGACAGTTGAGTGCTGCAGTTTGATCAGCTGTACCCTAAAGTCAAAGTTAACTAACAGTTATAGCAAACTTTTCCTAAAACATTATTGATGCTGCTGTCATCTTAACACACTGATGTCTGCACTTGTTTGTTTTTCCACTAACATATATCTCAGGTGTAAGATTGGGCACCTATGTTAAATGTTTCACAGTGTTACTTGCTGTACAATTCTCAAATAGCTCTGGAAAAGTTGATTCATCACAGGATTTTGGAACAAAGCAAAACAAAATAAACAATTACGTATCTCATGGATTAAGAACTGGGTAAGTATTTTAATAAGATGATAGTTTTCAATTGGAAAAGAAAAAGCCATACTGAGAAAAGCAGGACTAAGTCAAGATTGGGAAAGTCAGAAGTAAGCAAGAATATATGGAGGATACCAATTTCTTGAAGGTAGTAAAATTCCAGGTAGTAAAATTGCGGTTGTTTTTTTTTCAGATTTGAGATATGGTACATATATTAGTGATATACTGATTATCCTTCTTGAGGGTATGATTCAAATGAGATGCAAAATTTCAATAAAATTAGTCTACCTCTACCCTTATGTTTAGAGAGAACAAGTAGAGAATGTTTTTGCTGATTTATTATTGAAATCATGATTGCCAAAATGGCTCTCCTTTTTCCCTCAAAATGCAATGAACAAATTGGATTTTTCTTCCATACATGGTGGGTAAGATGCAAAGCATAACACTATTAGAAATTAATCTATCATGGAATGAAACATATTTTAAAACTTCTTATCCCAATCCATCCTGAGATACTTTCATTAAACTTCACGAAATTGCCTATTTCCTTCACATTACACTGAATTGGCATTATATATGATAAAACCCGCAGGTAAAATATCTTTCATCCCCTCTGTAGAAGAATGCTTAATTAAAGTTTCTGGCCTTTCTGGTAGGCCCATGTTTTGTCCTCCCTGAGCCTCCATGCACACTCTGCACTTACCTGCATCCAAAACGGGCTGCGTGGGAACTCCAGGGAGGGGAGGGGTGGTTTGGGCCAGCCAGGAGTGGGATTTGGGGGTTCTCCAAACTGCACAGAATGTTAGCTAGATGTTCTCCTGAACTCCTGTGAACCCCCAGAAGCCCACCCCTGGTTCTGCCTATCTCTACAGCAGTGGTGGGTTTCTGCAGGCTCGCACCTACTTGCAAGAACCGGATGGTAAAATTTAGAGAGCCGGTGAGAGGGGGTTCCACCGGCGGACCCAGAAGCAAGTCTGGCCTGCCGCTGCCGTTAACCCAATGGGAAGGGAAGGAAGGCAGAAAGTAAGAAAGGAAAGGAAAGGAAAGAAAAGGAAAGGAAAGAAGGAAGGAAGGAAGAAAGAAAGAAAGAAAGAAAGAAAGAAAGAAAGAAAGAAAGAAAGAAAGAAAGAAAGAAAGAAAGAAAGAAAGAAAGAAAGAAAGAAAGAAAGAAAGAAAGAAAGAAAGAAAGAGAAATAAAGAATTTATCATCACAATTGAGGCCAAAATTTTGGTTGCTAAGCAAGAGCGTTGTTAAATGAGTTTCACCACATTTTACAAGTTGGCCACTCCCACCCTGTCACATGACTGCCATGCCACGCCCACAAAATAGGCCACATCTAGAGAGTAGGTTCTAAAAAAATTTGAAACCCACCACTGCTCTACAGTAATTATGGGTAGTAGAAGAGCAGGCAGATCTAAGATCTAAACTAATAATCAGCCTAGAGTCATTATGTTCCCACAAACCATCTAATTTCAACCCTTCCTGAATTCCATTGACCTTTATCTGGCTCCAATTTAGTATTGTACATTAGTTGACTAAGTTGTTCTGTATTGGCATGAGCAATAAATCCTCTGTACTGGAACTTAGTGAGACCTTAGAGCCTACCAATATGTTTGCTACTGTTCTTAATTAAGTCTAATGAATTATGTCCTCCTCCTCCTCTCACTTCAAGTAACTTAGTTCATAATTATTCCTTAAATGTGAAAACAAGTCAAAAGTTTCCCAAACAAAATCAAAATTCTAGAGATTTCAGCAAGACTACTCTTTGAATTATTAGAGAATCAAGGCAAAAATCTAGCCTCAAGCTATTTCAAAGTTTCCTTAGTTGCTTTAGCCAAGCTAAATTCTGTCTTTTCACTTGTTAAACATGAATTGAGGTGATGGACATATCATGGGTGAGTTTTTGAAGAAACAGATGTCACCAAAGGAGATACTAAAGCAAGAAATATGTGAAAGAAAGCTTTAAAAATAATTCCAATGACTGATAGATTTGAGTGTGGATTTGGGGAACTTGGCACTAATACTTCATGAGTGACATAACACATTGTTCGGATTATTATCTGTAAGTAATGTATAGTTTGCTACCAAAGGACTAAAGTGCTGGAGGCATTTTTATAATGTCTTACAATATAAATTATTTCACTATATTAAGTATAGAACAATAGTGATAAAAAATTTTTTGAGATGGGAATTATGAAGACCTGAAAGCAGACAGAAGCTACTAATGAATTTTTTTTTAAAACACCTACCGTATTATTCGGAGTATAAGACGCACCGGAGTATAAGACGCACCAAGGTTTTGAAGAGGCAAATTACAAAAAAAAATAGGTAGGTAGGTAGGTAGGTAGAGGGAGAGAGAGGGAGAGAAAGAAAGAGAAATACGGTAGGTAGATAAAGGGATAGAGAGAGAGAGAAATAGAGAGAAATACAGTAGGTAGGTAGGGAGAGAGAGAGTAGGTAGGTAGGTAGGTAGGTAGGTAGGTAGGTAAAGGGATATAGAGAGAGAGAAATAAAGAGGGAGAGAGAAATACAGTAGGTAGGTAGGGAGAGAGAGTGTCTGTGTAGGTAGGTAGGTAGGTAGATAAAAGGGAAGAGAGAGAAATACAGTAGGTATGTAGGGGGAGAGGGAGAATGTGTGTGTGTGTAGGTAGGTAGGTAGAAAGATAAAGAGAGAAATAGAAAGATAAAGAAATACAGTAGGTAGGTAGGGAGAGAGAGTGTGTGTGTAGGTAGGTAGGATAGAGAGAGAAATAGAAAGAGAGAGAGAAATACAATAGGTATGTAGGGGGAGAGGGAGAATGTGTGTGTTACTGTAGTTAGGTAGGTAGGTAGAAGGATGAGAGAGAAATAGAGAGAGAGAAATACATATATATATATATATAGATAGATAGATAGATAGATAGAGAGAGAGAGAGAGAGAGAGAGAGAGAGAGAGAGAGAGAGAGAGAGAAATACAGTAAGTAGGAAGGGAGTGCGTATGTGTGTGTAGTTAGGAAGGTAGAAGGATAGAGAGAGAGAGAGAGAAAGGGAGAAATACAGTAGGTAGGTAGAGAGAGAGAGAGAGAGAGAGAGAGAGAGAGAGATATTAGGTAGGTAGGTTGATGTTCTCAGGTGTATTTATCTGTCCTGCAGAAGGAAATCGCAGACAAACCTTAAAACTTCGTTTCTGCTTGCTCAGAAAAAGTTAAAGAGCCTTCCGAAAGGTGGGGGGGGGGCTTTGCACTCGGCAAACTTCCAAAACAGCGCATTTCTCTGTGAAAATGAGGCTGTTTTTTTAAAAATAAAAAGCATAAGTAGCCTTGGGGGGGCTTGCAGAGTGCTCCCGGGGGGGTAGGAGGTGAAAAATGAGCAAAAAACCCACCCCGTTTACCCAGGAGCTCTCTGGAAGCCTCCATAAGGCTCGGCACAGCCAGTTTGGTGAAGGGGGAGGGGTTCCAGGAGGCAAAAAGGGTTTTTTTGCGCTTTGCATACTTCTTCCAAACTGCTCTTTCTCCGCAAAAACGGGGCCGATTTTCTTCAAATAAAAAGCATGACTAGCCTTGGGGGGGCTTGCAGAATGCTCTTGGGGGGGCAAAAAACCGCTCCATTTATTGCAAAAACGGGCCATTTTTGGGTCAAATAAATTGCATGCATAGTCCTATGGAGGCTTATAGAGTGATGCTGGGGGCTGGGGGAGGGGGAAACAGCCCGTTTGAGGCTAATTTCTGCCCTCCCCAGCCCCCAGGAGCTCTCTGGAAGCCTCCATAAGACTAGGCACAGCCAGTTTGGTGAAGCGGGTGGGGTTCCAGGACGCAAAAAAATGCTGCATTCGATGTATAAGACGCACCCAGATTTTCAGCCTCTTTTTAGAGGAAAAAAGGTGTGTCTTATACTCCGAAAAATACGGTACTAATTTCTTTATGAACTTTTGGAAAAGTTTAACAGCAAAACATAATTTAAAAATATTCTTCAGCTTATAATTGCCTTCTTGCACTGTAGGAAGGCTTATTAGCTTTCCTCCCAGATGGTTCCACTGATACATGGCAGGACCATAGAACAAAGCATCTATCCCAAAGCCATGAGATCCTGAGATCGTCGTATAGGATAGTAACCAAAAATGACTAATTTTGTACACTTTTTTCCTCCTGGTGTGTTGTCCAAACTGAAGACAGTGCTTGGGGTATCCTGGAGGTACTGGGAGAATGTCCTGATTAACAACCAAAGATGTTAGGAATAGGATCTTAAAATAGGTGTTTTGTCTTTTTTGAGGAACATCTAAATATGTGCATTATGAGCTGATTTTATTTGGGCAAACCTTTTATTACATATTTGTGTAATGTATGTTCTTTGCTTGATTTCTTTGTGGAATATTTGTTATACTAGATGTTAGCCCTAGGAAGGTTTTTAAGACCCTGATGTACTTGAGCACTGGGGCAAGACATTGCTGTGCTTGCTCTGTGAAGTGACATATACGGTGAGGTATTTTGTTGCGACTTTCATTTGTTCTCACGGGTTCAATAATAGTCTGTTTTTATTACCACACAGTGATTTATTTTTGTGAGTTGGGCAACCATATTTAATAAACAAATAAATAATGTGTATATGAGTATTCTTTTATAAAACTTAGTTTCATACCAGTGAAATTTGTAGTTTCTTGTACTTTGCTAAGTACAGTATATCGTTATGCTCTGGCATCTTGTGACTCAAATCTACCTTTGTTGAAGACACAATAGCCTCTGACTATTCTGACCATCACCATCTTTGTCTTATAACTAGCTTCTTGGACAAGTTAAATTTCAAATTCAGAGTTGCCCCCACAGCCGGATACAAACAAGATATTGAATAAAAAGAAATATTACAACCTTTTATGCATATATGTATTTGTGTATAAGAGAAAAAAGTTAGCATAATGAACCCTATAAACACAGTCTTTTTAGATAATTCATTGTTGGTGCTGAAAAACATACTTTCTTAAGCCTAATTATTGTGTAGAATTGGAGTATTATCACCATATTTCCTATCTCCATCTTCATTTCAACTGATAGCTAAGTAGTCACCAGCTATTTTCCTAATTTCATATTAAAGTTCCACTTTACTTTTTAAGTAAAGAATTTCCATAACTGCATATTATACCATCCCAAAAATAAGTCTTATCCTGATTTTTGGGGGGTGGGCCTAATAATAACCCCAACTCCAAAATAAGCCCTAGTGAAGTGGGTGGGAATGGCCAGCACAGGAGGCAGCTTTCCATTCCCTAGTCACCTCATGGCTGCTTGGCCCCTTAACCATGGCCTGTCGGTCACCTGAACCTTTGAGGGCCAGGAGATTTGTATCTCTGGGTGCCTGGATATGTTTCTGGAAAATTATGGGAAGTGTGTGCTTATAATAGAAGCAAAGTTCAGCCTGTCCCTTTCAAGTGATCAAATATCACTTGAGAAATGGACACATATCCCCCTGTCCATTTTCCTGCTGATCACTAAAAAGGCTCCATCCCAAACCTTCAGCATATCCCAGGATTGCAACGAAAATGGACAGGGGGATGTGCATCCTTTTCTCAGGCACAGCAGGAGAATAATTGATCCATATGATTCTGATTGAAAATGTGATTTAAACATGTGGTTTAAATCAGACCATAGGCATTATTTGTTCAGAGCTCTTATATGAATACAGCTATGCAATCTATTAAAACATTCCCGTGATAATTATTGTGGAAGATTTTGTCTCTGCCTTATTCTTTCTATATATAATCATCACATAGTTTTTTCGTTTCTTGATACATTACAGGCCCACTAACACTTATTTTTTTAAAAAAATCTGTGCAATTCAACTCTTTCAAGAACATAAGTGTGCCACTTAAAGTAGTCAGTGAAAACTATAGCATTGCTCCACATACTGAGAATAACCCAGAAAATACCAAAAATCACATCTGTCCTCTAGGGTAATGGAGCTGCCCATATCCATTAGCATCAGTGACAGCACTGCCAAGCTCAGTATTAACCTCTTTTTATATTTCATTACTGTCTATCACTCTGGGGAAGTTCTAATTGGACAGCTGTGTGAAACATGGCCAGATTCCATCCTGCCAGAATGGCAACAAAATTAACTGAACACCAAAAAAAAAAAAAGGAGTCTTGGACTTCCATTTATTTATTTATTTAGTGGGAGGAGAGAGCGATGACATGGGGGCAAATAACCTTATGCAAACATTTATATTCGGCTTAATGAAAACATTGAAAATAAATTACATATGATGCCTATGCTGCAACAGTCAAAATTGTCCAACTTGAGGATTGAATGTGCTCCCATTCTCTAAATTCTTCCTAAACAAAAAAAAACAAACAAAAAAAAAACAACCCCAACAACCAGGAAGACTCAACCAAAAGATTTAATAAAGCATTGGGCCCCATGAGGTAGCTCTCGCAACTCAGACAATTCAGTATTCAATGTCATTCCCAAATGCCTGCAAAATGAAATTAATAGCAATTATTTATGGACATGTGGATGGGGCACGCAATTTGGGTGTCCTCCTGGATGCCCGGCTGTCCATGGAAGATCAAGTGACAGCCGTGGCCAGGAGGGCGTTTTACCAGGTTCGCCTGGTTCGCCAATTGCGCCCCCTATTGGATCGGGACGCCCTTCGCACAGTCACTCATGCGCTCGTGACATCCCGACTGGACTATTGTAACTCTCTCTACATGGGGCTCCCCTTGAGGTGCACCCAGAGACTTCAGCTAGTCCAGAACGCAGCCGCGCGAGCAATTATGGGAACCGCCAGGTTTACCCATGTAACACCGCTCTTGCGCGAGCTGCACTGGCTACCTGTCGTCTTCCGGGTGCGCTTCAAGGTGTTAATTATCATCTTTAAAGCGCTCCATGGCTCGGGACCTAGCTATCTGAGGGATCGGATCCTGCCTCATACATCCTCACGGCCGATTCGCTCCCACAGAGAGGGACTTCTCCGGGTGCCGTCCACTAGACTTTGTCAGCGGGCGACACGCAGGGGAAGGGCTCTCTCTGTGGCGGGCCCGGCCCTCTGGAACGACCTTCCCCCCGACATTAGGACGACCACGGACCTCCGCTCCTTCCGTCTTAAATTAAAAACACATCTTTTCTGTCTGGCCGGCCTAGGATAGTCTCTCTGTCTCTGGGGTTTTATTGGGAATTTTTTTAGTATAGCTTAGTTTTAATGGGGAATTTTAGCACAGGTTTAGGTTTAATTTGTTTTTTAAAGAAATGTTTGTATATATTTATTGTTTTTTATTCTTCCTGTGCACCGCCCCGAGTCCCTATGGGGAGAGGGAGCGGTTTACAAATATTAAATTGAATTGAAATTGAATCAGTAAATAATACACCTTGGCATAAATGGATTTACTAACTCTTCTACCAAGTGCAGATTTTTCCTAGATTTTTTTAAAAAAATATTCCCCAATTTCTCAAAAACAAACTATGCTAAGGAGCAATACCAAAAAGCCATTTTGTGAAAGTTCCTCCCTTAGGATTTAACTGGAATCCAGGGAACTAGAATGCTGGAGTCCATTGGAGAGATAATTCTACAGCAATGTGGAAAACATTCATATCCATCTTTCATACCCTCACAATTAAATGCATGCAGGCATATCATTAGAACTTTGCCAACATTCTACTCTTGTTTGACATAACTGCTTTAAGGCATAACAATAATGATTTCTAAACCATGAAAATTCCATCCATCAAGCTGAATGAGAATAGGAAGAAATAAATGTGCATAAGTATTTCTCTTGCCACCACCAAAAGTGAGAGATCTTCCTTCCTTCCTTCCTTCCTTCCTTCCTTCCTTCCTTCCTTCCTTCCTTCCTTCCTTCCCTCTGATATACCATACAGCCTGAAATTAGGTTGGGCCCAACTCTACTTGTCTTTTAGAAAGCTTGAGACCTGGCTCTTTTTTTTTGTTTTTTGTTTTATTCTGAGGGAGGGGGCAGAACAGAATAATTAAGCTCACGCTGTTAATGTATGGTGCTTTCAGCAATCACTTTGTGCTTTTATTGGTTCTTAAATATGTTTAGGCAATTGAACCACTTCCACATGACCTGCCTCTGTAGAATACTGATGATCTGGTAGCAAGACAAGGTGCCAAACACAGACATCCTCTGAAGAGCAGACCTGCCATCAGTTCACACCCTGCTGATTAAAGCCCAGACACTGGGGACAAAGAAAGCGATACAAAGACATAATAATAATAATAATAAATAATAATAATAATAATAATAATAAATTAGAATTTATTAACCGCACCCTCTCCCCACAGGGACCCGGGGCGGTGCACAGGCATAATTAAAACAATATACAATAATACAAACATTACTAAAATAGAATTAAATAAATTACCCGTGCTAAAAATACAATTAAAAAACCATTAAACTTTATCGTTAAAAGACAGAGAGAACTATTCAAGGCCGGCCAGTCGAAAGAGATGGGTCTTCAGTTTTACACGGAAGGAGCGGAGGTCAGTGGTCGTTCTAATATCAGGGGGAAGGTCGTTCCAGAGGGCCGGGCCCGCCACAGAGAGCGCCCTTCCCCTGGGCGTCGCCCGCTGACAAAGTCTAGTGGACGGCACCCGGAGAAGCCCCTCTCTGTGGGAGCGAATCGGTCGTGAGGATGTATGGGGCAGGATCCGATCTCGCAGATAGCTAGGTCCCGAGCCATGGAGCGCTTTGAAGATGATGACTAACACCTTGAAGCGCACCCGGAAGACGACAGGTAGCCAGTGCAGCTCGCGCAAGAGCGGTGTTACATGGGCAAATCTAGAGGTGCCCATAATTGCTCGCGCGGCTGCATTCTGAACTAACTGAAGCCTCCGGGTGCACCTCAAGGGGAGCCCCATGTAGAGAGAGTTACAATAGTCCAGTCGGGATGTCACGAGGGCATGAGTGACTGTGCGAAGGGCGTCCCGATCCAATAGGGGGCGCAATTGGCGAACCAGGCAAACCTGGTAAAACGCCCTCCTGGCCACGGCTGTCACTTGCTCTTCCATAGACAGCCGGGTATCCAGGAGGACACCCAAATTGCGCGCCCCATCCACAGGGGCAAGATGTTCGCCCCCTATGGCCAGCGTTGGAGAAAGCTGGTTGAATCGGGCAGCCGGAAACCACAGCCACTCGGTCTTGGTCGGGTTGAGCCTAAGTCCGTTACTTCCCATCCAGATCCGCACGGCTTCCAGGCACTGGCACATCACCGCTACGGCATCGTTGGGGTGGTTTGGGGTAGATATGTACAGCTGGGTGTCGTCAGCGTACAGGTGGTACTCTACCCCAAAACCACGGATGATCTCACCCAGCGGCTTCATATATGCGTTAAACAGGAGAGGCGAGAGGACCGACCCCTGAGGCACTCCACATGTGAGTGGTCTCGGGGTCGACCTCTGCTCTCCTGCACGCACAAATTGCGATCGGCCAGAGAGGTAGGAGGAGAACCACCGCAACACGGTGCCTCCCACCCCCAACCCCCCCAGCCGATGCAATAAGATACCATGGTCGATGGTATCGAAAGCCGCTGAGAGGTCTAATAGGACCAGGATGGAAGAACATCCCCCATCTCTGGCCCTCCAGAGATCATCTACCAACGCGACCAATGCCGTCTCGGTGCTATGCCCGGGCCGAAAGCCGGACTGGCGCGGATCTAGATAGTCAACTTCCTCCAGGTGACGGGGAAACTGTTGTGCCACCACACTCTCAACAACCTTCGCCAAGAAGGGAAGGTTGGAGACTGGACGGTAGTTGTTCAAAAGAGCTGGGTCCAAAGAGGGCTTCTTGAGGAGGGGCCTCACCATAGCCTCTTTTAGGGAGGCAGGCAAGGAACCCTCACTCAAGGATGCGTTGATAACCTCTTGGAGCCAGCCTCGTGTCACCTCCCAGGATGCCAGTACAAGCCAGGAGGGGCACGGGTCCAATGAACATGTGGTGGCTCGCAGTCGCCCACGTAACCTGTCCATATCCTCGGAAGTAACGGGGTCAAACTCCTCCCAAACAAGATCTCCCTCGTGGCATCCCACTGGGCCATGAATGGTGGCTAGCTCACTCTGTATCTGGGCGGTTTTCTCCTGCAGAAAAATCACAAATTCCTCTGCCCTACCCTGTAACGGGGCTTCCCGCTCCCTCTGTTGAAGGAGGGAACGGGTCACCCTAAACAGGGCGGCAGGGCGGTTTTCTGCGGATGCTATGAGGGTGGCGCAATGATGACGTTTGGCCACCCTCAGCGCCACAATGTAAGTCCGTAAATGGGCTCTCACCTGTGTCCGGTCAGATTCAGAGCGGCTAGCCCTCCATCTTCTCTCTAGGCATCTCTTGCGGCGTTTCATCACCCGCAGCCCCTCAGTAAACCAAGGAGCCAGGGTGGTTCGCCGCCGCGAGAGAGGCCGCAAGGTTGAAAGCCTTGTTCAAGTCCCTGGAAATTGACACTACCTCCTGGGAAACTCTGGCACAAGATCATTCAACATGGTGCATGCTGATCCACCAAGGCTGCCAGACATTAAAGAACAGCAGAACAACCATAGCACAAGAGAAGCAAGAGCTGCAAATGCTGCAACAATGGTCCCACACATGTCTGCTCGACATGCGGCAGAAATTTCATGCCCATATAGGCCTTGCTAGCCACCTGGACAAACATCATGAACATGATGGACAAACATCATAATCAAATATATATCTAATGTTGTATTTTTTCAATTCTTGTAAATTGCCTAGTGTCACATTTATGAGATGGATCATCTAAGTTGATTTAAACACAAATAAAGAAATTAATAATTTTTGGGGTGTCTGAATCCTTACCAACTCTGGCAGGCTTACATTTGTTTTCCTTTAAAAAAGAAAAGAAAAATACTTTTAAAAAATCATAGTCTAATAGTAGAGCAATACAATTAATAGGAATAGGGATTTCACAGCAACTATTAGGTTTTTAATAATTCCTTGACTTTCATTAGGAATCTCTAAATGGAGATATCACTCCAATGGGTAGAAGCTGCAATAGAGAGTATTTCCATAAAATGATACTGCTTAGTCAATGAGATCCAGAGTACACCATCCATGTCTGATTGTACTAGAATGATACCACATACTGGGCCAGCTATAGCTTTCAGATAATTCTCCAGGACAGTTCCATGCACAGCATGTTACAATAACTTAGAGAAAGGAGCTGCAATTATTGTCCTAATAAGTCCAATGACAGCTGGAAAACTGTCCAGTAGGTTTGGTAGGTTTCATTGAGTTGGACTTAAAACCAATTGTGTGATGGTAAATGATTAAGAACTTCCACTGTCGGATCCACTACAATGACCTCATCACACACTAAGCATAGTACAGGGCAGAGGTGATATTCAGCAGGTTCTGACCAGTTCTGGAGAACCAGTAGTGGAAATTTTGAGTAGTTCAGAGAGCTGGTAAATACCACCTCTGAATGGCCCTGCCTCCTTCTATTCTCTGCCTCCTGAGTCCCAGCTTTTTGGGAGGAAATGGGGATTTTGCAGTAACCTTCCCCTGGAGTGCGGAGGGAGTAAAGATTTCACAGTATCCTTCCCTTGCCACGCCCACCAAGCCATGCCCACAGAACCAGTAGTAAAAAATTTGGAATCCCGCCAATGGTACAGGGCTGTCAAACTCCCAGCCTATGCGCCGGGTGCATCATGTGCTGGCCATACCCATGTGCAGTTTAGCAAAGGGGCAAAATTTCCCAATATGTCACATGACAATGCCATGACTATGTGGGTTTGCCCCACTGGCATAGTAATTCTTAACCATCTTGCAAAATTTCAAAATATTTCACAATTGCCCCAACAAACCTCCAACACATGACTGCCTATAACTCTTAAAATTCTTGGCCAATGTGGATGAAATGTTTTTTTAGGAGACTTCCATGGATATCAATTTGGGAAGTTGAAATTCAAACACTTTTAGAGGATGCCAGATTAGAATATAATAGTGTTTTAAACTTTCAGGTAATAGGTGACTATATGTGGCTGCAGCAAAGGCATGAAATTTAAATCTCTTCCAACCTATATGTGTTACAGTTTGCAACATTTAATAAGTGCATATTGATTAATGTCCTCTTTAATCAGAAAGGCCTATAGAAAATTTATTATGACAATCTAAAGTAGTTATTGTACTGAGCCCAGCTGTGTACTCTAAAATAAGAATGAGATGCATATATATGTGGATAATATTTGTAAATCGTAATATTGAGCCAGTTAAGCTGTTAACAGTTACAATGTGTCGGGAAAATACATATTTAGACTACTTAAAATGTAGATTGTTGACCTAACACAATGCAGTTGCTCTTGTAGAACCGGTACACTTTGTCATTAAAAGCTGTTTAATGATTGCTGGTCAAAGCTGATATAAAATGGCTGGCCTTGGAGCAACTGTCCATAAGTAATCACATTTTTCAGATAGTAGAACATGATGGCTTTTGGAAAATCACTGCAGCCTGTATATTACTGAAGTAATGAAGTGACTGACTGGCATATTTTGGAAACATGTACAGTATTTAAATCAGAAAATGACACAACAGGGGTGTGCTTTTTATTTACAAATTGGGAGGAAACCTATTTTGAATTTTTTTCAGCTTTTCACTTATATTTTAAAGAAATCATTTTTAAAGTGTATTGCAAGGCTGAGGATGCCATATAAAATCAATTTATTTAGCATGATCAGAGGTGGTATTCAGCTGTTTCGGACAGGTAGTGGAAATTTTGAGTAATTTGGAGAACCAGAAAATACCACCTCTGGTTGCCCCCTCCCCCACATGCCTCTATCGTTCCCTGTCCTATATTCCCTTGTTTTTTAGCTCAGCTGATTCATATGGCAGAGTGGATTGCCGTGCCTCAGCTGAGCTAAAAAACAGCTCAGCTCACCAGCGCTGACACTGAAGGCAGTCTTTGAGTGTTGCATGCTCTCATAAAACCAGTAGGAAAAGATTTCAATCCCACCACTGAGCATGAATTATATATACAATGTGAATCTTGAACATAACAGATTAACATAGTTGGAAGGGACCTTGCAGGTCATCTAGTCCAACCCCCCTGCCCAAGCAGGAGACCCTACATTTGCCTCTACCTAGGATTGAACTCACAATCTCTTGCTTATGAGGCAAGAGCCTCACCTCTATGATATCATAGTTGTTTCCATAAGTTTTCTATAGATTAGAATGTAGAAATACTAGAGTACTGCTGTTAGGCTCAGAAGTGTTGTATGATAGCAGACAATGATTAAGGCCAAAATCAAAACCATGGAGGTTCTAGATTGAATGGCAGCTTTCGGGGAATAATGTAAAATTGCAGAGATATTAAAGTGAAGAATTAGTAGTCAACAGTGCTGGAACTAAAAATCACCTGGGTTTTCAATTAAAGGTAGATTGGATTTGGAGTAAAATCTTTTCCTGAGGATTCATCTACCTGATTACGTTCTGGAACTCAGAAATGGCTTGATCACACACTGAGTACTTGGCTGACTCCCTTGCAAATGCTGGTGAGCCAGAATAATGAACAATGTTTAGAAAAAAAACAGCTAATATAGAATACAACTACAAAATGGCTGTCAACCATTAATGTATATTAAAATATTCTATAAAACTTTATTTAAATAATGCTATTTCACAAATATCATAGAGTAATGCACAGACTGAATTCCTAGCATTCAAAAATCTCAGTAGTCGGCTTCTGGAACTGAACAAGCAGATCACTGAAAATGAAGGCAGTCCTTCAAATAATCTTAAAATGAAAACTGAGCTGGATCTAAAAACATACTGGCAACTAGTAGAGTTAACCTATTATCTGTGTAATATGATCTGCTGTTCTGTGCAAGGCAAATAGAATAGAATAGAATAGAATAGAATAGAATAGAATAGAATAGAATAGAATAGAATTCTTTATTGACCAAGTGTGATTGGACACACAAGGAATTTTTCTTTGTGCATGTGGTCTCAGTATGTATAAAGAAAATTTAATTTAAAATTTAAATAGAATACATTATGCACACATGATTGCAGGTACTATATAAATAGCAGATGATTAATCTAAAAGAGAGGTGGTATGCTGCCAGTTTGCACCAGTTCAGCTGAACTGTTAGTGGTGGTGGCAGCCAAGCTGATGTCATCATGCATATGCAGAAGGTCCTGTGCATGCCCAGAAATACTGTGTGTGAGCGAACGCATGCGTGTGCTTCCACTACTGAACTGGTAGCCAAGAAAATAGGATTTCATGCCTGAACTGAAAGCAAAGGAAATCTCCTTTTTACCCTGATTTTCTCCAACCCCATTTTTTGTAGTGGGTTAGAAATGTAAGGGGAGAAACAATAACATGTTTGAAGTTTAATGTGAGAGATGCAGGGTCCAACATTGCTGTAGGTGAAGCCCATTGTTTGAATTTTTCTCATTGGATCAAAGTATTTTCTGATTGGCTGAGAAAGACCCATGCAATAACACTTTCTCTTCATTGCAAGGAGACAGCTATGTTAGTTTATGGTAGTAAAAAGCTAAGAGCTTAGTAGCACCTTAGCTGATTAGCAAATGGAACTTTGCCCCAAAGAATTAATGACCACATTTGATATGCTGGTTTGAAATCAAGATTTTAAAAAAAGTTATATCAAACCATTTCAGTCGCCTATGATACTCTATAGCAGACCTCAATGTGGTCATTTTGGAAAATGAGACTTTAATAATAACCGTTGTGAGGGAGATTACTGAACTCAACATTCAATCTCAAAAGGTCTGAACAAGCACAGGTTTTTGACATATTATAATTGTTAATTGATAAGATGTGACTTCTCTCACATGTAACCTGAATTTGTATAAATCTGTGTTTCTCTCCCTTATTTGGCCACTCAGCATTTCAATTTAAATCCCATATTAGTCCATTCTTTCTCATTCAAGGCAGGCTCCAGATGTATGTTATCAACTTCCAGAAGTTCTAGTCAGCACAGCTATTGTTAATCCGATAGCTGGAGTGTGCTCATTTGAAAGACACGCAGGTGAAGAAAACTAAGGCATAATATTCAAAATAAAGCTATAGGGCAATTTTTGGATGCCTCATTTTCTCAGAAAAATGTTTTCAGAAAAAAATTAAAATATTTTGTATTTGAATATAAAGTATTTAGATAATATAATGGATAATATGATAAATTAAATGGGTTTTTAAAGTGTGGCTGAAAAAAAAATTACAAGTTCAAGGAACTGCAGAACAAAAGCATTCATACATTATAGCAGGTGGCCTTTTAGCATAAATTTCATTAACAAGATTTAGATCTTGGTTAACTGAAATCTAGCTTGATATATTGAGATATCTATGATAGTCTATGCAACTTACCCAATTTTAAATAGAAGTGAATGGGTTGTAAAACAAAATCTCTTTAGTGATTTAGAATTAGATTAATTACAATAATCCATGCAGATGAAAACACAGGGAAAATTCATGATCGAATATGACTACTTTTTTGAACTAATTTATGTATGTATATGCATGTATAGAGTGTGTATGTGTATAGAGACAGAGACAAATATGAAATATTTAATGTTTGGATTATAAACAGTGGATTCATATGTAAATATTTCATCCTTTAACTTGGTTTTCAAACTGGAGAATCAAAAGATAAAAATCATTTTTTTTAAATGCTTGTTTTAGCTGGTTATCTGAATTAATTTTCAGCAAAATGTATTGATCCATTGTCAAATCCAGATTAGATCACATAGATAAGTGTCAGACAGCATTAAATATCGACAGTTTGTGTTTATCATCTGTCCAGTCTTGCCAGATATTTATTTCTGTTTCTTAGTCACTTTGAATTACAACACCTGCATGTCAGCTGTCAAATATTTTATTCATTTCTTTAGGACATTTCTACACTTCAAAATATCTTAAACATTTTTGATTAAATAAAATGATGTAGTTAAATAATTTGTGTTATAAATTCATGGGAAAAGGTAAAGCTAAAAGTTTTCTTTGTCCAGCTGTGACCAACTGTAGGGGGTGGTACTCCTTTCTCTTTCTTAGCGAAGGAGACAGCATTATCTGAAGACTCTTCTGTGATCATGTGATCAGCATGACTATACCCAGAGGCTCATGAATGCTGTAAGAACTATCAGACTAAAATTACTTATCAGCTGTCAAATATACTTAGTCAGCAGCTCTCAAAATCAAATTTTGCTAAATATTCCCATAATATTAGTAAACATAGAGAATATTCGGAGAAGTTTCTCTATAAAATTCACAATGAATGATTCTGGAGTATATTTGGTACGATGATGATACATTTCAATTCAACAATTCATATTTCAATGTGGTAAACACTTGGAATCTATTGTATATGTAGTAGAATATGTAGTAGACTATTAATGTTCCTCATGAAGAGAAATTAATTAATCCGTGGTTTTGGGGTGGGATATCATCTGTACGCTGATGATACTCAGCTGTACATATCCACCCCAGACCACCCCAACGATGCCGCCGAGGTGTTGTCCCGGTGTTTGGAGGCCGTACGGAACTGGATGGGTAGTAACAAACTCAAGCTCAACCCATCCAAGACTGAGTGGCTGTGGTTTCCGGCACCCCGGTTCAGCCAGGTAACTCCAACTCTGGCCATTGGGGGCGAAACACTGGCCCTTGTGGAGAGGGCGCACAATTTGGGTGTCCTCCTGGACTCCCGGTTTTCCATGGAGGACCATGTGGCAGCCGTGGCCAGGGGGGCATTCCATCAGGTATGCCTGATGCGCCAACTGCGCCACTTACTGGACCGGCCTGCCCTTCGCACAGTCACTCAAGCACTCGTGACATCCTGACTTGACTACTGTAATGCTCTCTACATGGGGCTCCCCTTGAGGTGCACTCAAAAGCTACAGCTAGTCCAGAATGCGGCCGCGCGGATGATTATGGGAGCCTCCAGATACTCCCACATAACACCGCTCCTGCGCGAGCTGCACTGGCTACCTGTGGCCTTTCGGGTGCACTTCAAGTTTTTGACGACCATCTTTAAAGCGCTCCATGGCTTGGGACCTAGTTATATGCAAGACCGTCTCCTGCCCTACACATCCCTTCGTCCTATCTGCTCCCACAGAGAGGGCCTTCTCAGGGTGCCGTCGGCTGGGCAATGCCGGTTGGCGACACCCAGGGGAAGGGCCTTCTCTGTGGCGGGCCCTACCCTTTGGAACGACTTACCCCCTGAACTACGTACCATCTCAGACCTCCGCCTCTTCCGCCAGTGTCTTAAGACACACCTTTTCCATCAAGCCAGCCTAGCGTAACCTCCCGTTGTGACTGTTCTTAGATAGTTTTAATTTGGGGGATTTTAAACGATTTTAGCACAGGGTAGGAATTTAATATGTTTTTAAATTTTGTATTTTGTTATATTTATTATGTTTTAAATTTCCTGTGCGCCACCCTGGGTCCTTTTTGGAGAAGGTGCAGGGTATAAATTGAATAAAAAAACAACAAAAAAACTTTGCAGTGTGGTTCACAGGAGTCACAACTAATAGCAATGTTTTTGGTTTATATTATATAAACCCAAGCACCCCATAGATGACCAAACATTTTTGCCCAGACAGAGAAATCACAGACTCAAAGCTTCATGTTCTTGCAAAAGGGATGGTTTGAAATGGAGAAATTTGCTCCATTTCAAAGCATCCTCATTGCAAGCAGATGAAACTTCATCTCTCCCTGGGTGAAAAGTGCACAGCAGAGCAAGGCAGAGGCAGAGGCAATCACAATGTGCTGCCTACTACACCCAACCATCTCTTGGATTGCCTACAGCCATGCTGAACAAGTACCTACCTCCCCCATCCCCCATATCTCTGCCTCCACCTGCTTCTGGTGCCACCACTTCTCGTGCTGGCCACACTTATTTTTGGGGTACAGGCTATATTATGCCCACCCCCAAAAATCAGGCTAGGACTTGTTTTGGGGCTTGGCCTTATTTTCGGAATCTCTCTCTCTCTCTCTCTCTCTCTCTCTCTCTCTCTCTCTCTCTCTCTCTCTCTCTCTCTCTCTCTCTCTCTCACACACACACACACACACACACACACACACACACACACATCCAAAACACTTATTTCCTATATAATAAAACAATATTTTATTATATGTAAAACAACACTAAACAATATGTTTTATTATACGTAAAACAATATGTGTGTATGTATGCATATGTATGTGTACATGTACTGTATGTATGTGTGTGTATGTGTATACACACATACATACATACATTCGTATACACATATTGTTGTATATACCCTTACCCAGTAAGGGTATGGCTAGCTGATGAGAGCTAAATAGCTCGAAATAGATCTATCCTAGTCTCCCTGATTTATTTATTGATCAGCTCAAAAACCTAACACACACACACACACAAACATTCTTGTGTCACAACACCCTGCTAAGCCCCAACTAAGGGAGGAAGCATACTGCTCTCCTTTTCTGCCTTTCGGCTCATCACCAGACACCATCTAGACAGAAAGCTATGAGTTCCATTGTGTACTTTTTTAAATATGTGTGTTAGGTTTTTGAGCTGATCAATAAATAAATCAGGGAGACTAGTATGGATGTATTTCAAGCTTTTTAGCTCTTATCAGCTAGCCAGACCCTTACTGGGATTTGAATCGGGGCTGTATTACATGTTAGGCAGAAGCTTTAGCCATTATGCCACCAGGTTCTCTTCCTGATCAGCTGAGACAGGAGGATAAGTATATCCTTGTATCACAACACCCTGCTAAGCCCCAACTAAGGGAGGAATCATACTGCTCTCCTTTTCTGCCTTTTGGCTCATCACCAGAGACTATCTAGACAGAAAGCTATGAGTTCTGTTGTATATTTTTTTTATATGTGTGTTAGGATTTTGAGCTGATCAATAAATAAATCATATATATATATATATGCTGGTCTTGTTGTATTCAGGTGTTTTCCTATGTAAGAATGAGATTGTCTTTGCAACATTTCAGTGAGGTCTCACTCGCCATCTGTGAAGATGGAAGCCTGACGGAAGCCTGACATACACACACACACACACACACACACACATACACACACACACAAACTAGAATAGATGAATGGATAGGCCAATAAATAAAACTGAGAAAAGGCAGGTTTTATATGAAACCAAACCAATTGGCATTAAAAATTGATATAGAATGCTGTATTTTTTAATTTCCATTAAAAAAATTTCAAGGATCTGAATCATAGATATTAAGCACATGACCATATCCCTATATATTATTGTTATTGATATTACGATATTACGACCATATCCCTATATATTATTGTTATTGATATTTCTGTAAAATAAAACTGACTCCCTTTATCTCAGAAATATTTCTATTTTATAAAATAATTGTATATAGTTTGGATATTCCCTCAATGAACTATACTCATAAGTATAACTTCTGTTACATAATGAGTTTGCATGGCCTTATGGCAGTGTGTGCTCCTATTTGAAACAATTTCATGTCACAAAATTTAGCATCAGAATGGGTTTTGCAAAGGGCATATGGAAAACAATTCCATGTCACATTTATTGCCTATAAACAGACCCTGAAAAAGTGGTGGGATGAGGTTTGTTGCAGATACTTAAGAGGCTGTCACAACCACTCACCAAGTATTAAAATAAGTTAATTGTTAGTGAAATTTGAGAAAAATGAATATGCAAGTTTTGGGATCAGTAATGATGACATAAAGGGGCTCCTAAACAGTGAATGAAGAGTTTTTGAAAACTGAAGAAATGTTAAGCAGTTGTATTTATTTACTAGAATATATTTGCTGTAAATTTAGAGTCAAATATAAGCTGCAACAACTCTACAGAATCACATTACCAAAGGGCTACAAGAATTGTAGATTCATGATTTTGGTGAACCACTCACAACCTGAGGATTTAACCTTTTCTCTGGGAAGATAGATGATTTTCACTTCAGTGTCATTATATTAAACCTGTGAAATAGATCACGCATGAATCTGCTGCACACTGGGCCCTAGGAAAGTCCATGCTATCAATTCCAATTAACATTTTAAATAGAATGTTGGCAAGCCACAAGCCTTGTTCTCACTGCAGTAGAATCCAGTGTTAATGCCTAAGGAATGAAATGATGCAGTCGTATTGTGCCACAAGGTTATGATAACATGGGCATTATACTTAGTATCCACACAGAACAGATCTAAGAGGAAGTTTGGAATTACTTTAACCTTAAATCCTTGCATTGATTGCTATAACATACCAATACCAATTTCTTGTCTGAATCTGTTAATATTTAGGTTATTTACTTCACTATTCAATATATGTATTACACTTTCTTGTATATATTTAAAAGCCTGGTAAGATAAAACAAAATAATATAAGGGAATCCTTCCAGTGTTAACAATGTTAAAAAATTGATATTTTTTTTTCAGGAGATGGATGGCTATATAGGTAAAGAGAAAAAGAAATATATAAATGTGAAATCCATCAGCATGTGCATATCCTTTCTCATACATATATACATATGTGTGAATTTGTGTATTTGTGATACATATACATAAGGGATATACCAAAAGTCACATCCCATAGAGAATGTTTTATATACATTATAACAACTGTTCCAATTGGCTGCCATTTTCTTTAAAATGTTTATTTGATACATGACCTTTGAAATTCCTAACTACATCACAGAACTCAGGAGGTTACAATGCTAAAGCTCAGGATGTTACAACACAGCCTACTACCCAGGATGTTGCAACACAGGACTCAGGATGTCACTATACTAGAGCTCAGGATGTCATCACACAGTCCATTACCCAGGTCATTACAATGCAAAAGACTAATGGGCACGCAACTAGTACCTCAGCCACACAGGATGTTATGAAACAGCCGACTAATCTGCAAAAATCAACTCCATCATTTAATCAAAAAGCAACAACACAGCCAGCCAACCCACTTACAGCAACAAAGCCAGCATGCCACACCTCCCCACTAATATTTATAGAGAGATGGCAGCTCCGATCATGCTTTGCTCGCACAAGCATGAAGCCGAAAGCAGCAGCCTGAAGATGGTGTGTGGGACCTCATCGAAACGTCACCAAGATACTCTCTATTTTACATGGGAAAAGACCTGAATATGCCAAGACCTGCATACCTATACCCATGAAAATCTACAAAAACATACATACACACACACACACACTGTAGTGTTTAATACATGGTGTGTAATAAAATACCAATTCATGGTGCAATAAGAAAAGGAGATGTAAATGTGGTTAAATAAGAAAAAGATATTTAAATGTGGTTAAATAAGAAAAGAATATTTATTAAATGAAGCAAATTCTAAATGCCCAAAGGAATTACCTAATTAGGATGCTTGCGAATAAAACAGAGTACATGGAAGCAGGGTGAATAACATTAGCATTGCTTTTGTAAATGTACTAATTGCCATTGCTGCTAGCAGCATATAATCATACAAAAAAAGTTAAAACTATCATTTATTCTCTTCCCAAAAGTGCTTAAGGATTATTATATTATTTGAAATTAAAAACACTCATTCTGCTTATTAAAGTGAAAATAAGCGTGAAGACTAGGGTCATATCATGATATTGCATAAAACGATTTCCTCTTCCTTAAAACATAGCACTGTAGCAAAATCCATTTTCTGATTTAACTCTTATTGTTGTCAAATCATCTGTAGTTCCATCTGATGATTTTTATATTATGAAAGTTACCATGCAAAGAAGAGCAATGCCTCTTAAAGATGCTAGTATGTTTATCCTGGCAGTTCTATTTTTGTTTAAATCTCTATTCCCTTTTCAACATTTTCACAACTCTCAAAATTTCAGAAATTAAACAAAGGCATTATTGTATAAACTTTATATGATCCCACTCACACCAAGGAGTCTGAGCATTATCACCAGCATCATTCATTTTTGAAGGCTTTCTGAAGATTTCTTGAAGAGTTTCTCTTGTATGTATTCTTGAAGCAAGGTGTTCTATTAAGCATCCATAATAATTTCCTTCTGATAAAACACAGTAAGGTTTTAGCCTTTAATCTGACAACAGACAAGCATTTTATTAATAATAGAGACTATCTTGAACATATCAGAAGAAGAAAAAACACAACTTATTAAAATGCAGTGTTCAGATGAACTCTACAAAGGATCTTACCAAACTGAAAGAATGTGCTTATAAAAGAATGTGCTTATAAAACAAAACAATAAAGCAGCCAGCAACATATATTAATAAAAAATAGTAAAGTCTAATAATACTATTAAAAATGTGAAGATATGCTAAGGATTAAAGGACCATAATACTTAGCATTGAAAACTAAAGAGTATGAAATTGCAAACTACGCATCACATAGCTATGTGAGAATATTCTTCGGTATGCATCTTCATTTATAAGCAAGTACATTGGAGAAGAGAAATACTAGCCTACCATTCCACAATTAATTTAATTAAACCAAGTAAACAGCTGCCTGTTGTGTTTGTATAATGGGCAGAACCAAGTTAGTTTTCATCTTTGTTTTCCTCCTCTTGGTATCTTGTGTAACCCCATTCACAAGTCTGCTTGATTAGTTAATGATTCAAACCCACAAAAGGGGTCAAATGAGAAAATGTATGTCACATTTGTTTATCACATACACAGATGTGTATCATGTCATGATACAATTTTCTCAGTACATAACCCTTTGTGATGTTCCAATGCAATATGAAAGGGAGGAGCTTGAGTTGTGATATCATAAGGCAGCTGTTGTTATGTTGGTGTTATTATGGTGGGAACAAATGCCTAGGTATGTTATGTATTGTGAAAATGAAATAATTTCAGATACAGAATAGATCTTATAGACAGATCTTATAGACTAAGATAGATCTTAGTGAAATGTGCTATCTGAATGCAGAATATGTAATAGCAGTTAATAGAGTCTGAAATTTCTTCTTACCTCCGATATGTTTAATCATGTTTCTCCACAAGTCAGGCATTATGATGGCACAAATCCTTGGAGCCTTCTACCTTTGGCAGGCAATCATGGGTTAACACTGCTATCTCCTGCACATGATTTTTTTTTAACTTTAAAATGTTTTTAATAGCCCATTACCTACAGGAAAACCTGACAGCTTCAGTTGCTGCAATTCTTGTTTTCTCTTCAAAGCCTGTGGTACCATCCTAATGTAACAAAGAACATTTTGGCATTGTACTAAAATTAGTAATTAAATAATTGGTTTTAGTTCAACTCTGCCAATGCTGTAGAGCAGGAGCAACTAGAAGAATATAGTGTAGTACGGATAATTGTAGCCTATATTTACATAAACTAAGAGGAAAGTGTGATATAGGCTTGCAGTTTTCTGGAATACTGATGACATAAGCCAGTTCTTTTTAAACCCTGAAAATAAAATCCTTGCAACTTTCAGGGGATTATTCATTGTTATTGGGTAGATAAGATCAAGGTGTAATCCTATCTATTTAGAAATCAGTCTATTGAATTAAATAGAACTTACTTCCAGGATAGTGGATACAAAATTGTGGTTTTTATTCATTTCCTGAGGACAAGATATGACAGCACAACAGGCGACTAGCTTCCTGAAGAAAAGCAAAGTTTGGCATGATCAGTGTTTTGATGGGGAATCCAGGCAGCCAAATATATGTTGTCTTCAACTTAAAGACAAATACTCATCACACTAAAATTAAGCAATGGTGCTCAGATCTGATAAGCTCCACTGCTATGCTTCGTTCAATAGAGAAAAGAATAATCACTGCCAATGGCTACATTTTAGTGGGTATTAAGAAAAACAAGACAGAGTAGACCGCAAATATTTTTTCCCCCATTGAAACTCAGTGTTTGCAACTGCGACCAAAAAGTAGAAGTGTAATACTGAACGCTGTAATATTATTATTTTGAAGATCCTGTTGCTTATAGACATGATATAGGACTGTGATGGCGAACCTATGGCATGGGTGCCACAGGTGACATGTGGAGCCATATCTGCTGGCACCCGAGCCATGAGCTCCAGCGTAGATGTGCGTGCCAGCCAGTTGATTTTCAGCCTTCCAGACAGCCAAGGGAGGCTGTTTTCACCCTCCCCAGTCTTCAGGAAAGCCTCTGGAGCCTGGGGAGGGCAAAAACACCCACCGGAAGTTCATTTCTGGAGGCTTTCCTGGAGTCTGAGGAGGGTGAAAATGGCTTCCCCCCAGGCGGAAATATCAAGCTCATCTTGGAGGCGACCAGTGTGGCACGTTTGAGGGGGGGGGGGAGTGTGTGTGAGGTTGTGCACACATGTGCATGTGGGGGGGGGCTTTTTGCATTATGAGTGCTGGCACGCACAGGCACTATTACGCCTGTGCCCTCACATTTTTGGCACCCGACAACAAAAAGGTTCGCCATCACTGATATAGGATCTTCACCCATTATATCTGTTTTGGTTTCTTGTTGAATTCATCTTTTTTCCCCACACAATTCTGCCAGAGAGATGCCCTTTATTAACTGGTAGGTTGAAAATCTCTAGAAACAATGGGCTAAATTATTGTTGATGGTGGTCACATAATCACCCAGATGTTTGAGTCCAGATTTAGCATTTTTGCCCACCTATTGAGTCCTTCCCAAGGGTCTGAGATAGGCAGATGTTGTTACCAAACAAAGAGGAATATTTGTAGCTCAAGGTTGAAATGAAAGCTTTGGTTGTTTTCTTGCAGACATTTCATTACCAAAACTAGGTAACACCATCAATGTTGTTGATGTTACCTAGTTTGGTTGATAAAACATCTGCAAGACAACAACCAAACTCAGAGAGCACCACAGATATTGTTTAATAAAATTAAAAGTACCATTGCAGGATGTAAGCTGTTTCAAGTAAAGATGCCTTTGGAAATGACTGATGACAATTTTGTCAATGGTGATGGTGCTCAAATGGTGCTCCAGTGGTTTTTTGAATTGCACCCATGCACTTATTGCTATTGGTACCTTCTTTGCTTTCTTTTGTTATAGTTGTTCTACTTCTATTTGCAGATTTCTGAGTTTTGTGAAAGTTGAAAGGTTTATGCCATAACTTTTCAACTTCGATTTTCAGATCTTGATACTTTGTGATCTTTTTCAATTCTTTGTTTTCTATTCTACTACCCCCTGGTATGGCCACATCAGCTATCCGCAATGTCTTTTTTTCAACTACAGTTAAATCTGATGAGTTATGGGCCAAGAAATTATACTTTGAATTCTGGTCATTTTTGACTGCTTTTTTAATTATATTTTCTCACCAATTTTTTGTCAGAGGCACATACTGTAACTTTTACAGATGTTCCAGTGAATCATTTTGGCAATGATGTCATGTTGTTGTTTATAATCAGTTTGTGCCATCTTTTTGCACAAGCTGAATATATGAAATACTATTTCTTCTGCTTCTTTCTACAATCTGCATTTTAAACCATTTGATGATTCCCCACCACCACCCCCAGGTCTGGCCTTGATTGCATTAGCTTGAATAGCTTGCTCTTGAGCAGCCAAAATCAAGCCTTCCATTTCTTTTTTTTAATGTTCCAATTGTAAGCCATTACTAGGGGTTATCTTTATCCATTTACCTCTTGCTCTTTTATATAAATTGACTATGCAATGCTTTCCTTGCCAGCATTCTGTTTGTGTTTTTATTTTTTTAAATTTTGATATTCATGTTTTGTTTCTCCCAGCTTTGCATCCCTGAATATTTTATTTCCAGTAATGAATTTCCTTTGATCTGCTAATCATTATTCAGTGGTATTTGAGTCGGTATAAATTCTTTGTCAAAGTTCAAACATTCATTTCACACAACCCTACTTTGTTGGTTTAAAAAACAATAACTGGCCATAATTGTGTACCAATTATTATTAGTAATAGTGATTATTATCTAAAAATATTCTTGAAGCCCCATTTCATTTCTACTGTACCACAGATTTCTGAATAATTTAAATCAATTTGTTCTCAGTGATCTGCATTTTCAAATTCAAAGTGGATATCACTTAACCATTATCTGAAATTCCTTTTTGTGTGACCTCCAAGAAAATAGATATGATGCCTTCTTGTTGTCTTTTGGCATTTTGATAACTGGAGCCAGGTTCCAACCTCCCAATTGTAGGGAAGACTATTCAGGAAGCAATGACATAGTGTCCTAGAGGAAGCAGATTAATTGGACCCTTTCCTATCAAGCCTGATAATGGGATGAAGGGTACATTGACTGCTTTCTGGGATAACCAATGTTGAGATCTGGAGGGAATAGCAAGCTCTTTCTGCACTTATTCAGTCTTTTAGAATAGAATAGAATTCTTTATTGGCCAAGTGTGATTGGGCACACAATAATTTGTCTCTGGTATAAACTCTCAGTGTACATATAAGCAACAAGTGATACATTTTAGCATACCATCAATCATGCTATTTTGATACCATCAATCATGCTATTTTTATTGGACTGCTTGATTAGTACCTCAGTCTTTGAGGTATGGTATGTGACAGGAGATGTACGTATCTCTCCTGCTTTTTAGCATCTATATAAAGCTGCTTGAGGGGATTATTCAGCATTTGGGGTTCTCCCTAGCCAAGATAGTTATGCTATAGATATCCTTGCCCAGTGTCTAGAACAGACTGAAGATGAAACCAAGTAAGAAGGAACTTCAGGATTTTGACACCACCAGAATATTCATTAGCGAGCAACGACTACCCATCAGGGTGGAAAAATCTCAACTTGGGAGTCCTTCTGGACTCACAGCTCCTGCTTGAATATCAGATGGAAGCCATGGTCAGAGGAACATATGCAAACCTCTTAAATGCAGTGGCCCACATTTGATATTGTTCCTGGCATTGAGAGATTAAAACATCATTTTGCAGACCTGAAGTGATTCCCTATCATGTTCCACTTTCTGGGTAGAATTTAAGGTCTATAAAATCCTTTCTGACTTGGTGCCAGGATACCTGAAGGACCAGCCTGATCAATTACAATATCTAGGGAGAAACTGCTACAAAATCCCACAATTGCTGGTGAGAAGGTGCTGCATCTCTGTTACAGCATGAATGCTGTGGAAGACTTCCTGGAGGAAGATACCCCCTCCTTGCTGATAATTTCAGAAATTGTTGAAGTCATAATTGTTTCAGGGGAGTTCTTTTAACCTTATTTATGATGCCATATTTCATTTTCATTTATCATTTTTTTTGGTCCTCTTTGTCCTGGATTTTCCTGTTGTTGCTTATTAATTGTTGGTATGGTTTAAACTGTTACCATGGATGTTTTCAACTATTTCTATTTATGTTCTGTGTAAATTGCTGAAGAAACTTTTGATTGCAGCTGGGTAGAACTGTATTGAATGAGTGAATAAATAGAATACAGTGCAGTGAAAGACTATTTAGCCTCTTATTGATAAATTCTATTGTCATATCTTCCACTCAGCCTATGACTTCACTGCTTAACCCTCACTCATTTGTTGCCTTTCAGCTCAACTCATCACGGTGCACTAGCCTACGTTCGTCAGATGACTGTTAAACTAGTACAGTGATGGCTAATCTTTTTTGGTTTGCGTGCCAAAAGCGGGGGGAGCGCAGGGGGGTCGTGCGTAGGCGTACCACTCCCATAATGCTATATGCATGACCCCCTGCTTTTGGCATGCTTTTTTGCCCTCCCCAGGCTCCAGAGACTTTCTAGGAGCCTGGGGAGGGTGAAAACAGCCTCCCCTCCCCCCCTCCACAGGCTTCAGGAGCTTCCCTGAAGCCTCCAGAGGGCGAAAAACAGCCTCAAAAGAAGGGCTAAAACAGCTGGCCAGTGCACACATGAGCACTGGAGCTGACAGGGCAATGCCTCACGTGCCCTAAGAAATGGTTCCACGTGCCACCTGTGGCACCGTGCCATAGGTTGGCCATCACTGGACTAGTATTACTCCAATATAAACAAATCAATATCACAAAATTACCTTCCTCAAAGTCATTATTATTGTCTGTGTTTGGTTTTTCTAGATTTTCCGGTATTCCTACATTACTTAAAGCATTTTTTAAAAATGAACTCTTTGCCATATGTACAGAAAATTGCAGCTCTTCCACCCGGGGAGAGGGGGCAACTATCAAAATTTTCTATGCAAAACTTTTTAAATCTTTTACTCTAAAGTATAAATAGAAGCAATTTACTAGTTTATGGGGGCGGAGAGAAATCTTGAGTTTCACCAGCAGCCTTAGTGTTGTCCATTTCATATGCATTTATAAAGATCACATAGGGGTTTAGACGTATTTTGTTAGCATGGTATAAAGGCTATAAAATATGTCATGACTCATTCTCTCTCTATATATATATTCACCAGTAATGATGTACCCTAATGACAAATGGAATGGCTTCTTATGACTCAGTGGTTGGGCATTAGCTGCCAAATATTTGCCATCTGGAAGCTGTGAAATGCTGATAACTATTCTTCTACTTCTGCTTGGTTAGGCTGGTTGTGTCAGCAAGGTATGTATGATTGTATCAGTGCAGCAGAAAACAGATGCCCCTTTTCTGCAGCCAGACAGCTCATACAATTATAATAGAAATGTTTCTATCTTCCTAGAAGCAATTTAAATAGGATTTACAGGCTCACCTTCAGGGTGTTTGTCCAAAAGAGCAGCAAAAGCCAGTTAATGATCACTAAATCAAAGAGGCACCTGCTGTGTGTGCTTTTGAGCCTGACAGGTTTTCAGGCAATTAATTTCACTAACTAAACTGTAAATATTTAAGAATCTTTAAAAAGCAACATTTTTTCCGATTGCTAGACATAGTAGAGAAATCCTTTTTTTAATGCTGAGGTTGCAGGGCTCTTCTGGACAATAGGCAGTTTCTTGAAGTAACAAGATACTCCCACAATTTCATAATAATGTCTCAGATTTGAATAGAATAAAGCTGGAAGAGACCTTGGAGGTCTTCTAGTCCAGCCCCCTGCTCAAGCAGGAGAACCTATATCATTTGAGACAAGCAGCAATCCAGTCTCTTCTTAAAAAGCTCTTGTGATCAAGCACCCACAACTTCTGAAGGCAAGCTGTTCCATTAGTTAATTGTTCTCACTATTAGGAAGTTTCTCATTAATTCCAGGTTGTATGTCCCCTTGATTAATTTCCATCCATTGTTTCTTGTCCTGTCCTCTGCTGCTTTGGAAAATAACATGACCCCAATTTCTTACTGCTATCATGTCATCCTTAGTAAGTGGTGGGTTTCAAAATTTGTTAGAACCTCTTCTGTAGGTGTGGCCTGCTTTGTGGGATTGGCTTGCCAGCCATGTGACCGAGTGGGAGTGGCTTGGCAGTCATGTGACTGGGTGGGTGTGGCCAACTTGTAAAATGTGGTGAAACTCACTTAACAATGCTCTTGCTTAGCAACCAAAATGTTGGCTCAGTAACTGACATCTGAAGCACGCAAGTCTTAAAGCTGTCAAGTTACAATATCCTTGCACCCCTAACCCTTTAGAAAAAAATCCCAGGGGTGTTCAAAGTTGACAGCTTTAAGACTTGTGGACTTCAACTCCAAGAATTCCTACTCTCGCTCTTCATCTTGATCATGTGCTGATGGGTGGGGGGAGGAAGCTGGAACCGGTTCTAAATGGCACTGTAGATTTGTGGAACTTCTTCTATAGAAGAGGTTAGAACTGGTAGGAACTCACCCTTGCCCCTAGTCCTTCTTGACCAGGGATGCCAAACTCACATCATCATGGTAGCATCACATAACATATCAGGAATTTCCCCCACTTCACTAAACTGGCCATGGGCATGGCTAGCACAAGATGCAACTGGCCCATGGGCCAGGAGTTTGACAGCCCTTCTCTAGACTAACCAAACCCAAGTCCTGCAACCATTGTTCATATGATTTAGACTCCAGGCCTTTAATCATCTTAGTTGCTCTTCTCTGCACTTTTTCCAAAGTCTCAACATCTTTTTTGTAGTGTGGTGACCAAAACTGGATGCATTATTCCAGGTGTCATCTTACTAAGGTTGTATAAAGTGGTACTAATACTTCATGTGATTTTGATTCTATGCTCTGTTTATAGAACCAAGGATTGTATTAGCTTTTCTGAGTGCTGATAAACACTGCTGGTTCATGTTAAGTTCACTAGGACTCCAAGATCCCTCTCATAATTGCAGATTTTGAGACAGGTTTCTCCTAATGTGTACTATATTTGTATTATACATTTGTATTGAAGTCATTTTCTTGCTAAATGGAAATGCCATTTCAAGGCAGTGAGTGTTGCTTTGGAAACAGAAACAGATTCTTGTTTTATATTCAAGGAGTAGTTAGTGCCCTCAGCAACTTGCAATCCATTGGCAAGTTTAGGAACAATGTCTCCAAATACAGAATTACAGATCACCTAGCTTTAGAAGGTGACCAAGATTTATTGACTTCAACGATGAGTGATAAGTTTTCATGAGTTTTGAACCCATTGGTAGGCATTTCTTTAACAATGGGATTTCTCTCAAGGTTTTCCTTCAGACTGCCTCAGGGATTTGTTATTTCACAGTGGACAAGTGTAAATAAATATACAGCAATATATATGAGCATTAATAGACTGAAAGTCAACTGTTGACTACAAGGGGAAAGCCACCCTTATAACATCCTGATTTATGAATATAGAGAGCTATGAAGCTGGCCTTGAGGGAAATATTCAGATGCTATTACTAAAACGAAAAGGGAAGAAGCAAACCTACGGAAAAAAAGATAGGAAGCGATTCGAACTGGCTGCTTCCTGACTCACTGGAGTTATAAAAGGGAAGGACAATTCAGATTTGCTAATTCTGCTTAATATAGCCTCTCAATAAACTTGGTCTTTTTGTGGACTCCGTTTCTGGATGTGGATAATGTTGAAGGGGTAAAATTCAGTAAACTAGAAAACAGTGTCAATAAGCTGGAATCATGTTGAGTGTATTTGCATCAGGGTTGGGAAGAATTTGAGGGAAGGAGGAGGAGGAGGAGGAGGAGGAGGAGGAGGAGGAGGAGGAGGAGGAGGAGGAGGAGGAGGAAAGTAGTCACAGTAAAAGTTTTCTCTTGCTAGAAGCAACTTGAATATCAGAATTCATGTTCTATGACACTTGCCTAGAACCCCAGCTTGTTAGTTGATTAAAAATTTGTTTCTTCCTTGACTTAGTAATATAAATCTTTTGCTTGACCTAACAGTGTTTAACTTGAAATTCACCTTTGTCCAGCCAAGTTTTTATCTGCAAGTAATTCCTGTTTTCCAGCTTTTGCCTTTTTCCTCCATCATCTACTGCTACCTTGTTGTCAAGTCTTATGGCAATAAATTCTCCCTTTAACACTCTGTGTGCCCAAGAATGCTAAGAAAGCCAAGCCCTCTGGAACGACCTACCCCCCCGACCTCAGAACAACCACGGACCTCCGCACCTTCCGCCAGAAATTAAAGACACTCCTGTTTCATCAGGCCGGCTTGGCCTAAGTTATTTACCTAGCATACAGTCTGTACGATAAATTGTTTTAATTGGGTTTTAAATGGGATTATGTTTTAACCTTTTAAATTTTAGCACAGGGATAATTTATTTAATCTGGTATTAATTATTTATATTGTGTGTTTTAACTTCCTGTGCACCGCCCCGGGTCCTTTCGGGGAGAGGGTGCGGTTATATAAATTCGACAAATAAATAAATAAATAAATAAATAAATAAATAAATAAATAAATAAATAAGTAAGTAAGTAAGTAAGTAAGTAAAAGTAACAGTACAGACTTTCATGAATATTAAGCAAGCCAAACCCATTTTCTACTTGCATTCAGAAATGTTAAATTTAATCACTTTATGGATATTAGAAACCTTCAGAATGGTGAGCTTAATCTGATTTTATGAAGACCTAGTCTTCTTCAAAAAATTATGAAACAAAGACTTAAGAATTTAAAATAATATTAAATCGGCAAAAAGCAAAAAAAAAAAGGATTTATATTTAACAAAGTTTTTAACTGATTGGGAGATCAGACAAATATGGAATATTGAATCTTTTTGCTGTAAGATTTAAAAAAAAAGGATATCTTTAAATAATATACACATAGAAAATAATTGAAATAAAAGTAAACTTATATTAGAAATTGAGGCTTGATGAAGGTTGTGAATGGACACTAAAGGACCAGGCAGGAAAGATTTAAAACGGCTAAACCAGCTATATATTTTTCTTACCTTAAAGAGTTTTTTTCAAAAACATGGACTAAAATATTAATAATTAATATTTCAGTAAGGATACACTCAATGGATAAACTTTCAGAAGATAATGAGAAACATTTAAAAATACTTTTTCCTGATATAAAACCTTATAGAGTTTGAAGATATGAAAGACAATAAAATTGAGATTATCAAAATTGGGATACAAAAGACAAATCAAGGAAAGTATTGGGACATGGAAGAGCTGCGAGAAGAAAACCTGGAAGATGCCTCTTTATGGGATTTAGCAAATGGGCTGGTTCAAGATTTGAAGACTCCTCTTGAATGCCAAAAATAACAAACTATCAAATCCAGCAATGCCATTGAAATGATTTAAAGTCAAGATTGTGAAAAGCAAAAAGAAGGAATGTAAATTTGGACTATTTAATCGAGGATAAACTATATGCTTGATATTTCTGGTAACTCCTGATAAGTGGGGGGGGGGGTTGAATTGGGATTGAAAAACATGGTAATTTCTGGATTACTTATAGATAAATTTAGGCTATCAGAAGAATATTTTTATTGCTTTAAAAAAAGGGTCAAAAGTTAGTATATAAGCTTATGCACTGTGAGATGAAGGTTGGAAGCCACTTCTTTGTGATGGTCTGTTGCTTTTTTGCTTTTCTACTTTTCTCTTTTTGTCCTTTTTTCCCTACACCTTCTGAATGTTTCTTTTTTCTTCTAGTATAGTTTGTATTAGTCTGTATTAGGTTTATTAAAAACTTCAATAAAATTATTAACCAAGGGGGAAAAAAGAGCATATTGCCTTATAGTTGGCACTGTCAGCAATTCCCACCAGCTAATTATGTGTGAGGAACTTTATTCTTTATTTTAAAAGGTTGGCAGCTAGTACAGTTATAATGCCATAGCATAGAATTCTTTTGTATTAAATTGTATTTTCCACTAAAAGACTCCTGTGGGCGTCAACAGTATAATTGACCAAATATAATTCTCATTGCCCTTTGGTCTGTATCTATCTCAGTTAGACAGTTCCACTCTCTTTATCATCTTAGATTGCTGCTGCTTTAGCTCCAGGGTAGGAGCTGCTTCCCCTTGGTGCAAAGGTGATTTTTTGTGATTGATATTGTTGCATATGGCAGCTGGCCCATAGCAATGTACTTAAGCACTTCCTATGATGTGTTTGTGTACAAAATGTATAATTCATGAATCCTTGCTGCATTGTATGTTCTGTGATTATTATTTCCCTTGATATTTTAATTGCACTTTGATCATCTACTTAGTAGTATGAAAGTAGAATTAATAATCAATAAATTAATGCATTCACTTTTATATGTAATTGCTAGAAAAATCTGTTGAGTTGTTATGTTAATAGTGGAATTCCTAAAAAAAAAAAAGAGCAAATCATAATAAAGAGAAGGAATGAGTGAGAGAGGGGAATAGCAATAATAGGGTGCCCATTTTTCAGTTTATAAAGTTTTATTTGGAACTCACAAGTTTATAGCTGAATTTAGCTTTGGGAAAATTATAAATATTGTATTATGCCAGTTGAAGACTATAACATGAACTTTCACAATCAGTTTACAGTATCATTGTACAGCACAGTGCTATCTAATGTGCTTTGCTGATAAAAATTTTCACCATGTGTAAAAAGAAAGAGAAAAAAAATGTCAAAATCTCTGAATTCGTCCACTGTCATGTGCAGCAAAGTGTAGCAAATCAGCATCCCATGTCAGTTCAAAAACTCATTTCCTACTTGCCAATTTCCACTTTAAATATACATGTGAACATACTACTACAGATAGTCCTTGACTTGCAACCATTTGAATTACGAACATTATGACACTGCTGAAATACTACGGTTTATCATACTTTTTTTTTTTTAAAAAAATCACAGTATTCTGTTAATCACATGATAAAAATTGAGTTCTTGGCAACTGGTGTATATTGATAATGGTGGTAGCATCCCTGGGTCAAGTGATCACCATTTGCAACCTTCATGGGGAGTTTCTGACAAGTAAAATCAATGGGGAAAATTGAATTCATTTAATGACTTAACAACAAAGCAATATAGTTTGTAAAACTGTGCACAATCCCAACATACTGAAGATGGTTTTTTTTTTAAAAATTCCAAATGTGGAATCTTCTGCCTTTGAAAATGACTTCAGGGACCAATAGGAATGAGATAGGAGGGATATGAGGTGAGAATTTAACTTTAAAAGGAAGAAAGTAAAACATTCCATGGTCCTGGTCTCATGGAAATAAGATGATTTTGTTGAAGAATTGTTAAGAATTAATTTTTTGTGACATCTTTTCACAGAACAAGCTTGGTTTTCTGAGTTTTCTTTAGTGATTTTGGAAGCAACAGATACAAATATTATTTAGCCCCCCCCCCTCTCTCTCTCTCTCTCTCTCACACACACACACACACACACACACACACCTCTAAACAGGAACAAACACAATGGGCACATTTCAATGTTTCCAAAGTAAATTATATACATTTTCACAAATTATATCACAATATAAATTACCTAATTACAAACTTGGAATAAACTGATGCACATAATGCATTCTGGATTTAACGGACATCAACCCCTTTTCAACAAATGGTTCATGAAGCCAAGATTTTACTGTACTTTGTGTTATCCCAAATCTTCTCTTTCTATACTCAATAAAATTTAAAAGCATTGCCCTTATGCCTTGAGGTATAATTGAGTGTCAAATAGAGTAGCACTAATAATTTAATATTAACTGTGGTTAAACAAGCTTGAACATTAACTATTTCACTATTAATATTCATAGCTCAATTAAAACAGTTACTGATTATAGCTCATGTAAGTGCACATATCCCTATATATAGTACATGAAGAATAACTCTTACTATTTTCATTAATAATGTAATAACTTAAAGATGAAATTATAGAAGGTTAGAAAATATTGGTAAATAGGATAATATTCATATTGTGCCATACTTTCAGAGATATGTGATATCAACCAGACATTTCCCTAGAAGGCAAAAATCATAAAACTGTAACTCACTTATTTTGACCATGTCATTTGAGGAATTCACTGAAAAAGCAATTATGTTTGGAAGAGTTAGTGGTAAAAGGAAACCAGGTCGCCAAAGAACACAGTGGCTGAAAACCATCAAAACAGGAAGATTATAGAGAACTTCAAAGAAATGGTACAAGGTTGGAAGATTTGGAGAGACTGGTCCATGGACTCACAAAGAGTTGGACTTGATTGAATGAATATCATCATCATCATCTGATATCAGAGAAATGATCAAAGATGTATAAGTCAACTTTGGAAATATGAAAAACATATAGAGATATTTTGCCATGCATTGGGGACTTTTGAAAAACCCATTGCGTACAACTACACACAAAGTTGCAAAGAATTACAAGACATAAACTGAGAAAAGACTCATGGAAGAGAGATTTTATACAGGATAACTGCAGCAAGTTTATTCTATTCACAGCAGTGGAATAATACTGAAATTCTCACAATGGAGGAATGGATTGTGAAGATATCACAATTGACAGAATTGGCAAAGCTGACCTTCTTGGTCAGGGACAAAACTATAAGTATTTTGTAAAAGACTGGAAATATGTTATACATTTTTAAGGACATAGAAGTTGTGGATACAATTCAAATAGAGCTGATGTCATTGTTGGGTAATTATTTAATTGCTTTTTTAAAAAAATTGCTAATATTCTGGATGTAAACTGCCTCCAATCCTTTGTGAAATTGGATAGACAAATAATTGTAATGTGTGATGAGGTTTGTGGGCTTATAAATGCATATAGCATTTTATAAACCATACACATTGGCCATTTATTAAGTTCTTTATTAATCAATTCTCAATACAGAATTTTTGGAAACAAAATGGGTGGCAAATATATTTTCTAAATAAATAAATAAACACAATACAAAGAAACGACAAAGAAGAATTATATCTTTCACTATTTCCTTTGCTAATTTAAATTTCAGACTGGAATCTAGAATTATCCAAGTAAAAAACTTACAATATAACATGTACCTAGCACATAGGTTTTTGTAAATGAACAGTTAATGTAGCTGAAATATTTGGCTCTTGCAGTAAATCCTTTGATATGTTTGTTATTCTGCCTTATGCTCCAATAAGTATAGGACTTTGCAAGATTGTTTTTATTTTGAACATTATTTTTTTTTTGTTATTGTTATTAGTGTAACAAATCCATCATAGAATGACCAGTTATTCATTTAAGATTAGAGAATAATATAGTGTAGGTTTGCAGGTAATTACAATACAATACAATAGCAGAGTTGGAAGGGACCTTGTAGGTCTTCTAGTCCAACCCCTTGCGTGGGCAGGAACCTTATACCATTTCAAACAAATGGCTGTCTAACATCTTTTTAAAGACTTCCAGGGTTGGGGCATTCACAACTGCTGGAGGCAAGCTGTTCCAGAGGTTAATTGTTCTTACTGTTAGGAAATTTCTCCTTAGTTCTAAGTTGCTTCTCTCCTTGGTTAGTTTCCACCCATTGCTCCTTGTCCTGCCCCCAGGTGCCTTGGAGAATAGCTTGACTCCCTCTTCTTTGTGGGACCCTCTGAGATATCGGAACACTGCTATCATGTCTCCCCTGGTCCTTCTCTTCATCAAACTAGACATACCCAGCTCCTGCAGCCGTTCTTCATATGTCTTAGTCTCCAGTCCTCTAATCATCTTGGTTGCTCTTCTTTGCACTCTTTCCAGAGTCTCCACGTCTTTTCTACATCGTGGCGACCAAAACTGTATGCAGTATTCCAAGTGTGGCCTTACCAAGGCACTATACAGTGGCATTAACACTTCACGCGATCTAGATTCTATCCCTCTGTTGATGCAGCCTAGAACTGTGTTGGCTTTTTTGGCAGCTGCTGCACACTGCTGGCTCATATTTAAATGGTTGTCCACTAGGATTCCAAGATCCCTCTCACAGTTGCTACTATTGAGCAAGGTACCACCTATACTGTACTTGTGCATTTGGTTTTTCTTGCCTATATGTAGGACCTTACTTTTTTCACAATTGAATTTCATTTTATTAGACAGTGCCCAATGTTCAAGTTTGTCTAGATCCTTCTGTATCTTAAGCCTATCTTCTGGAGTGTTGGCTATTCCTGCCAGCTTGGTGTCGTCTGCGAATTTGATGAGTTCCCCATTTATCCCCTCATCCAAATCGTTGATGAAGATGTTAAAGAGTACTGGGCCTAAAACAGAGCCTTGGGGGACTCCACTGCATACTTCCTTCCATGTAGATGCAGTTCCATTGAGGACTACACGTTGAGTGCGGTTGGTCAGCCAGTTGCGAATCCATTTGGTGGTGCTTCTGTCTAACCCACAATTTTCTACTTTATCTAATAGTAGGTTATGGTCTACTTTATCAAATGCCTTACTGAAGTCCAGGTAAATTATATCAACAGCATTCCTCTGGTCCACTGATTTTGTCACTTTGTCAAAGAATGCAATTAGATTCGTCTGGCATGATCTGTTTTTGACAAACCCATGTTGGCTTTTGGCTATTACTTAGTTTGCTTCTAGGTGTTCACTTATTTGTTGTTTAATTATCTTTTCCAGAATCTTTCCTGGTATTGAGGTCAGGCTGATGGGTCTATAGTTTCCTGGATCTGTTTTTTTTCCTTTTTTGAAGATGGGAACCACATCTGCTCTTTTCCAGTCTTCTGGCAGTTCCCCGGTGCTCCAGGATCTCTGAAAGATATAGTTCAGTGGTTCTGAGATCTCATCTGCCAGTTCCTTCAGAACCCTGGGGTGTAATCCATCCGGTCCTGGTGATTTGAATTCGTCCAGGGCAGACAGGTGCTCACTTACCATTTTCTTCCCTATTTCAACTTGGGTTCCTAATCTGATATTTGTGGTGCTGTTTTTGATTGGTTGGACTGTTTTATCCCTTTGTGTAAAGACAGATGCAAAAAAAGAGTTAAATAGCTCTGCTTTCTCCCTGTTGCTTATCATCTTCTTGCCATTTTCTCCCAGCAGTGGACCAATTGTTTCCTTAACTTTTTTCTTATTTTTAACATGTTGGAAGAAGCTTTTTTTGTTATTTTTTACTTTTTTGGCAAGCCTTTCTTCATTGCGAGCCTTAGCTTTCCTCACTTCATCTTTACAGGCTCGGGCTATTTGCTGATATTTTGCCTTGGTTATGTCCCCCTTTTTCCACTTTTTATATTTATCCTTTTTGTCTTTCAATTTGTCAGAGAGTTCTTTATGCAGCCATGCTGGTTTCTTTTGGGAACTGTTATTTTTCTTCTTCATTGGTATTGCGCTGGACTGGGCTTTTATAATCTCATTTTTCAAAATTTCCCAACCTTCTTGAGTTGTTTTCCCCTTGAGGATTCTCATCCATGGAATCCTTCCCAAGCTCTCTCTCAGTTTATTGAAATTAGCTCTCTTGAAGTCTAAGACTCTAGTTTGACTTTGTTCAACTACTTTTGTTTGCATAATGTTGAATTCCAGTATTTCATGATCGCTTGCCCCCAAAGTTCCTGTAGCTTCTACACCTTCTATCATTTCCTCTCTGTTAGTGAGAATTAAGTCCAATATTGCTGATCCCCTTGTTCCCTTCTCTACCTTTTGGGAAACAAAGTTGTCTGCTAGGTTTGTTAGGAACCTGTTGGATCTTCCACTTGGTGCAGAGTTTGTTTCCCAATTGATGTCAGGGTAGTTAAAATCTCCCATTACTATTGCAGTGTGCTTCCTACATACCTTAGTTAGCTGGTTAGCAAAAAGTACATCCACTTCCTCTGCTTGGTTGGGTGGCCTGTAGTATAGACCTATGACAATATCATTCCCCCCACAACCTTTAATATTGACCCAAATACATTCAAGATAGTTCTCATCATTGTTGTGCTCTATTTCTGTAGAGATGTAATTATTTCTTATATATAGTGCAACTCCACCTCCTCTTTTATTTGGTCTATTTCTTTTAAATAATTTAAATCCTTCTAGCTGTATGTTCCATTTGTGGGTTTCATCCCACCAAGTTTCTGTAATGGCAACAATATCGTATCTGCCCTCATTTACTTGAATTTCTAATTCACCCTGTTTATTCCTCATACTCTGTGCATTGGTGTATAGACATTTGAGTCCATTTTGATTCACCCTGTGTTTTCTGTCTACGAAACCTGTGTTATGCCTGACTATGGTTCTCTTTGCCCCTATTTCTTTGCCACTTGTATGGTTCATGTACATGGTATGGCACTCACTGTTAATTGTTTGGTTTTGCTTGACAGCAGTGTTGATAATATTACCTGCACAAATATCTATGTTACACGCACTGATAACCCTATGAATTTTAGTTTGCTGGGGACAGAAATATTCTTTATCTATTGATTCTCTGTCCCCACTATTCAGTTTAAATGTTTAGCCAGGAAATCTGTGAATTTAGTGCCAAGTAACTCAGTCCCTTTCTTTTTATTGAAAGGGACTGAGTGAAATTATTTTTCACTTATAGTGAAATTATTTTTCACTTTCCCTGTTTATAGATGAGAGAATACACTTCCTCAAATTCAGCCAGCTGGTTAACCACTACTCCATGCTGCTTCTTTATACTGGTTCTCCTAAGACAGGGATCTGCAAAGTTGGCTCTTTTAAGACTGGTGGACTTCAACTGCCAGAGTTCCCCAGCCAGCTATGCTGGCTGGGGAACTCTGGGAGTTGAAGTCCACCAGTCTTAAAAGAGCCAACTTTGCAGACCCCTGTCCTAAGAGGTCAATATTCATCCCAAGGGTCGGTAGGACTACATCCATTATAGTTGTTGCTGCTGTTGTTATTAGTCATAGTATTATTAATTAAAATAGCATTTATTAGATTATTTTCATATAATAAGTGTTGTGGGGAGGGTGCTGGTGAACAACCTGCAACTTCATGCAGTCATCAATGAGCTGAAGAATTTGGGGGCTGCTGTCCCACACACATATTGCATTATAATGATATTACTGAGACATTATTATATCAAAGGTGAACATACCAAACAATTCACTTTTTTGATTTAAAAAAAAGGTTTAAACAGGTTAATTAAAAAGAAATGGTGTCTATGTGTCTGAAATGCTTTCTATGTATCATCTTTTGTTTGTAACACTTTGGCAATTTGTCTCCTTGATGTGGCAGATGTGTGTAACGACAACGACCATGCTGTGGTGTTAATCAGAAGAGCCAGGTCCAGCTGAGAGTTAGTGTAATTACATTGGGACAGTTATCTCTTTTAGAACTCTCGCTACTCCTTCAGCTGACATAATAGCAAATGTGATGCTAATTGAAAAGAAGAAGACAAAGGAAGCGCCAGGTGTTACTTCTTTCAGTCTATTATGTATTTCAATGTTAGACGGCTTTGTTTATTGATCTTGATAACTGAGCAGAAATTCAATCTTTAAGAACATCACCTTCCAGAACCTGCAATTTATGCATATCCCTTTAAGGTTTTTAATCTTCAAATGTGATTTAAAAAGAGAGAAGGACAAACTGAAATGAAGGGTTCACATTCCTTCTCCACATGCAACTATTTTATCTTTATGTATAATTGACTAATTTCTAAGGTCTATTTTTCTCTACGGAATCAGAGCCATTTTTCCTATCAGCACTTTGAGGGAATGGTAGTTAAATTGAAAGGGTGTGGCTGAAAAGTTTAACACTTCCCACACATTAATGTGCACAAACAAACACATAAAGTGTTAGACTAGGAATATATGTGCATGTATGGTATGTCTATTTGTAACCTATATAGCTATCCTTAAGTAAATTCCTTTAACAAAAATTCTGTTCCATTTAGCAATAACAATAGCACTTAGACTTATGTACCACTTCACAGTGCTTTACAGCCCTCTCTAAGTGGTTTTACAGAGAGTCAGCATATTGCCCCCATCAATCCGCATCTTCATTTTACCAACCTTGGAAGGATGGAAGGATGAGTCAACCTTGAGCCAATGAGACTCAAACTGCTAGCAGCCGGTAGTCAGCAAAAGTAGCCTGCAGTACTGCATTCTAACCACTGTGCCGCTATGGCTCAGTGGTACAATGGTCAAAATACAAACTATGTATTTTGGATGCTGGGCAGTAGATGTAAGGTTCATTGCACTAGATGATTTGCCTGAAATAAAAACGAACAGTAAAGTTTCTGGTCTTTTACTAATCATTGCATCCCCCTCCCCAGTCTCGCCCACTTCAAATTTTCATAGAAAATAAGCCAATTTGCTTTTGCCCTTTTGCTCACCCTAGAATGCCCCCAAATAGCTTAGCAAAATTGGAGCAAAGTTGTAAGCAGCTTGATCCAAATGTTGTAATGTTGTAATGATTTCCCTTCTCATTATGGCAAATATAATTAGTAATAGTTCATAAGAGGCAGGTTGTTAGGTTATAGCAAGTTTCTATATTTAAAGTGGTCTCATATTTTTCATTTTTTAGGTTGCATCTTAAGTACAATATTATTTCTTGCATGCCTTCTAGCCAACCTGGCTGATTGTTGTCATGTCCCACAGGCATGATCTTTAGCTTTGTTGCCTAAATGGAGGTGCAGTTCAGCACATCTGTTAAACAGCCCAGTTGAAAAAAAACCACTGTAATTTACTACAAACTAGATTAATTAATGCTGCTCACTTTTTCTCTGGTCTTTCGCAAAGCATTTGAAGAAATTTGTACTAGTTTATTCTAAATTATCATAACTTGTAGCCATAAAATATTCATAAAAATTAAATATATGTTGGAGATTAAACACTTCATTTTCAATGACTTAAGTTAAACCAGATATAAATCTAGATACAAATAAATAAAATCTGTAAATTTTCAAGACATTTCAACAAGTCAGCTAAAACCAAGTTGTATTTTTTTCCCCATCAGTACAATTAGACATCACATTATTCTTCTGTGTCAGTGCCTATTCAATTAGTACGTCAGAATGGGAAATAAATCTTTGGCTGTTTAAACTAGCACATAAAACAAAACTTTAAAAAAAACAATAAAAGCATCACTGATCGACACTAACCATCAAAGCTTTCTCTCTGACTTGAAAGTACTCTAAAGCAGGGATCCCCAACCTTTGCAACTTTAAGTCTGAAGGACTTCAGCTCCCAGACTTCTCCAGCCAGCTTTGCTGGCTGGAGAATTCTGGGAGCTGAAGTCCTTCAGACTTAAAGTTGCAAAGGTTGGGGCCCCCTGCTCTAAAGTCTTATCTGGCTATAGAACAGAGGTGGCATTCTGCTGGGTCACCCCAGTTTGGACTAACTGGTAGTGGCAGCAGCGGGAGGCTCTGGCCAACCAAACATCATCACGGATGCTCTGCGCATGGGCAGAAGTGCTCCATGTGCTCCCATTTCCAAACCAGTAGCAAAGATTTGAACATTTCATGCCTGTTACAGAAGCTTCATTAACACGTAAGAAACTGCTCAACAAATTTCTGAATTATTTACAAATAAGCATTTATAGTTTAGCTACTAACTGGAAAAGGATTAATCAAAAGGAAACAATATGTTTCTATTGCTGATACCCTAAAACAGCTTAATTTCTATTACCTTCTGCCTTCTACTCCTTGAGGGTACCTGTGAAAGGGGATCATCAAAATCTTCACTACTATTTTGCTACACATTTACGTTTCTCATCTTCTCATGTCATCTGCTAGACACTGATTCTAGTTATCTCCTTAGAGCCTCACAGCAGCTTTGAAATATCCCTATCCAGAGGAGTGTAAATCACAGAATGTGACTCCTGGAGAGATTTTGAAGATCAGCTTGTATAATCCACAGACCAGTGCTGGAATTCATTGCTATAGAATACTTGACAAAAGGTTATCCATCCTCTGTTTAAAAGACTTTCCACGAAGGAGATTCCATCATCTTTTTTTATATTAGGAAATATACTTCCTTGTAAATTAAATCTGCTTTTTCTTGACCTGTATTTCTGGGGCAAGCCTGAATAATTCAGCTTACTTTCTCATACCAGTATTTCAGATACTTGAAAACAGTTAGAGCTCCCCATAGTCTTCTCTTCTTCAAGTGAAACATATCCAACTTATCTGTCCATTCCTAATAGAGTTTCCTTTTTACACCATTTATTATCTTGATTACACATCTCTGTCCAGGCTTCAGTTTTTCATCGTCCTTACTAAAATGTGGTGGTCAATATGAGATATGCAAATATTCTAGAGTTCATCTGACCCAATGCAGTATTAGTAGGGACAGTAAGGCTGCAGTAAGGCTACTTGTGTAGTTCTGGCTACATAAATGTTTTGGCAGTTCCTTAGTTGATTTCCTCTAAGAGAAATATCCCAAATGTGCTTTGTATTTTCATTTGATGGGAAATTCATGAAAAATTCACCAGGTATTTTTTTGCAATATAGATCGGCAATCAAAATCCCACTGAAGCAAGAAAGCAATATTTTTGACAGGGTTCCGACCAATGTCCTAATTCAATGTGTGCGGGGGAGCACCAGAAACCAGAAGAGCAGCTCCCTGGCATGCGTGTGCATGCTGAAAAGCTGAGATTCCAGCATGCGCTCCAGTCACCTGGTCTTTCAGCTTCTGGCATGCATGCATGTGCAAATACCAGCTGGTCAATGTGCATGTGCATATTGGATCACAGAAGAGCAATGGGTGACAGCTGGTGTGCCCGGAGAGATGGCTCTTCGTTCCACTTCTGGCAAGCATGAAATAGGTTCACCATCACTGCCCTAATTAAATCATGTGCCTCAAGCCAAGTTTCAAAAGAAATCCAGTTATTTATTAGGAGCTTCATGTTGACACAATTCAAGTGAAGCCAATCCTGACCTCACTTAATTCATGCCTTGGCTCTGATACTGTTTCACATTCCCTAACAAAGCAATTTCACAGGTTGTAGAAGTCACCGTGGGTTCCCCTGGAGATGACTTTGACATTGCCACTGGAATGTGCTTTAATTTGACTGAAATGCAAGTTCCTCGATGTAGCTGCGTGGCCGGGTTTTCCCATCCCCCTGACTATGGCAACTTGAGAGCAGGTCAGGAATTCTTCACAAGTTGACAGTTTTCATGTTTTCCAAACAAAAAGTAGAACTGAGGAATTAAAACAGATTTTTCATACAGTAAACATCCACGCACACACAGATGTTTAAAAGGTTACATATCGTGCTAAGTCTATGATTTTGTCCTGAAAAAAGGATTTTGATAAATTGTTCTGCTAGGAAATGTGGCATGAGATGAATAACTTCAGCTGTATTACTCAAATCACATTTTTCTTTGTTATAGGCAACATGTTTGATCTTCCAAAGGTCAAGCATGTAAATAAAGCAGTTTAATTCCATTACCTGAGCCATAATGTGGCAACAACCCACCCCCACACCCCAAAATGTAGCTAGTATAGTAGGCCCACAAGGTAAGATAACATATTTCAAGTTCAGGTTATAGTGGTTTTAAGATTAAAATTTAAGGTTCAAACTTTAAGGCCCCTGAGTTTTCAATTCCTCCTATTTGGCCAATAAATTATATTTTTAATGTTTTAGCAAGCGGTGGGATTAATAAATAAATGGAAAATAAAACTTATCCTGGCTTTATCTATTCTCTGGAAGGAGTTCTCTTACACCTCCCCCCCCCCCCCCAGATGAATACAGTTAGTCTGGAAAAATATTGATCCCTTCCTTTTGCTGTTTCTAGCCTTGTTCTATCTTAAACAATGCAACAAACTGGCTCCTACAACTGACTTTAGTGCTTATAAAAAGAACTGAATAAATAAAAATCTGTACAGGGACACCAAAATCTTAGACCCAATTCATGCTTGTTCATTATTTTACTGTTGTGCCAATATAACAATTGAAGTTTATATGTAGTTATATCTTAATATAGGTAATTTATTAATATAGGTCCCTGCGGATTTTATTTTATAATAGGTATTAATATACCATATTTTTCAGAGTATAAGACACACCTTTCCCCCCTAAAAGAAGGTGAAAATTTGCATCTTATATTCTGAATGTAGCCTCACCCACTGGCCTTAACTCTTTGGCCTCTGTCTCCCAGCAATTTACCTCTTTGCAGCAAACGGGATCTTGTGGAGGCTCCAATAAGCTATAGCAATTCCTGCAGCCTGTAACAGCTGATGATCGGAAGAAATTGAGAGTAAAACTTGCTATTTGCTGGGAGGCAGATTTTTTTTTTCTTGTGCTAATCAGGCTGTTTTCTGCAAGGAGGTAAATCAACAACTATAAATACCTATAGAATGTTCAAATTATTAGACTTATTTTTTAAAGACTGCTTTATTATTATTATTCTAGACAACATAACAAAATGAAGATTTTTTTTTAAAAAAAAATGCTTGATCTGAAGAGGCCAGTGTTATTGTTTTAAAAAGTGTAATTCTTTTAAATATCAGAGAATAACTATACTTCCAGAAAGCACATCAATTTTAACAGCATCTGTACAAGTATAGTCTGAAATATAACACTACAAACAGTGTATATTGTCTGTACTGTTTCTTTCAAGGAGGCAAATTGCTGGGTGGCAAAGGCAGATATTTTCCCTTGTTTTCCTCCCCCAAATCTAGGTGTGTCTTATACTTTAGAGCATCTTATACTCCAAAAAATATGGTAGGTCCCTGTGGATTTTATTCTGCAAGTCATTGTTAACTACAAGGGGCAGTGCTCACCTCTGTTTTGAGGCCATTGAGCCAGTGCTATCCAAAGAGATTTCTATGTTCATATGGCCAGCATGATATCATGGAGCATTGTTACCTTCCCATCGAAATGGTATCCATTTATCTACTCACATTTGCATGCTTTCAAACTCCTAAGCTGGCAGAACCTAGGGCAAAGACAGGAGCTTCCCCCATTGCATGACGCTCAAGTCTCGAATCTAGAGTGCTGGCTTTCCAGCTGATGAGCCCAGCACGCTGCCCCATTTTAATATAACTATAAACATAATTACACGATGATCACAGGCTGTGTGCGTGTAGATATGCTTCTGTTTTTCTCTCCGATATAGAAAAATATTTTTATGTCTTGTGGCTATTTGACAGCGTTATTGGAGAAACATGCAGACAAATTGCAAAGAAAAAAATAAAATAAATTTTAATAACAAATTGTTACTCAACTTTCACCATAAAGCAGATATTTCTCAAATGCAAATTATAAATGATTTGGCTTTTTAAAAAATAGTATGAAATACTCTTAGTTGAACACTATAATAATATATAATAAAATCTGGAAAAAATCTGAACAAGCATAGATGCAAATAATAAGCTTCCTAGTTTTATATTTGTACTTACAATAGAATCAGAGTTACTGCTATGATATAAAATTGGTTCACTAGAAGTATGGAAGCCTTACTCTACCAGAGGTTCCCAAACTTGGCAACTTTAAGACTTGTGGACTTCAACTCCCAGAATTCTCCAGCCAGCAGAGCTGACTGGAGAATTCTGGGAGTTGAAGTCCACAAGTCTTAAAGTTGCCAAGTTTGGGAACCTCTGCTCTAGGCTAAAGATATTAAAATATATTCCAGAAAGATGAATATTATGTTCAACACATAGATGATCTCCACCTACCTGCCTCAACAGTTTCTGTATGGAACACTGTAAATCCTAAAAGACTAAGATGTTTTCACAAGGAAAGAATATCTACCTCATTCCTAGCATTACCAATGTTATGGCAGGAACAAGAAGGCTCTTTTCTCAGTAGCATCTTTCCATGAACTGAAATTTCTCTGCCTAATCCCAATAAAATGACAATTGAACTTTAAATAATACACTAATGGAATTTCTAACTATTATAGAATGTCCACTAGTGGGCACTATGAGGTGTGTCTTCTCAACCATACTCCCAGCCATCTGGACATTCTTGTGTCAGAGTTGAGAAATAACCCCAACTCTGCTAATCTTGAAAACAGCTTTGTGCTCAGGAGTAGACCCCTGAGGATCTGAAGGACCCTGTTTCCCGGCCATAATGATACCTATAGTGGGTTTTTTCCCCAGCTTTTGTGTATATTTGAATACTACATCCAGTTTTAGTCACCATGATATAAAAAAAGATGTTGAGACTCTAGAAAGAGTACAGAGAAGAGCAACACAGATGATTATGGAACTGGAGGCCAAAACATATGAAGAACAGTTACTAGATTTGGGTAGGTCTAGTTTAATGAAAAGAAGGACCAGGGGTGACAGAATAGCAATGTTCAAATATTTGAGGGCTGCCATAAAGAAGAGAGAGTCAACCTATTCTTCAAAGCACTTGAAAACATGTCAAGAAGCAAGGGATCAAAATTAATTAAGGAGAGAAGCAACCTAGAACTAGGGACAAATTTCTTGACTGTTGGAACAATTAATCAGTGAAACAACTTACCTCCAAAAGCTGTGGATATTAATGACTGAAGGTTTTTTTAAAGAAAAATGGGACAATGATTTGTCTGAAATGGTATAGGTTTTCCTACTTGAGCAGGGGGTTAGACTAAAAGACCTCCAATGTCTTTTCCAACTCCGTTATTTTTTAATTCTGTCATTCTCAGAATTTACAATGAACCAATTTCATTGTAATTTTTACAATGACAATAAAGATTATTATTATTATTATTATTATTATTATTATTATTATTATTATTATTATTATTATTATTATTATTATTATTATTATTATTATTATTATTATTATTATTATTATTATTATTATTATTATTATTATTATTATTATATTATATTTAATTTTATTACATTATAATTGTTTTTACAATTATTCACCACCCAGAGTCACTTCTTTGAGATTATTGACTATATAAATTGAATAATGAAATAAATATGTATAAAGTTTCCTAAAACCCAATAAAAATTTTTTAAAGAGAAATTCCTAGAGTTTTTGGATTAATAGTTTGTTTTTTCCTACTGAGAAGATTATTGTCAGTGATAAGATTTACGCTTGAATTGAGTGAATTCTCATAAGCTCTTTGATATTCAAATAATATTGAAAAATATATTTACATTACAATTCTTAGAAAGGTTATCTCTATTCAATTACATGAATGTCATAAAAGACAGAGAAAGAAATACAGTACCAAAATGATAAACATTTCTCTTTCTCAACTCTTATCATTCCCTGTGAACTTTCAAAAATATAAGCCATCCTTCTATAAACTGTAAAAGGGACTTTACAAAAATCAACAACAGTGTGTAGGTAAATAAAATTTAATTTTTTTTTATTTCAGTGCAAGAAAGGAATGAGCTCATTCTTGTTTAATCAAGGTTTTGATTACCAATCTCCTTGCCCTCCCCAGATTTAGCAGAAATTCTTAAGTAGATCATTATTTAAATCAGACCAGCTTTCTTAGGGGGTGAGATATTTTTAGTTATTACTTTAACTCTATATAGAAATATACAATTTATAATATGTAATTTCTAGTAATATATTTTTGTGATTCTTTCCCAATTCGACAATTTCTATCAAGTGAGTGGATTGTAAAGTTTTAATGTAACACATGCAAATGAGCAACTGCATACAATCTGCCAACTATCAAAGTGAAAACTCTGAGAAAATAACATCTTCTGTTTCTATGACTTAACAATTATACAGTGTAAGGACATAAATGAAATCATTAGCATTATTAGATTCTCTCCAAATGCTCAGAAGGAATAGATGCAGAAATGTTTTCTTACTTTATTCTTGAATTTACAAAACTATACAACATATATGTCATATACGTATATATAATTGTTTCCACAACACCCTGTTAGGGCCCCAATTAAGGGAGGAAGCATACTGTTTCCTTTTCTGCCTTTCGGCTCATCACCAGAGACCATCTAGACAGAAAGCCATGAATTCTGTTGTGTAATATTTTTTTTATATGTGTGTTACATTTTTGAGCTGATCAATCTATCTATCCTAGTCTCCCTGACTTATTTTTTGATCAGCTCAAAAACATATATATGTATATATGTTATGAGTAATCACATGATCTTTGTGATTTTGCCCTCCATCCCCAATTGAATGTGTTCCTTCATACTGGAAAAAAATATTCGTTGAATTCCCAGTAATTCAGATCAATGTCACTTCTATAAGTGTCCTCAAAAATACTAACTTGAGTGAAACTTTCTCTGCTTCTTCTTCCAAATTAGTACTACCTGTTTCCCTGAAAATAAGGCCTCTCTGGATAAAAGCCCAATCGGGTTTTTGAGTGCATATGCTAAAATAAGCCCTCCCCAAAAATAAGCCCTCTCTGAAAACATTGCAACACAGCAGCAGCCATGAGGTGACCATGCTCGCCACCTCCTCCACCTCAAAAATAATAAGACCTCCCTGAAAATAAGGCCAAGTGATTATTTTGGGGGTCAAAAGAAAATAAGACCCTGACTTATTTTCGGGGAAACACAGTAACCATTGATTGATTTATAGCAAGTATAATTATACATTAGTTGACTACAAGATGGTTTAACAGATTAATTTAATTTGATAATATTTCTTTTCTTTAGTATAATCAAAGCATATTCAATGGATATAATAGAGGTAATTTTTTTCCCATTCAAGATTTTTTATTTTTTAATACAAATTATACATATTATCGGAACAAAGAGTTGTCTGGATCTTTTCTTTTATATCCTCTCATTTACATAGACCTTTTTACACCATAGTTTTGTTTTCACTTTCTCACAAATTATTCTTTCATCTTTTTAATTTTTTCTTAATACATAAACAATATCTTCAAAGTTACACCAAATTTTCCTTTCTTATTTTCTCCATTGGTATATTTTGCTATAAACAGTAACATTTTTAATTGAGGTAAATTTGAAGGGTTTTGTTGTTGTTTTACCTTTGAACTCTTACATCATAACACAACTACTTTTTGTAGTTGTCCCTTCTCAGCAAGATTTTTTAAATAAGTGAAGAAAGAAGCTCAACTCTCTTTGAATGGGCAATGCTGTTTGCATCCCATTTTTAATTTGAAATGTCAAAAATATCACATAAAGGTCTTTTAATAAATGCCTTTTGGACATCTAAGAAGTCTAGTGCAAGAGCTCAATTTTAGTTCACTTATTAAATTAAACAATAAATTTAACCCATTTATTAAAATGATTGGGACACCCAGGAATTCTTCATGTCATCTGAGAAATCTAATTAAAAAACCTAATTGTTTAATTACCAATTTTACTATATCATGGATTAACATATTTAAAGATGTGACGGTTCAAAGCAGATGCAGGAGAAAAAAATAGAAAAGAACAAGTTGCTTGAGGTCTAGGCTTCCGGTAACTTGTAAATGAAAATAAATACAAGCATGCTTAATTATATGGGAATGAATTCCAGATAAACCAAAATATAAATATAAATGCAATCTTGAATTTGTTTATATATTTTTCTTTTTTTTTAAAAAGTCTTATCTAGAACTGATACATTCTTAGTAGTTTCCAAATAAACTATAATTACTCCTAAGCTTACATAAAATACTTACCAAATAATGAAACCAACTTTGAGTTGTATTAAATAAAATGGTTTTGCAGTAATCTGTATTTTTGAATAGATTAACTATGCTAAATGTCAGAAGAGATTGATTTCAGAAGATATAGATGATACTATCAATGCATTGTCAATTTAAAGGAACCTAAAAAAGACTTCTTTGGCATTGAGGTGGCTTTATCTACAGTAGTCTCACAAATTTAAGCAAGAGAAAAGATTAACAATACTTTTAGCTATGTGCCAAAATAATGTAATTGACATTTGGCAATCATGTTAAATTTGAATGCATGAAATATTTTCTAAGACTTAAGGGAGTTAAATGTGTTTCTATTGTAAATAATCTTTCTCATGTGTTAATGAGATATTTGTCTTGGCAAAGGATGCTCTATCTGAATAAACCTGTCACATAATCATAATAATCTTATGCTACATAATACTAATCTTATTGTGCAATCTGACCAACTGTGGAAGGATTTTTTTCTATGGAAAATATTTAGGGCTACTAGATTGCTTCACTATTAGACAACAGACTTAAAAACCTGATTCAGAATGTATTTACTGTGTATAAAATCAGTATTACTCTGAATATTTTCACTGCTAACAAAAGACATCAAGACAGGCACTACAACTAAGGAATGTATTGTTCTTTGAATTAGGAAGAAGGGTGGTTTCATGATAATATTCTGAATCTTCTTGAGGAACGTCAGTTTGCTCTCTACTCGGGACAATTGAAAGGAATGAATTTAGATGATCATGTAAACATGCACTCATGGTGCCAGAAGAAACAGAAGCATCCTCTGTTCAGAGTTTCCACACTTCCAGCCATCTTTTCTTAGGTTTATTCATCATTTTTCATTTGAACTGTTTCATTATTGTTCCCCATCTAAAAGTGGTCCATTTCACACCTGAGATTTGCAGGTGCTCCACAATAAGAAATCTCAGTTCTTGTATTTGCTAATTTTGTAGGCCTAACAACATGACTTGTTTGTCTATAGGCTCCTTTCCTCTCTGTCATTTGATAGAATTCAGCATGATTTTGAGGCAGTTGCCAGTACACATGCCACCTTGAAAAACTATGACTTTTTATCACTTCCTTTTGCACTGTGCTTTGAAAATGAAGAATTAGGTATCCTGCTTCATGGTTTCGTGATTCATTAGGCATTCAATACTGAACAATTTTCAAGTTATAGCTTAATAACAAAGTAAGTGTGTGTTTTGGATGTAGAGTGGCTCAGACTCAATCCTTGGTTACAATCCATCTCAAAGTAGAGATGAAAAACTCATTTCTGAAATCATAGAGGAACTGCCCAGTAGTACCATTAAATCTACACTAGATGGACCAATTGCTTGACTCTGTGGAAAGCATTTCCCTACATTTCTTTTTTTTCCTATAAAGTCTGCATTATTCTGAAGGCATGCTAGGTCAGGAAACTAATTAGGAGTAGAGTTTTGGATAAGCTAATTTGCAACCATTCATCTCCTGATTATACTAATATAAGGGGGAAAAACTGAGGATTTATATTACAACCTGCTTACTTAGAAGTAAATCTCATTGAACACATGGAATTTACTTCTGAGTAAACGTATTAGGTTATATCTCTCCTTCAAAAACTGTAATATCTTAGTTCAGATTAGTATTTGACTATTGCAGTGTTTTCTGATATCAGCAGCTTCCAGATTTGTGGATTTCAAGTCCCAGAACTCTCAGCAATAGCCATGCTGGTTAGAAAATTATGACAACTGAGTCCAAACATCTGGAGTTGCTAAGGCTGGGAAATACTGAACTATTACATTCAAATAATTACTAAAAATTAACATTAGTCAAATATTTATTTAAAAAAATACATTCCACATTTTTATTGGATAGAAGTTTGCAAGATGGAGAAAAGCATCATTCAATATATTAGCATAAAATAGGAAATTATTACATTGGTGATTGCTATGTAGGCATCTTATCCTAATAGAATGATAAGATGACATTTCCCAAACTGCAGACTTGACTCTTAAATGGAAATGAATTGCCATCTAAAACAGGTGTCAGAGTCAGTCTGTATTTTAGTTAATATATTTCTGTCTTGACAAACTTAAGTTTCAACCACATTTAGTCAGTTAAGGACCTTGGACACAAATTCAGAACTTGTAATATTGAGTGTGAGGTAAGAATAAAAGAGAACTGTGTAATATCCACTTACTGCTTTTACTATCCTGAATCTCTAAGAATTTCTGCTTATTGGAACTGAATGTTTACATGGTCTTTAAAAGTATGTATATGCTACAGTCATTTGCATGCATTTGCGTGCACACACAGATTCTTCAATATAACTAAGGTATATTTTATCTATATGGAAATTGGAATTGCCCAGTGGCAGTTGAATATGTAAAAGAAACTTACTGCAAAGTTATAGGAAAGTTTTGTCAGGAATTAGATTGCTGATGATAGATGTAAAAAATCCTAAATATAGAAATGTGAACCAGGCTCACTATTACGGTAATCTGCAAGTATAAATATTAGTGTAGTAGTGATGCAGAATCAGAAGTCCTGCATTGTTTATAGGAGGTTGAATTTTTAATACCAGAAATCCATTTTTTTCCCTCTGGAAAATTACAATCTAAAATCAGTTTGAAGCACTTTCAAAGTTAATAATAGGACCAACAGATGCAAAAACTGAATGATAAATGTTCATTTGGAGATCTTGCTGAAATGAAATAAATCTTCTCCCTGTATCGCCTGACACATGATGAAATATCTCTCATATTCTTTCCGCTTAATATTAATAGAAATGAATGGGTTTTTTTTACAACCTTCAGCAGTGAAATTGACTTCTAATGGTAAAATTTTCCAAGCCACTGATGCCTTAATCCAGTAGTAGTTGATATAACCAGATAAATTGAACTCGTTGTATTATGCAATCCCTATTCAATATGTGCTGCATTTTACCCAGAATGATTTCCACTGTAAAATAATTTAATTTCTTTTTGCTTTAAGCTATACTGGAACAAATTCACAATAGTCCCCGTGAAGTCATTAGTCACAGTATAAATGTCAGTGGTATAAATGACTGTCAAATTGCTTGAAAATGAAAGAAAAATGCATGTATAATAATGCAACATTGCACATATGAGAACACTATCTATTTTTCAGCAGGAATGAGTAAATAGAATTCAGACCGTCTCATTTCACTCCTGGTGAATTTACACAATTGTAAACTGGTTACCTAGTAACTAATCCAGAAATGCTGAGTCTAGGTTTTATCCACTTAAATATTTTTGCTTTCTTTCTTTCTTTCTTTCTTTCTTTCTTTCTTTCTTTCTTTCTTTCTTTCTTTCTTTCTTTCTTTCTTTCTTTCTTTCTTTCTTTCTTTCTTTCTTTCTTTCTTTCTCTTCTTAAAGAAATTCAGTGGTTGGGAATGATTTGAGTGCTGTAGGTGGCTGCTTCTGGTAAAACAATTATTCTTTTGTAAAATATATTTCCCTTGCCAGTATATTTCAGAGCCACTCATCGTTTATACTACTAGTACAGTTCAGAATTATACATGACATCGGCTGATATTTATTTTGCTCTAAAAAGGGGACAAGGATAGATAACCTTAAACCATAACCTTTGTGGTAAGATGCGTTTTGCAAGTGTGCTTGGAATCAAATGCATTTTTTTTAAAAAGGACATTCCACTATTTTAACTAGTTTTGAATTATAAATGTGAAATGCATGCCTATAAGGGCCACCACCAAAGTAGCGTTCTCCATGAATATCCCTGGATAATATACTAGAATGAATGTGCATTAGCGTTTGGCAGGCATTTATGCAGACTAAAAAAAATATGTGTATCAGCGGCAAAGGAATGGCATGTTTCTATTTTATCTCTCTTATGTTTGTTTTGTGTTTACATTTCACATTTCTATATCAATCTTGATGTAGCTATTTCATTAGGTATATAATTTATAGCTATATAGTTATTAGGACTTTTTTTTTACTGTGTTCTTCTTATTTTTTTCACTACTTTGTCATGTTATTATTGGCTGCTTTGTGTGCATTTCCAAGAGAGAGAAAAAAGTGGAATAGATTCTTAGAATCAGAACTGTAGAGCTGGAAAGGAGCACATGGATCAATCTGCAAGAACACCAATTAATCCATTTATGAGTGGTGCCTACCCCAATTCCCCCAAAAACATTTTTTTGGTCCAGGGAGAGAAAACCCACAAGCCCTATTCTTCTTCTTCTTCTTCTTCTTCTTCTTCTTCTTCTTCTTCTTCTTCTTCTTCTTCTTCTTCTTCTTCTTCTTCTTCTTCTTCTTCTTCTTCTTCTTCTTCTTCTTCTTCTTCTTCTTCTTCTTCTTCTTCTTCTTCTTCTTCTTCTCCTCCTCCTCCTCCTCCTCCTCCTCCTCCTCCTCCTCCTCCTCCTCCTCCTCCTCCTCCTCCTCCTTCTCCTTCTCCTGCCATATCTATCATCGGATATTGGCGATCATATTGGCAATCCTATTTTTGTCAACAGCCGCATGAAAAAGTGCTGCGGAGTTTTGTCCAAACCAGTTTCTTAGGTTTTGAAGCTATGATGATCTCCTTATTTTATGAACCTTATTTGCCATCAATCTTTCCATGGGGGATTAAGTGAAGGATGCTGTATTTTTCTGGGTGTCACATCACATGTCCAAAACATTCTACCTTTTGCTTTTTAATGGCTTTGACGATTTCCCTTTGCTTTCCCAGGCAGATTTTCTACAAAATCCTCATTTGTGATTTTGTCAACCCAACTTATACATAAAATCCATCTGTAAAACCACATTTCAAATGCTTCTACCCTGTTTTCCTGAAAATAAGACCTCCATGGATAATAAGTCCAGTTGGGCTTCTAAGCACATGTGCTAAAATAAGCCCTCCTTAGAAAATAATCCCGCCTTAAAAAATAAGCCCTGCCCAAAAATCTTGCAACACAGCTGTAGCCATGAGGTGACCATGCTTGCTGCATCCTGCACCTCAAAAATAATAAGTCCTCCCCCAAAATAAGGCCAATAGCTTATTTTGGGGATCAAAAGAAAATAAGATCCTGTCTTATTTTTGGGGAAACGTGGTAGTCTCTTCAAGTGGTTTTCTGTCAGAGGCCAACTCTCTACTCCATAGAGTAGGATAGAAAATATTTAACAACCCCTATAAACAGTTTCAATGTTAGACAGCTCTTACTGAAATGATTTCCCCCCCTTGTGTTTCAATTCAATCTAATACCTGAAAATAACATCTACAGGTAGTCCTCAACTTATAACTGCAATTGAGCCCACAATCCATGTTGAGTGAATCTGGCTTTCCCTTTGACTTTGCTTGTCAGAAGATTGCAAAAGGGCATCACATGACCCACGGACATTGCCACCATCATAAATGTGAGTCAGTTGTCAAGCATCTGAATGTAAATCATGGAATCGTGGAGATGCTGCAACAGTTATAAGTGTGAAAAATGGTCATAAGACACTTTTTCTGTGCTGCTGTAATGTCAAATGGTCACTAAGCCCTAAGTTCACTAAGTCACTAAGTTGTAAGTTGAGGACTACCTGTATTTATTCTGCTCCTGGTTTCTGAGTCATGGAGACTAATTCTTGATCAGCTTTCACCTAGCTTCTTTTTATGTAATTGAACGCTGCTGTATTAAATGTCTCAATTATTGATACTATACTACTTTCATTATAATGCCTAACATTGTATAACATTGTTATAGTACATTGTTATTATAACATCTTTAGTTTTCATTCATTTGAAAATGAAAGCCAAATTGCTTTCTTCCTAGCACCTTGATCATATTGTAATCAACTCTTGGACAGACAATAGCTGAAAGAGAGCTCTGCCTCTAACTGCAAATCTAGATAATCAGGATAGTTAGTGACACTGGTGAGAATTCACAGCTCACATTCCTGAATGAAACAGTTCAACTTATAATAATGGCACAGAAGTACATGCAGTCTATTATGATATATCTTCTTCTTCTTCCTCGTTGTGGTCTGCCAGTGGCCTGTGGAGCTGGCAGCAGAGTCGGACAGCAAGGAGGTTGGGGGGGAACATGGGCCAGTCCTGGAGTCTGGAGAAGGCTTGTACCAGGGCTCTGAGTCAGAGACAGACAGGGGGCCAAGGTCATCTCGGAGTTATGTGCTGCCTCCAGAGCCTCCAGAGTCTGACATCAGGGGGCAGAGGAACAGGCTCCCCCTGTTCCCAGTGCACGCATGCACAGACCTGCCAGAAGGCAAGAACAGTTAAGATAGAAGGGATGAATGAGGAGTAAGGCTTGGAGGTGATTGCTCCCCTTCCCATAGCACATAAAGGAGGATCAAAGGCACGTGAGCCTTTTCAGGAAGCAACTTTGTTCATGCTGGTCAGTTTACTTTCTAAAACTCTGTTTGGGTCTTTGCTCCATGTGGCCTTGTCAAGCTAACTGCCAATTAAGTCTTTGGCAGCATTTCAAGGAAGATAAAGGTGAGTGCTTATAGCCTTATCCCGAAATACTTTGGCAGACCACTGTAGGACTCTTTGCAATTATTTGGGACTCATTACAGATTGTGAGTGAACATAATTCACAGCCTTTGATATAAAAAGAGGGCTTTTGGGACTAAGTCTGAGTTTTTTACTCTATCAGGAAGCCTAGGTCAGAACATTCCCAGCATATTCCCACAAGTGCAGGGTCCACTTTTCAGAACATTGAATGCCACTTTGCATGGTAAGCTACGTCTCCAGGGCGCAGGCCCACGTGTTGCATAACTTTCTTGATGGTGTCTTCCCATCTCTGTTTTGGACATCTGCGAGGTCACCGGCCATTTACTGCTAATTGGTATACAGTCTGGGCCATGGTGGAAGGTGCTGTTCTCTGGACATGTCCATACCAATGGCGTCAGTCTTCTTTCATCTTCTCTATAATTGGTGCCACTTCTCCAAAATTAATAGGCTATTATGATAAATGAGTTTACCTTATTGATTAGCCTTTGGGCCATATCAAAGTATTATGATGTATGCCTTTCTTTCTCTGTGTGTCTGTAGGGGTCCTCACTGGCAATTCTTCTCTTCTGCAATATTGTATCCTGAAAGTGGAAAGGTCCCAATTTTTCAGACTTTCCAGAGATTTGCTAATACTTGGGAGTTTCAGGAAGCCCTGTGAACTGGTTAAATGGGATCAATAGGGAAACAAGTAATCGTTGAACTTACAATCATTTAGCCATTTAACCATTCAAGTTAAAAGTGAGTTACAACTGGTCTTCACACTTAACAACCATCAAAACATTCCCATGGGCATGTAATAAAAATTCAGGCACTTTACAACTCACAATATATTTGTGATGATCACAACATCCTGGAATCATGTGATCCTCGTTTTCTATGTTCTCAGCTGGATTCCAATGATTCAAAATCAATGGAGAGAAGCAGATTCCCTTTACAACTGCATGAGTTACTTAACAGTTACTAAGATTGTAACATTAGGGGCAAGTTACTTAACAACTGCCTTGCTTAGCAACAATTTATGTTGCTAAGCAAGGCAGTTGTTAAGTAACTTGCCCCTAATGTTACAATCTTAGTAACTGTTAAGTAACTCATGCAGTTGTAAAGGGAATCTGCTTCTCTCCATTGATTTTGAATCATTGGAATCCAGCTGATCCCAATTATGGTTGTATATCAAAGCCTACCTATACATGAAGGTACTACAGTATTTATCCATTGTATTATTACTGTATTATATTGGTACTCTTATTATGCATATATAATGAAATACCAAAATAAATACTTGTACCTGATGGGTTTTGTATCTCTGGTCCAGAGCAATGTTTAGCCATACTAATTTCAGAGAGAAAACAAATGCTCTGATTCTTACAACTACAAACAACAGTTTAAAAAAACCAGGTTTTATTCTACATAAGTAGTTCCTGCTTGTCTTTGCAATGTCTTTCCATAGGATACCAGGAACAGCAGAGGGACTATATTTTCCAGTCAAAGTTTAAACCCCATTTGTTCAGCTTCAGTTATGTTTAGTGACAGCAATATGTATCTCTTGCTTGTGACATGAATACATGAAGGATACACTGTGAAGTTGGACAAAATTGCATTGTACTGTAAATCTATATTCTTTCTCCATCTTTTTCCTACTGCAGTTAATACACTAATGGCAGTAATAAATAAGGCAATATTGTTGCCTTACTTAATCAGGTAAATGATTATATGACAACATTAACATATTCAACCCACCGCCTACTCTTTGCCCAATGGTACAGAAATAAAATGTCAATGATGAAGAATTAATGTGAAGTTAATTATTTTGATTTGTTTATGTATAAAATGTACAAGGACACCGAGGTTTGAGTAAAAAAAGGCAATTTGATGATACAATTGCTTTTAAGGGTGTAATAGGGCATTTCTTCTTTTGATACTGGGTAAATGTTTGCTGAAAACCTGGGTGGGTGGGTGGAAGTGCAGGGCAATATAGCATTTCTTTTATGAAGTTGTAAAAGTGGTGTTGTAAAAGTATTAACCAAACATGTTTTAACTGAGATCTGTTAGTTTCATTTTTGAAATGTAACGTCTCATCTGGAAGAATTCAAAATAACCAATAATCGCCATATCAAAAACTTTCATTACTCTTTGATTTTGTCCATGCCTGTCATGAGGTTAAGTTCAGGGGTAAAATTAACTTTCCTTCACTTCCATTTCGCAAATGTGAACATGTGCATGCTCATAGGGTCAAAAACGGGGTGGGTGGACGGAGCCAGCTACCAAGCACACCTGCAAAGGTAAATAGAACAGGGAGGGGGGAATCCGCTGTGCCATGTGATTTAGATTAGCTAGAAAGCAGGAAATACAAGGATTCAAGCTAATATAAATCACAGGTCACAGCTGATCATCAGAAATACCAGTTCACCTGAATCAGTAGCATTTTTTTACTACTGGTTTGGGTGATCCAGTAGCATTTCACTCCTAGTTATGTTCATAGATTCCTAAATTTAGGAAGATGTTAAGGCCTTAAATATTGATCATGTTCTTACCTCCAGCTATTCATGTTATCCTGTTTAATTTTTGTTTGCTATGTTTGAAGATCTTCTGCCCTCCCATAGTTTCTTTTCCTTTTACTACTGCTTGATGAACATTTTTTATAGTTCAGCGTTTATGGAATGACACAAACAGTCAGAAATCATATACTAGTCATGTTAATATTGGAATATTATAAAGCCAAACATATAGGCTAATGTCAGTTCATGTAAATCACATCCATTTACTACAAGAGCATAATTTTTATACTTGCCTCATGAACAACAAAAAAAATCAGATTTTCAAACTTTTTTTTAATATTAACCTTAAATGACTATTGTGGGAATTGAATCCATTCTAAACATTCTCTTTCACTCTCTTGCTCTCTCTCATTCTTACATATATACCAGACATACAATACTCCTTCTATATAACTTCTTTTAATTGCATCCTTTCCTTCTAACTGCCATTGTCCTTTGTCATTATCCTTTGATCCCTGTGGCAAATCCTCTTCTTGAACTATGCTAACCAAATGTTGTAAAGCCCTGGAGGCTTTAATATAGACTTAATTTTTGCTCAGTCATTCCTACATCAGCACAGTCTAACACAGCTGGCAGTAGCTTTCTATTGTGATCAGGGGTGATCTTATTTACTTAGTGCAAGATTATTTTTATTTTTTGACAAACGCTATATTTCCATATTCATTTTTCCTGCCATATTTGTCTCTACTGCTAATGCTAACCTGGCAGTCCAGTACTGGTAGACTAATCTACTCACTCACTCATTTCATTTTGCAAACATTTACAAGGAAATAAACATTTACATTTCAAGATCAAATCCAGGGCCAGAAATTTACTCTTTTGAGCTTTTGAACTTGTTCTGAACCTACCTTCGGGGAACTTCTATCTAGAAAGCAGGGATGTCCAAACTTGGGAACTTTAAGACTTGTGGACTTCAACTCCCAGAATTCCCCAGCCAGCTATGCTGGCTGGGGAATTCTGGGAGTTGAAGTTCACAAGTCTTAAAGTTCCCAAGTTTGGACATCCCTGTACTAGAGTATTCCTCTTTGGACTATTCTGTGAGTGGTATTTATGTGGTTCCTTCCTATTGTTTGATTGGTGAGTTGATGGCTGATGATTGGCTGTGGTTTCCTTGTGCTGCCAAGCTCTTGGTTCCTAGGTACCTGATAAGGTAGTGGTAAATGAGCATTCCTGTTGACTGACAAGGGCCCATTTCCCAGGCTTCAATTATTTCTCTGGCTATCTTTGTACCTGCATGGCCAACAATCTTAGTAGCTATGAAATCAAATATGTGTCCTTGTAGATTGCAATGTGAGGCTACCAATGAGTTCAGGTCTCCTCAATTGACTGCTTGTTTTCTTGCAAACTGGTGGTTAGCTCCTTCCCATCTGTCCTACATAATCACAGGGGAAATCCATGCAGGGGATCCAGTAGATTACATTAGAAGTATCACTCACTTCAAGCAATCTTTCCAATGTATGTTTTGCCCTCATATGGTACCCTCTGGGCAGTGTGCAATTTATATTTAGATTTTATATTTCAATTCATAGTACAGTTTATTTCCATTTTGCTGAAATTCTGTGTACAAATTAATACACTATGCTATTTCAGAAGCTCCAAGTTTATCAGGTTCCATAACAGTTGCTTTTTTTGATTCTCATTCAAAGGTCAAGGCATAGTCTATCATGAGCACTGTCTCAGAAGCGGAGTCTTTGAGATATATGTTGACGTGGCATTCAAAAGATCCCACTATTGTGGCACTTTAATTAACATCTCAGTGGCCTACCTTCACAGGGACACTTACATCATTTATTACATAATTTACTGCAGAAAATTCCGTTTGCTTGCTAGCAAACATCCTGCAGTAAAGTGCTCTCTGGAGAAATTTAAATTACAGTGGTAACTCCACACATAGTGGTTTAAACTGCTCAGCACAGCTGTTTTATCGCAGGTCATTTGCAGATGCACTTCTCAGAATAAGATGTACAATAAATTCTACTAGGGTGAGTGATGGCAAGAAGAGAGTGGGTGGATGGGTATCCTTCCATTCTACTATGTCTACCTGTTCTGTTGCTTGTAATGCAGCAATAGGCTACCTTGTCTAAGGATGTAAAAATCTTTTGTGATGATGAGGTTGTTTTATTTTATTATGCTTTTATTTGTTATCCACACAGTGTCATTGGGTAGTGTACAAAGTAATTAAATAAACAGACAAATAAAAATGTTTCTCAGAGATTCCTCTCATGCCATCGAGATTCTTTTCCTTTAGGGTTATTTTAGGAGAAGTGTCCTCATTTTCTCTAGGGGCATGCAAGGTTTTTCTTAAAAATTATGATGTGAAATAAAAAGTCTCTGAATTTCCTTTGATATGGTTTAACTGAGGAAAAAATATACATAATGCCCTAGTATAACTTGCATTTTTTGCCATTATAAATAATGTAAATGAAATAAATAATAAAATACTTGATGTGATGTATTCTACAAGAATGTTGGCGAACATTGGAGCGATGCTACCTTCCTTAGATAGTTTTGAATTATTAGGACTATTTTAAGAGCCATGGTGGCACAGTGGTTAGAGTGCACTACTGCAGGCTACTTCTGCTGACTGCCAGCTGCCTGTAATTTAGCAGTTCAAATCTCAACAGGCTTAAGGTTGACTTAGCCTTCCATCCTTCTGAGGTCAATAAAATGTGGGCCTAGATTGTTGGGTGCAATATGCTGATTCTGTAAACCACTTAGAGAGGGCTGCAAAGCACTGTGAAGCAATATATAAGTCTAAGTGCTATTACTATTGCTATCCTAATCTTTTAATTATATGGTTTAAGCCCATATACTGACCAAATAAGAAGGAAGAATTGTGTATAAATAAAAGTAATCTGAAAATTTGCCCAATAAATATACCTTGAATCTCCTGTGAAGAAATATAATCACATTCAGAACCCTATAAATTTACACTCCAGATTAGTAATTCTGCTGCATTTTCATTGCATCCTTTTCTCATATGGTATCTTCCAAAGCAGGAACTTGCTGGTTATAAAGTTGACAGAAATCATTGAGGAAAATCACACAGATGGTAGGTCTAAAACTGAGATGATGAGTTGCAGATGCCTGTCAGCTCATATGCCCAATGATTCATAGCATCGCCCACAGCACATCCTAAACTAATTGTCATTCATCATAAAAAGATCTCCAGTGGTCATAGATGGTAAAAAAAGAAGCATCAAGTAGCTCAGAGCTCTGTTGGTCTCTGTCAGCCAGTTCTAACAGAGGTCAGTTTAATCTCCACTCAGTCATGTTGTTTGTATTGCTGTCACATGTGTAATTTAAAAAAGGCAACCCCTTCAGAGATTTCAGAACCTAAAAAAGAGTATTAAACCAGCTTTTAAGCAGACACAGGCTTCCCCCCCCCCCATCTAGATCAGGGGTGTCAAACTCACATCATCCAACTGGTACCATGTGATGTATCAGGACTTTTTCCCCCTTTGCTAAATCAGGTGTGGGCGTGGCCAGCGCATGATGAATATGGCCCATGGACCAGGAGTTTGACAATCCTGATCTAGGTACTTTGATGTTTCATTTATTTTACTCATTCATTTAATTTTCCTTAGTTTCTTTCTCAAAACTCAGGACACTACAAGAGGAGTTAACCCACTCCTCAACTTACACTCAAAACTGTGAGTTAAAGATAAATCAGGGGCACAATTTTATTGATTTTACAAAGCTATACAAGAATTTATGATGGAACAACCTGCCGTGGTATAAAGCTTTTGGTGCTTGTTTAGACAACTTTCCTTGTTAAGATTTTCTGAATCTGATATCCCTCAGATGTGTTACAGCTAAAATATTAGTCCTCTCCAAAACATAATGAATAAATATAGACTCTCCTAGTTCAGGATGCTAAGCCTATAAAACATATCTCTCCATAATTTAATGTGGATTGGATACATTCCTGAGAACCTCTCAAACTTTGTTTATTTTATATCGCTGTAAATCTGTCTCATAGGTGCTGGGTCTTAGATTTTATTACTAAACAGTCATTGATACCTTATTCTCTCGTTCATATTCACCCAATCCTAGTTAACACACAAGACCTGTACTTTTAATTATACCTGATGAACAGCAAGCACTAGGCAAATATACTTATTGGCTTGGATAGATCCAAATTAAAGCGTGTATTCTAAATAGCAATCAGTTTATGCTGCACTAAGCCCTAAACAGGTCAGGAAGTGTAAAGTGGTTCTCATTTGAAACACACACACACACACTCACCCTACCACCTATGTAATGTGTCAGTATCTGGCATTAAAAGCAAGCTACTAAGAGAATTTTTTTTCAATAAACCACATAGAAAAGAAGTAATGGTGTGTTAGATTTACTTGTTATTGCAAGATAGGTAAACTTGAGTTGCCTATAAAGGAAAAGGTTCCCCTTGCACCTTTGTGCTAGTCATTCCTGACTCTAGGGGGCATTGCTCTTCTCTGTTTCAAAGCCGAAGAGCCAGTGCTGTCCAAACACATCTCTGTGGTAATGTGACTGGCATGACAAAACACCAAAGGCACACAGAATGTTGTCACCTTCCCAACAAAGGTGGTCCCTATTGTTTTATTTGCATTTTTACGTGCTTTCAAACTGCTAGGTTGGCGGAAGCTGGGACAAGTAATGGGAGCTACACAGCACTAGGAATTTGAACCACCAAACTTTCTGATTGACAAGCTCAGCAAGTGAGCCACCACATCCCTTCTGCCCATAGATCATGCGGAATAATTTGTCTAATTTGTCTAAATAGTAGGAATCCAGGATTTTCTAATATAAATCTAAATATTATATCACAAAATTGCATATAATTTTAGAATAAATACCCTGTTGCTCCAAACAAAGATAAATATTTTACTTAAAATTGATGGTAGAGAAAATGTTTCACTGGTTACTAGATTAAAGATCTATAGTTTCAAAATCAAGAAAAATATTTTTAGAATTTTCTCACTTCATTTTCACTTTTAAAAATGAAAATATTCAAATACAGAATCTACCATATTTGTTCTGAAATAATACATCAAAGCAACTAGATATATTTATTTATTTATTAAATTTATATACCGCACCTTCTCCCTACTGGGACTCAGGGCGGTGTATAGGCAGGTAAAATCGACAATATAAAACATAAAATACATTAAAAATACATTAAATAATTGGCCTGTTATAAAACCCCTATTAAAACCCCTGCTAAAATAAATTAAAAACTATGCCAGGCCAGCCACACGAAATAGATAGGTCTTCAAGGCCCGACAGAAAAGGCGTAGGTCGGTGATCATCCATAGGTCAGGGGGTAGGTCATTCCAGAGGGCAGGGGCTGCCACAGAGAAGGCTCTCCCCCTGGGGGTCGCCAGCCGACATTGTTTAGCCAACGGCACCCTGAGGAGGCCCTCTCTGTGGGAGCGATACTGGGTGGTGGGAGGTATTTGGTAGCAGGAGGTGATCTTGAAGATAACCAGGTCCCTTGCCACGGAGCGCTTTAAAGGTGGTTACTAGTACCTTGAAGCGCACCTGGAAAGCCACAGGTAGCCAGTGCAACTCGCGCAGGAGAGGTGTCACATGAGAGCATCTGGAAGCTCCCAGAATTCCCCGCGCCGCCGCCCTCTGAACTAACTGGAGCCTCCTGGTGCACCTCAAGGGAAGCCCCATGTAGAGAGTGTTGCAATAGTCCAGACGGGAGGTGACGAGGGCTTGAGTAGCCATGCGTAGAGCGTCACGATCCAGAAAGGGGCGCAACTGGCATATCAGGTGAACCTGATAAAAAGCCTCCCTCACCACGGCTGTCATATGATCTTCTAAAGACAGCCGCAAGTCCAGGAGGACATCCAAGTTGCGAGCTCTATGTAGGGGCCAATGACTCGCCCCCAATAGTCAGCGATGGCACCAGCTGGCTATATCATGAAGCCGGAAGCCACAGCCACTCGGTCTTGGAGGGGTTGAGTCAGAGCCTGTTTTTCCCCATCCAGACTCGCATGGCCTCCAGACACCGGGACATCACTTCCACGGCATCATTGGGGTGGTCCGGGGTAGAGATGTACAGCTGACTGTCATCAGCGTACTGATGGAGCTCTACCCCAAAACCACGGATGATCTCACCCAGCGACTTCATATAAATGTTGAACAGGAGAGGCGAGAGGACCAACCCCTGTGGTATCCCACAAGTGAGGCACCTCGACGTCGACCACTGTCCTCCTGCCATCACAAATTGAGACCGGTTGGAGAGGTAGGAGGAGAACCACCATAACACAGTGCCCCCCACCCCCAGCCCCTCCAGCCGGCGCAGCATGATACCATGGTCGATGGTATCAAAAGCCGCTGAGAGATCTAACAGGACCACGATAGAGGAACAACCCCTATCCCGAGCCCTCCAGAGATCATCCACCAACGTGACCAATGCCATCTCTGTGCTGTACCCAGGCCGGAAGCTGGACTGGCGCAAGTCCATATAGACAGTTTCCTCCAGGTGCTGAGGGAGCTGCCACGCCACCACACTCTCAACAACCTTCACAAGAAATCGAAGGTTGGAAGACAGGATGATAGTTGGCCAACACAGCCAGGTCCAGGGAGGGCTTCTTGAGGAGGGGCTTCACCACCGCCTCTTTCAAGGCAGCTGGCAGAAACCCCTCACTCAAAGAAGCGTTGACAATTCCCTGGAGCCAGCCTCGTGTAACCTCCCGGGGGGCCAATACCAACCAGGAGGGACACGGGTCCAATAAACACGTGGTGGCATTCAGCTGCCCCAGCATCCTGTCCATGTCCTCAGGAGTCACAGGATCGAACTCTTCCCAGATAGCCTTCTCAAGGCCTGCCTCCGTCAGCCCACCTGAACTAGTCCAATCGGAGGCCAACCCGTCCCGGATCTGATTGATTTTATCATGCAGATAACACCCAAATTCCTCCACACGACCCTGTAAGGGGGCATCCCACGCCCTCTGGTGAAGGAGGGAGTGGATCACCCTAAACAGGATGGCAGGACGGTTATATATGAGATGGAGCTTTCATTTGTCAATACTAGATGAATCTTGATTTAAATTTCATGAAGCAAACAGCAAATTTGTAAATCCAATATATCAGTTTTTAACTGACAGTTCCACTGAAGTCATTGCTGCAAATCTTAAGACTTGTCAACAATCACAAAGCTTTCAAAGTTTATTTTCTAATGTAGAATTGTGGCCACAAATCATAAAATTATCATGTTATGAGATAGAACTTACTGAAATTCTCTACCTACCTCTGATCTTTCATCTTTAAAATGAATCTTCATTTTTCTCTGCCCATCTGTCAATTCTGAAGAAATCTGGATGAGGAAGTCTGGAAAATTCCTTTTTAGGAACTCAAGAAATCTAAGAAATACTATATGGTTTTCAAAGAAACAATAGATAAAGAAAATGGCTAATTTAGAGTGGCTAGAATAGAAACATGGACAATATAAGATGAAATCAAGAAAGCAACTGGCTGCAGATATTTTAGTTTTCAATTACTTTTGTATGATGGTTAAGCTAAAAATTTATGGTAGATAATAGCACATTTGGAACTGAGCTGCCAAAGAGAGACTTTGAAGTTGAGCTATGTGAAAATGATGAACAAGTAATTGATTAATGTATAAACTTTTATTGAAATTTGAAACAGAAGAATAAGTGAAATACCGTGTGATAAAATGGACTAAAAACTTTGGATACATTGCACTGTTGAAACAGTGGGAAAATATTTGGCTAGAAGGACTGAATTTACATTATTTTATAACCTGAAACAGAACTTTTATAAAATGATATACCAACTCTAGAAAAATTGTTCCAGAATATATAAAAGTACTTCAAATTTATGTTGGAAATGTGGACAACATGGAGGATCATTTTTTCTTTCATTTTTAAAGATCAAAATTTTATTGGAAAGAGAAATTTTCTTGCTGGGATTAATGGCTTATTAATTAGAAAAGAGCCATAGAAGATTATTTTTGTATATGATTATTGCGATGAAGTTATTATATGAATAGAAATGGAAGGGCTCTGAAATATCCACAATGGAGAAAAGGTTGATGAAGATGGCAGAACTAGAAGAGATGACAGAATTAACTTGGTTGATTAGAGAAAGATCAACAATTAATTTTACCATTGACTGGAAACCCCTTAGGGACTTCTTGTCAGAAGAGAGGGAGAGAAAGGGAGAGAGAGGGAGAAAGGGACAGGGACAGGAGAGAGGGAGAGGGGAAGAGAGGGAGAAAAGAATATAGAAGAGGGAGAGAGGGAGAAATGGAGAGAGGAGAGGGAAGCGGAAGAAATGGAGGAAGAGAGAGAGAGAGAGTAAAATGAGGTGGTGTTTTATGGGTTTGAAGATTAGAAATAGTAGCTCAGAAAACTTTCTGTCTTGCCTCATAGCATACAGTCCCCTCTGAAGTATAGGATAGTAAATTTTAAAAAATTATAGGGGATGAAGTCTCTGCCCCTGTGATTCATGAGAGATGGAAACTACAGAACATATTCTTCTCTGCTGCTCATTTTATAGACAGCCAAACCAGATACATACCTCCTCTGATTATTAGACATCTTGTTTGCCTAGATTCAGCGTATGTTTAGATGCTGCTTAGACACAAAGTACCCCTTGTTATTGAGTGTGTGTGTGTGTGTGTGTGTGTGTGTATACATCTATTATAGATCTATTTCAAGTTATTTAGCTCTCATCAGCTAGCCAAACTCTTACTGGGATTTGAACCTGGGCTGTTTTTACATATTAGACAGTTATATTAACCTCTAAACCACAAGCTCTTGACTTCCGTTTCCAGCTTTCGACGGCAACAGACGCGTTCCAAAGTGCGCCTGCCGTTTGCTTTTCTGGCTGACCCCCCCAGGGGGGCACAGGGAGTTTGGGTTAACTTACTGCCGAAAGAGCGGCTGCGGGGGCTCCTGCACTGACAGCGGGCTCGCGGGTTGCCTTTTCCCGCTTTGCTCTAGGAGCCAGAGGGCTGAAAGCGGGAGGGGGGATCCCCTTGCCAACGCTGGCTGGAACAATGCAAAAATGAAGAAGACGGGCTGAAATGCCGGGCTTGGAGGAGTTCATTGGGACTTCTTTTTTAAAAGTGTGGACTGTGAGTTTTACTATTTTATTCATTCAATCTTCAGTAAAAAGAAAAATAGAGGGGGGAGTTTACTTGTAGAAACTCCCTCTCGTAAAAAAGCAGCTGCTAAAGATGTTCCCTAGAGAACAGAGAGAGGATTAATAACATCCATCCTTGTAACATCAGAAAGAAACTTTGTTTCAATTGCGGAACCACAGCTAGCAACATTGTATCTGAGCCTCGGGGGGGGGGGAGAACTTTCACTGCTTTCTCCTTTCCTAAGTTGAGGCAGGAAGATGGCATTTTCTTTGTTCCCAGCCGGAAACTTTCACTGACTCATGACAACATTCCTCCAACTTTTTAAAAATAAAGGCAAAAATTACTTTTAAAGCCTCCTCAAGAAGCCCTTGGTGTATCTCCCAATAGGTGGATCTTTTTTTTTTTTTTTGGATTTGATAATACAATTATCTTCCTGGATTTTATACAACATAAGTTTTGAACTTTGAGTTGGATTTTTCCTGACATCTCGGATTTCACTGACTGCTTGCTCCCTGATGCCATCTTTATTGTAAGACAAATGCCTCCAAAAAAGCCTCCAGCTGGAAAGTCCTTTTCCACCCCATCATCAGCCAGAGCCAGCCCCACTTTACAACAAGGAAAAATTACTACGATGTTACAGAAAGAGGCGGCAGGAGAAGATACCAAAGAACCAACGCTCTACGATGTAATGAAAGAAATACAAGAAATGCGGAAAGACTTAATGAACCTAAGAATAGAACTGTTGGAGACACAAAGAACCACAACAAACAACAAACAGAAGATTGGAGTGTTGGAGGAGGGGGCAGTCGAGATGAAAGAAGAGATAAGAGAATTGCAAAAAGAAAATGTAGAATTTTTTGTACATATGTCTAAGTTTGAATTTGAAAGAATGTCTTTTTTCCTTAGATTTCAAAATATTCCTGAGAGAGAGGGGGAGGACCTCAGAGACCTGCTGAGTACAATTTTAGCAAATTACATTAAAAATTTTAATTACATTAAAAAAAAAAAGAATACCTTCAGGGGGAAATAGATCTGATTTATAGAATTAACTCAGCATATGCCAGAATAAATGAAGTACCCAGAGAGATCCATATTAAATTTTTAAGAAGGTCCACGAGGGATGAGATACTAAGGGCACAACGAGAGGGGCCTTTGACGTATGAACAAAATTCCAAAAGAGATTAGAAAAACAAGAAGGAAGTACTCCTTTTTGTCTAAAAAATTATACAAAAATGGAGTTTGGTTCAAATGTTTAATGCCCGAAGAAATGTTGGTATTCTGGGATGGAGGTAGAACTAGAATCAAAACAGTAGGAGAGGCAGAGGCCTTTCTCAAAAAGCATGCCTCTATCCTGGGAGATGAACAAGAGGGGACGGGAGGAGCCATGGCCCCGTCCATGGGAGGGAAGGAGGAAGAAGATATAATAGCAAAGAGACTCAGATCCCAGAAATAAGTTTACTTTGAATTGCTGTAATTCCTGAAACGGATGTCAATATGAAACAAAGATTGAATGTATGAATTTTAAAATGTGATATATATGTATCTCTAACCACCATTTAATCAATTATATTTTGTATGAAGACCCGGGTGCAACCACCAACCCTGACATGGAAGCTCCAAAATATTTTTTATGAACCCTATATACCCTTTTCCTTTTCTATAACCTGTAAAACCAATAAAAATTGTTGTTGTTTTCAACCTCTAAACCACAAGCTCTCCTCCCTTATCAGCTGAGCCAAGGCAATGATTAAGTTTTATGTCAAAACACCTGGTATGCCAAAATATGGGAGGGAGCATACTGCTTCCCTTTTGCTCCAAAAATGCAAAATGGTTTTCTTCCTGGAAGGCTCCTAGGGTGAAGCTGAAAGGCAAAAGGGAAGCAGTATGCTCACTGTCATATATGGGCATACCAGGTGCTTCCCGTGTAAGATTGCAATTGTCTTGGCAATGTTTCGACAAGATCTCACTCACAATCTTCAGGCTGGTGTTTTTGACTATGAAGCTGCCATCTTTCTATAAATCTTGGTGGGAGGTGGAGTGCTGGCTTTGCTGCTGTGAGTGGGTTGATTGGCTGGGTAGTTGTATCATGATTGGTAGATTTGTGCTGATTGGTGCTGGCTGTGTGTTCGTTGTTCTTTTGTATTCTAATGTTTGTTGGCTAGTGCTGGTTTCCAGATGTCTGGTAAGCAGGAGGTATCATCACGTTTGTACATGTTGTGGGGGTGTTTCTCTATTTCTATGGCTTTCATAATTATTCTCTTGTTGAACTGTTCAGTTTTGGAGATTAATTTGGTCCCTTCAACATCAACTTCATGTCCTGTAGCTTTAAGGTGCTGGTAGAGGGAGGAAATTGTTTCTTTTTTTTCTTACTGCATTTTTGTGTTCTGCAATGCATGCATTTATTCTCCTATTAGCTTTTCCCATGTAAGTTGCAGGGCAGATTTTGCATGGTATTTCGTAGACTCCTTGGTTTTCTAGCTGGATCTTGTCTTTGGGGTTTCTTAAGATGTTGGCTACTTTTTGGTCAGTGTTGAAGGCTGTCTTGATATTGTGCTTGTGGAGAATTTTGCTGATTTTATCTGTGGTGCCTTTGATGCAAAGGAGGAGGGCGATGCCGTTGTCCTGTTCTGTGTCTTGGTTCTTGGGGGGCATCTCCTTTTGGATTAGGTTGGTAATTGTTTTTCTTTGGAATCCATTGGAGATTAATACCCGGCTAGATGCCCGGCTGGCAATGGACGACCATGTGACAGCCGTGGCAAGGGGGGCGTTTCACCAGGTTCGCCTGATGCGCCAGTTGCGTCCCCTATTGGACTGGGACGCCCTTCGCACAGTCACTCATGTGCTTGTGACGTCCCGTCTAGACTACTGTAACGCTCTCTACATGGGGCTCCCCTTGAGATGCACCCGAAGGCTACAGTTGGTTCAGAATGCGGCCGCGCGGGCAGTTTCGGGAGTCCCTAGATACTCCCACGTTACACCTCTCCTGCGTGGGCTGCACTGGCTGCCTGTGGCTTTTCGGGTGCGTTTCAAGGTGTTGGTTATTATCTTTAAAGCGCTCCATGGCACAGGACCTAGTTATATGCGGGAACATATCCTGCCCCATACATCCCTTCGGCTGATTTGCTCACACAGAGAGGGACTTCTCCGGGTGCCGTCCACTAGGCTGTGCCAGCGGGCGACTCCCAGGGGAAGGGCCTTCTCTGTGGCGGGCCCGAACCTCTGGAATGACCTTCCCCCTGACATTATAACGACTACGGACCTCCGCTCCTTCCGCCAGAAACTCAAAACCCACCTGTTTCATCTGGCCGGCCTGGCCTAATTCCATCTTTCCCACCTTAGTTTGTATTTTAAATTCTGTGATTTGGTTTTAAGGCTAAGTTTAAATTTTTATAAATTTGTACAGGGGTTTATTTAATTTGATTTTAGTTATATGTACTGTTGATTGTCATGGTTTTAATTTGTACCTGTACACCGCCCCGAGTCCCTTCGGGGAGAGGGGGCAGTCTAGAAGTCCAATAAATAATAAATAATAATAATACGTTTGTGAGAGTGTGTAATTCAGTTTTCAGGTGGTCTTTGTCAGCTAGGCATTTGGTTCTGCAGATAAGGGTCTTCGCTACAGAGTTGATCTGTGCAGGGTGGTGATGGGATTGTGTGTTTAGGTAGCAGTTGGTGTTTTTTTTCTTCTTCTGGTAGATGGTGTGTCCTAGGGAGCCATTGGATTTTTTGGAGATTACTGCCTAACCACTGCCTGAACAACACATACTACATCCATAATGGACAAAGATACAAACAGATAGAAGGAGCACCCATGCAATCACCCCTCTCACCCATCATTGCAAAGTTATACATGGAACATTTTGAAACTAAGCCTTAGAAAAATCTGAACACAAACCCAAACTCTGGCTTAGATATGTAGATGACGCTTTTGTAATTTGGCCACATGGGAAAGAAAAACAGGACACCTTCCTCACACATCTCAACAGCCTACACCCCAAAATACAATTCACTATGGAAATAGAAGCTAATAACCAACATATATATATACAATACAATACAATAGCAGAGTTGGAAGGGACCTTGTAGGTCTTCTAGTCCAACCCCCTGCGTGGGCAGGAACCTTATACCATTTCAGACAAATGGCTATCCAACATCTTTTTAAAGACTTCCAGGGTTGGGGCATTCACAACTGCTGGAGGCAAGCTGTTCCAGAGGTTAATTGTTCTGACTGTCAGGAAATTTCTCCTTAGTTCTAAGTTGCTTCTCTCCTTGATTAGTTTCCACCCATTGCTATATATATATATATATATATATATATATATATATATATATATATATATATATGTATATATGTATATATGTATATATGTATATATGTATATATGTATATATGTATATATGTATATATGTATATATGTATATATGTATATATGTATATATGTATATATGTATATATGTATATATGTATATATGTATATATGTATATATGTATATATGTATATATGTATATATGTATATATGTATATATGTATATATGTATATATGTATATATGTATATATGTATATATGTATATATGTATATATGTATATATATATATGGTTTTTGAGCTGATCAATAAATAAATCAGGGAGACTAGGATAGATCTATTTCGAGCTTTTTAGCTCTCATCAGCTAGCCATACCCTTACTGGGATTCTTCTGAGCTAAATAGCTCGAAATAGATCTATCCTAGTCTCCCTGATTTATTTATTAATCAGCTCAAAAACCTAACACACATATCAAAAAAGTACACAATGGAACTAATAGCTTTCTGTCTAGATGGTCTCTGGTGATGAGCCGAAAGGCAGGAAAGGAAACAGTATGTCTCCACCCTTAATTGGGGCCTAATAACAGGTTGTTGTGAAACAATTATCTATACTAATATACCCTGTCTCAGCTGATGCAATAAGGGGAACCGGCTTGGCTTAAGTGTTAGGCTCCTTGCCTGGCATGCAACAGAGGCCCTGTTCGAATCCCAGTAAAGTGTATGGCCAACTGATGAGAGCTAATAAGCTCAAAATAGATCTATCCTGGTCTCTCTCTAATTTAATTTATTGATCAGCTCATAAAACTAACACACACACACACACACACACACACACACACATATATGTTAGATTTTTAAGGGATGATTAATAATTAATTAAGAGACCAGGGATGGATCCATTTCGGGCTCCTTAGCTCTCTTCAGCTGGCCATACTTCCCTACAGGGATTTGAACCGGTGCTCTCCAGCACTTGAGGCATGTCTCTCTATGCCTTGAGCTAACCAGCTTCCCTGATTACATCATCCTTTTTACAGGACTTATTGATGAGCGAATATTTTTTTACAGCTCCTGTTTGTTAGGCCTATTTTTAAGGGAGGAGACAAACTTGTCATCCTTCTCTGCCCTTCGACTCAACCTAGAGATCATCCAGACAGAGACCTATTAAGATTGCTGCTGTCTTTTTAGATATGTGTTAGATTTTTAAGGGATGATTAATAATAAATTAAGAGACCAGGGATGGATCCATTTCGGGCTCCTTAGCCCTCTTCATATATATATGCTGGTATTGCTGTCTTCAGGTGTTTTCCCGTGTAGGCATGGAAAACACCCGAAGACAGCAATACCAGCATACCTACACCTGTGAAAATCTACGAAAACAAATATATATATTTAAAAACAAATTTAAATTTGTTTTATATATATAATTTGTGCTGATAAGTAAATAAAGGGAGACTAGTTTAGATCTATTTCAAGCTATTTAGCTATCATCAGCTAGCCATACCCTTACTGGGATTTGAACCTAGGCTGTATTTACATGTTAGGCAGTTGTATTAGCCACTAAGCCACAGACTCTCCTCACTTATCAGCTGAGCCAGGGAAATAAGTAAGTGTTATGTCCTGGAAGGCTCCTAGGGTGGAGCTGAAAGCCAAAAACGGAAGCAGTATGCTACCTCCCATATTTGGGCATACCAGGTGCTTTGACATAACACACACACATATACACACACACCTATTGTACAGTAGTATAGAAGATTGATCAAACACTGCTGATGGGCCAATATCTATCAATGCATTGCCTGTAAGTGTAATTTATTTAAAGGTTTGATGTTATAATTTTACTGATATTAACCATTTTATATATCTTCATTTTGTTATAATGTTAGATATCATTATATAATTTTAGTCTTTAGATTATAATTTAATATAGATTATATCCTGGATCTCAGTTATTAGATACTAGATAGGTTATTTTACAAATGTATTTTAACTTTCCCTTAAATGTTATTTGTTTATTTATTGCATGTCTTTGACTGCTATAAATTGAACTGAATCCTCTACTGGGGATGCTTTAGCACTGAAACAAATTTCAGAAGAATGTGTGGTTTATGGAAAGAAGGAAATTATGATGTAACCTTACATTAGAGAGAGAGAAGGAAAAATATAAATGTAGGCATAACTCCTATTGAGAAAATCAGAAGCTGTTTCTTTATAATGTTTCTCTTCATTTTCTTTTTTTCTTTTTTCACTATTTACTGTGTTTTCTTTATTTTTTATGGTTTTGTTAACAATTTCTTTAGTAAAAATTATGGAGAGAGGGAGGGAGAGACCGCCATACCACAATCTAGGATTTTGGGGGGGCTTAGTTAAATTTTCAATTGAAGATTTGTCTTCTCTTCAATATTTTTGTATCTTATTTGAGGTCTTTTATGATCAACACCTCCTACCTGATTCTGACTAACACTATGGAAGTGCGCAAATATGTTCCTTTCTTAATTTAAGCTTACCATATGGATAAGCATATTGCTATACAATGTAAAACAGGTTCATAAGTACTGGGAGAAATTTTAAACAATTCATTGGATATAAGAAAGCTAGGTTCTAGCTAAGTAGGACTAAGTGTGATATACAGTTTAGAAAACTGAAGATTCACATTTAACTATACTGGGACATGGGAAAGTCACTGGATAACTTTTAGAAAGTCGTTTTTTTCTCTGTCCAGCATATCACCCTAGTTCAGTGATGGCTAACCTTTTTTGGCTCGCGTGCCAAAAGCAGGGGGAGCGCAGGGGGGTCGTGCATGAGTGTGCCACACCCATAATGCTATGTGTGTGACCCCCTGCTTTTGGTGTGCTTTTTTCGCCCTCCCTAGGCTTCAGAGGCTTTCTAGGAGCCTGGGGAGGGTGAAAACAGCCTCCCCCCCCACCTCCAGAGGCTTCAGGAGCTTCCCTGAAGCCTCCAGAAAGAGAAAAACAGCCTCAAAAGAAGACCTAAATCAACTGGCCAGTGCATACGAGAGTTGGCAGGGCAATGCGTCATGTGCCCTAAGAAATGGTTCCGCGTGCCACCTGTGGCACCCGTGCCATAGGTTCGCTGTCACGGCCCTAGTTGTTGCTGTGATAAAATTAAAGAACAAATTATTGCATGTGATGCCTTACTCTTACAGCAGGAGTGCAAAAAGTACAGGCCAGAACCTTCTTTGGGACCCACCCCAAATGCTGTGCCTCTTGGCACAAAGTTGGGCTTTGAGAGGCTAAATGAGTGGCATAAACCATTCAGAATTTTAGAGGCTACTTCACCCCTCAACAGTCCTAGACCTACTATCACAAATCACATATTTTGGGCATGTGATCTTCAACATTTTGTATAAACCTGGCAAGGTCTATCTTAGAGGAAATATTAGAAATAAATAGGAAAATATTTAGATTCTTTATTTGAGTATTTCTCATATAATTTCTGTTCAGTCAATATTGCTTATTAGAATAATGCATGAAAGAAGTGTTCCGAGGCACTTTTGGGCCCCCATGTACTATCTTCATTATCAGTGCTTTCTCCTGAACCTTGGAGGAGACAGGTGGTTTTTATGGTATGTGCAGATCACAGAATCTGGATCTCAATTAATGATTCAAAGTCAAACAAAAACAGGTTGTTTCCCTTGGACAGATACAGAGATAAGCAAATTTTACCCAGACCCTAAATCTTAAATGAGCGCACATACGCCCAATCTGAATGGATTCAAAACTATTGGAGTTTTCAATTGCCTTCAAGATGTGGCTGTTTGCTGGTCTAGGACTGAATAAATACCAATCTGACAGAATCAAAGCTATAATCTGCAGCTGCCTTAAAAATCTGGTCAAAACTTTCACAGGAAACTACCAAGAAATCACATGTCTTTGTCTAGACTGGGAGGAGGAGCAGGAAGAGGAGGAGAATGACAAACCACTTTTGAACTGTTGTCCAGAAAACATGCATGGACACAGCTCTGACATTATCAGGACCTGAGGTGTCTTTGCTTTTTAATGAAATTTGCAAGCCAATGTGACTTTCCTGAAAGGAACATGCCTGACTAATTTAATGACATACCTAATCATATTTAGGGAGAACATAATTTCCCAACCTTAAAATCAACTAGTATGTATTTCCAGAAATACTCTTCCAGACCTAGATAAATGATCTGTTTTTCAGAAGAGAGGCAGTCTGTGCCCTGCAGAATTTGTAGCATTTCTGATATGGGCTACTTGCATCCAGAATGCACATATTGCCTTATACAGTTTCCCTTAGATGCCCTCTTTCTACTAAGTCTCATTCAAAAATAAATCTGCCATCTTATCACACTGAGAACAAATAATAAACATGAACATCCAACTACAGTACATTTATATAAACTACTTTCCATTAAGCCACATAATACAGATTTTAGACAACACGCATGGAATGTGTACTTCCTACAAATGTTGAAATGAATGAACGGCTCTTGTTAAGGCAGATTGCTAAATAAACAATACTTTGAATTCTATCCATGGTGAAGACATTATAAGAATGCTGTTAATTTTTTTCTGAGGGCCCTACTTTCAACTGTTTTCTCTATGATTATGTGTGCATTGAATTTAATCTAGTAACAATGTACAATATACCGGGGTGCATCTAGTTTTTGAAACCGAAACTTAAAACTGTTTTGCAAATCATTATTTTGAGGCAAACCTGAATTTTTGTTCAAAATGATTATAACTGCTCTGTGTCATTTCTCTTCAACAAGGTAAAGAATTTGGTCAGAGGGACTATGTAGGGATAATGAAGAATTACTTCATCACTAGTACATGATCTTGGATATATGTTGAATGTTTTGGACTATGCAGACATTTAGAGAATTGAAATAATTTGTACTTATTTTTACTGCAGTTTTTGAGTTTGTATGTCATGGTAGTGATAGTAGGATGATAAAATAGAATTCTTCACCAAGTTCTAGGAATAGAAGATAAATGTTTCCCGAAACAGCAAGATAAAACTCATAGGGGTGCATCTAATTTAGTAGAACAAATTTCTGCTTGCATGGTTTCATTTTTCCACAAATCTGATCTATGGAGACCCTGACATTTCAGGGATAATTTGAGCAACCTGTGGAGGATGAACAGGAAAGTGGTGGCAGATGTTATTCCTTCAGCAGAGGAACACAATTGGGTACAACCCACAGGATTCTTAATGTTGCTTTATTTGGTCCCACAACATAAACAACTTAATTAATTAATGAAGTGTGAGAAGAATTGCAGCAAACTAAAGAGCAAGAACATTTCCAGCTTTACCTTTGGACAAAATGTTCCCTTTCTAATATTGTTCCCTAATTATTAGGATCATTATTTTTTTATTGTTCTTTTTTTGAAGAAATAGAACCCAGGAAATCATAATTGTTTATTAATGCTGCATGAGATTAAATGAGGCCTGCTGTACTTCAGCTCTATTTTCATGGTCTGTGGGCCAGCTGCTTCACAAAGCATCATTAATGAAGCATGAGGATGTCATGTTGCTTGGTCATCCAACTGGAGATATGTTTCACCCAATGGCAATTTTGTTTTTCCCTGTGCTTAAAACCCAGGGGGTCCTATGTGCTACCAGCCTATTAAATGCACAATGCAGATACAGTTTTTTGGTCTCCTTTCAATAGCATAAAAATCATCATCCTGTTTGTAAGAGTGACAGCTTGCAGTAAAGTGCTAACTTATGAAATAAGAGTATAGAGTCACGCACTGTGAAGAGGAGGGAGAGAATACTGTAAAATTTAGAGTTTTGTAACACCTGTTATTCCAAAAGTTTTAAGACAGTACTAATACCAGAATTTTCTCTCTTTCAGCTAAGAAGTCAATAGTGCAAACAATTATATTTTATAACTAGTTAGTGCCAGATGGCTTCATAAAGAGTTTTTAACAATGTTGTGGTACAATTTTCTATATAAATATAGATGTGCATACAATTGTCAGTTATATATTTTTAAAAAAAAAATAAAGCTCGTGTTTTTTTTTAAAAGCTTTAAAATCCGAAGCTTTTAGCTAAAGATCCCTTCTCTTTATTACCAGAAATCTCTTGATATTATCATACAGGTATTGTATATTGATGGCGTGTTACACAAATACCATAACAAACCTGACCAAAAAAAACCCCATGATTGCTGTTTTACACATGTGAAGACTGATATTGCATAGAACAAAAAAATAATGGAGGCTTTTAGAATGGAATTCAAAAGTGAGGATGGTATACAATCTCCTTCACTGTTTAATAAGATATTCATTTTCACTTGCATCATTGCTCTTCCAAAAAGAAAAGAAAAGAAAAGAAAAGAAAAAGAAAACATTACTAAAACTGTTCAACCTTCTAGCAAGAAATGTAAAAAGAATTTTAAGTAGTCATATCTTAGCTTTCTATCAACTTGGGAAAAATAAATTAATCAAAATGAGCTACTGTTTATTTTATTTTATTTTATTTTAACAACCCTGTAATCCCTAGCATCGGGGTACAGTCGGGGTGACTCAACAGAGCTCAAGCATTTACTGGCAGGATGCCCTTCCTGATTCCTATGTGGAATTCACAGTAGACAGTTACTCATTCTTCCCAGAGAAATATCTGCCTCTATCTAGTATTGAACTCACAATCTCTTGATTTAGAGAGCTCCACCTCTAAACCATTGCACTGCTTCAGCTACTGTTTATTTAATCAGGGCCAAACAAACTTTGACCTTCCTGGTATTGTAAAGCTACACCTCCCAATATCCAGTATCACTGGATATGATTCAATAAGTGGAAAGCCACAAGATCATTATCCTTGATTTAGTTCAATAGATGCCAAAGATTTGAAAAATGTACCTAATTCTCTGGGAGATATGCAACCTTGATGGAAAATTAAAAATCTGAGAAGTACTATTTAAGTATCTATTTAAGAAGAATTTACTATTGAGGCATATCTTTTGCATCATGTTTTGTTTTCAAATGAAATTTAGAATATTGGTTTAGATGTTCCATTCCTTTATCCAGAGGGAATAATTTCTATCAATTACCTATAGACATTTTGCTATGTCAATTTTATGTAATATCAAAGAGATTTCAAATATGGCTTGTGTCTGGTAGAGGTAAAGAATTCAATATTGCAAATGTAAATGAAAAAACTCCATAATGAATATTTATTCTGTTTGAAAAAGGTAAGTTAAGGTATAAATAATTACATTTTGAATGGATTACATATAGTTTATACATTTAAAGTTTAATCATTGTGATGTATTTGTTTGTGAGAAGCAGGGTAGAAGAATAAACATATACCTGGACAATTGACGTCATTCAAGAACCACAGAGATTTTTAAAAATTATTTTAAAGTAATGTAGGTTTCAAATAATATAATTGAAGCAAAGAAACCTCACTAGCGAAGTGTTCCACATTCTTTCCACAAATAGTCTTATTATCCAATTAGTTTGATAATTATTAGGTTTTTATAACACAATTTTTAATCACAGAGAGTAATTACTTTCCAGCTTTCAGAATTGTGAAACCAGCTTAACATTAATTTGTCCAATAATAATCATGTTCTTGGATATCTTAGCATCAATATATGCACATATATTTTATGATAATCACATCAGCATCGTCTATAGCTACAAATAATATAGAACCCTGAAAAGACCTGCCCCCTACAGCACATTAGTTATGAGCCTTTACTTCAATTAATTTGTTGCAGCAGATTATTGTTCTTGGGAATCCACCCATGTGCAATGGTATCTTTTCTGAAGAGCTCTCTATATTATTTCCTTTGACAAATGTGCTCTAATGTTAATGACACAAACAAATGGCAAGGCATGAAGGTAGACTGAAAGGTTTGGAAGTGAAATGAAAAAAAAATGGTCACCTTATTCTTTCAAATTCAGATAGTCCTCTGTTGTGGCCCAGCCAGCTCCAGCTGAGCTGCTGATGGACTCCTCTAGTGAGGAGTCCTATGAGTCTGCTCTAGACAAGGAGGCTGAGAGTGAAAGAGCAGAGAGCCCGGCTAGGCATCAGGAGGCACCTGGGGCTTGGTGTAGTGGGGAGGAGCAAACCCAGTTTGTCCCTGATGTCAGGCTAAGAAGGATTGAGAGGAGGCAACGTCAATTAGCAGAAAGATGCAACCGGAGGAGGTAATCAGTATCAGATGCCTAATTGACTGGCCCCTCCCAAGAGGCTTTAAAAGAAATCCTCTGTGAAGAGTAGGTTTGCAGGAAACAACAGAGAATCTACAGAGTCGGAGAGTTTGTGTCGTGGTGTAATCTTTCAATATAGTTCAGGTTAGTTCAGGCAAGCTGCCAAGTAGCAGTCCGTCTAGTTAATCATCTTGTGAAGGGAGGGAGTCAGAACAGTCCTCCACTTACGCTCACAATTGAGCCTAACATTTATGTTGCTAAGTGGTATACTGGTTGAGTCTTGCCTCATTTTATGTCCTTACTTGCCAAAGTTAAGTGAATCATTTCAGTTGTTAACTGCTAAGTGAATCTGGCTTCCCCATTGACTTTGTTGGTCAGAAGGTCACAAAGGGTGATCACATAACCCTGGAGTACTGCAATGATCACCAATATGAGCCTGTTGTCAAGTACTTAAATTTTGATCACTTGACTCCATTGTGTCACAACAGTCATGAGTGTGAAAAATGGTCATAAGTCACTTTTTTCAGTGTCGCTATAACTCTGAATGTGTTGTGTATTCTAAGTATAATAATGACTGAGGCGACTGATGCAAGCAAGTAAACTTTATTTAAACTACTCTGAAAGAGAACAGGCAAAAACAGAATAACGCAAGCTCGTTTGACAGCAATTTATACCATCGCTGTCAAATGGGCAACCAATCAACAAACACTGTTTTTCCCACCGGGGCTTGCTGCATCTTGACCAATCAGGAGTCTCTTGTTACCAGCTGACATTCTGCAATGGTAGCAGTCATGGAGAGGCAACGGAATGGGCACTAAACAAACTGTTGTAAGTCAAAGACTACCTGAATTTAAAAGGAAAGTTAAGTGTTTTAAAATATAATGATTGCTTTACATTGTTGAGAAAGATTTGAAAATATTTTAAATTAATTATATATACACAATTATATATACACAATTATATATACACAATGTCTTCCGCCCCCAACTCCTGCTATACTACCTCATTGTAGCAGAAGAGACAGGGGATGTTTCTAAGCAAGGAAAACTGAAATCACATGTCCAGGAATATACAATCCCATCAAAAGTATCCAAGATGCATAGGTAGCTAAAACAAGCAGTAATATAGGAAGATGCTCGAGATAGATGATTACTATACATTTCATAGTCTTAGTGAGGATGCAATAGCAAATCATTCTTATGATTTATCAATAAAACTACATGGATATCAAATGATTGATAATCTTGTGCCAAGTAATGGTCCCTTAAGATCGGATGGCACTCAGCATGCTACTGAGGAAGAGTTTGGAATCCAAAGTGATGAAATTAAAATCTTTGGGACATCTATTTGCCAATGTGGGAACATGGTAATATAAGAAGCATGAACATGGAAAAGTTCCAACAATTAAATGAATCAAGTCCACATTGATAACTTGGTGTTAGAGAATTGAGAATGACTGGAACTGGATATTTTCAATCAGAAGATTGTATGCTTACTACTCAGGTTGTGAAAAATGAGTAAAGTCTGTTGCTTTGAAGAGGCTCATCCATTTTATGTTCAAGTTTAATTTGAACTTGACAAAAATACAATGTTTGTCCTGCTTCTAGTGAAAATGTGGACTATTCAATATTAAGGACAGAAAAGAAATAGAACCATATGGCCTAGGGAACTGAAATGATGCAGGACAATGCATGATGAATTTGTATCAATTCAAAGACTTCTTGGCTATAACAGGTCTTCAAACAACCAAATTGATAATTTTATGCGTGGACATCAATGGATGGAATATATTATGGTAAATCAAACTGTCTATATTATTGCTAAAAGGGATCAAGGAGTAGTTACAGCATCAAAGACATGACCAGGAACTGACTGTGGAATAGATAGGTCATATGTAAGTTCCAAATTAAGCTAAAGCAGGAGAAGAAAGCAAATCAATTTCCACTATAAGATACTTAGCATAACCACCATTTTCAAGAAGAACATCAGGAATCACTTTGAGGTCCTGAACCTTATTGATCAGCAACCAGAAAAACTGTGAAATCAACCTAAGTAGGTAATTAAGGAGGAATATGAAATAGACTGGCAAAATTCAAGAAACAGGAAAAGACAGAGTGTATGCCAGAACTAATGCTAGAAATTCCCAGGAAGACAAGGAGATGCCAAAGGCTAAAAGGACAAAAATCTCAAGAACAGACTTTACAAATAATTTAAGTTAGCTGTTAGAAGAGACAAGAAACAATATTACATCATTTGTAAAGATATCAAAAATTGAAATGTATATGGAAAAAAAACAATGAAAATCTTCCAAAAGACCTCTGAACTCAGAAAGAGGTTCCAACATCAAATTGGTAAATTAAAGGATACTGAATAATAATTGATTCAAAGATGGAAGGAGAATGCTGACACTTGGTACAATAAAGACAGTCATCATCCAAGATATTGTAGGTACAAGTATAAATATTTATAAGAACATCTGGTATTGGCGGATGGAGTTTGGGTAGCATTCGAGTTATTACCGAGTCAGAATGCCACAGAAATCTTTGGAGTATCTACAAAAACTTGGTGAGCAACAGAAAAGAATCAGTAAAAATATTAACAAAGATGCAGCAGCAACTCTGGCAAATGACACATTGGCCAACAGGCTGGAAGAAAACAATCTGTACCCCATAGCAAAGAAAGGAGACTTAACAGAATGTGCAAACTATTGTACAATATTCTTAATTTTATATGCTAGCAAAATAAAGCTTAATAACATTCAATAACAAACATGTAAAGCTACAGAATTTACTTAAAAGTGGCAATCTCATCATTTTTATGCAACAACTGTACATCAAACAGAAGTCATTACATAAACACTACATAGTACAGAGTGGTTCCAGGTTGATGAAGGAGTGAGAAAAGGCTGCATACTCACTCCTTGCTTATTCAATTTATTTGCAGAATATTTCCCAAGGGAAGTAGGATTGGAAGACGATGATTGAGGCTTTAAAATTAGAGGAGGAAATATCCTGTAACCTGTGCTATGCTAATGTTACTTCTCTGCTTAAAATGCAAATATCTGCATTGCAAATCTAGCAATGAAAATGAAGGAGCACAGTGGGGAAAAACAGGAGTAAAATTAAATGTAAAGAAGGCTGAATTAATCACAACATATATAGTAACCAGCCACAGAGATTGTGAAGAGATTGAAGTGGTGGATAGCTGCTGCCTTTAAGACCTGACTATCAACAGCAGTAAGGAACAAGCAGTCAAGAAACATGCACTTGGTAGGTCACCAATTAAACTTTTGTAAAAATATTCAGATGCCATGATGTGTCTATTTCTACAAAGATTGTGATTGTGTAATCCATTGTATTCCCTGTGACATTTTATGGAAGCAAAGGAGGAGCTTGGAGAAAATTCCTGAGAATATCATGGATAGCCAAGTGAAAAAAAAAATGAACAAAATCAAGGCTGAATTCTCATTCAAGATACAAATGACCAAACTCAAATGGTCATACTTTAAATGCATTATGTGAAGACCTAGCTCTCTAAGAAAGTCACTAGAGCTTTGGAAAGGTGAAAGGAAAGAGAAGAGAATGAGCAGCCGCAAGGTGGACAGACAATTACAATAGCAATAGACACACTGGCTGGAAGAGGTGAAGGACAAGGTTTAGGACAGATCATCTTGGATAAATCTATGTAGTCACTAACACTTAGCACTGAGTTACAGATTAACAGAGTTGGAAGGGACCTTGCAGGTCATTTAGTCCAACCTCCTGCCCAAGCAGGAGACCCTGCGTCTACCTCTATCTAGGATTGAACTCACAACCTCCTGATTGGGAGGCGAGAGCTCCAACTCTAGGCCACAGCATTTATTTGATAGTACATAATCAACCAATGCTTCTCTTATTTGATTTGAGATGTTAATCCAAGTTAGGGTGAATATCCCCTACAGAACTAGTCTTTGGGTAAGATTAGATCATTTTCTTTTACATGCTGTATTAAATCTGTAATATACGAGTTCAGAACACCTCAAGAAATGCTTCTCTTAATACAATCACAGAAAACCTTCCTCTTATTTCCTTTTTCCTCCACAAATAGCGTCTGTGAACAATAATGATGGAACCTTCTCTTTTGTAGTGATCAAAATATAAAATAATCTTCGAAGATATAAATGCTCATAACTTTTCAGCAAGCAGAAAAAGCGATTTCATTTCTATGGGTAGTTCTTGGAGACTACATTTCATAAAGCTTCTGACTTCTCCAGTGGTTTTTCAACTTTGCCAGGATGTTGCTGCTTTAAACATTTGTGTTTTTATTTTGATGTGTTAATTGTCCACTTGCTTGGGGTTTGTTTTGCTCAGATGGTTTAAGACATAAATGGGTGCAGCTATTACACAGCACATTTAGCATCAATCTTCCACTTAAGTTTAAACAATGTTTTTAAGTCCCTATTACACTTCTGGGACAAACTGGGCCAGTGGCTGCTTACTATATTTTGAACTCCTTCTAAATATTCACCTGCATATTAAGGAGACAGGGATAGACTCTGTAATGAGACACTGCCTGCATACACTTATGCAGGAGTCTGAATTTTGTTCTCTTGAAGAGGCACAATCTGCAATCAGCAGAGGAAATCTTTTTACACCTCAGCTAATATTGTGAAGGTAAATCTTGCAAGTGTACTCATGCATGGCTACGCCAGAATTTGAAAATAATAACTTTTCTTAAAATAACAGTCTGGTAAATAATAGGCTCCATCAGCTTTCTTTACACAATAAAATCTTTCTTGCAGTAACTTCATTACATGAGACAATTCAATAAACGCAATCCCACTTAATACGGATTGTACACTCATAATATTATCTATAAAGGAAGATAGCATTAACAATCTCAATGTTGTCTTATTTAGTTCAGCTAATAAAAAATCCAGAACATCTGGATTTAAAATGAAGCCTGGGTAGCATCTGCTTCAGACTTCAGTTTAATTAATGCTAAAAATCTCAGGAGGTCTGCCATTTCCACAATTGTTCCACACTGAGGTATGTGTAGAAAAGCTATACCACACAGTATTTTTATTTTCCAGTAACACATTATTTATGGAACCAAATAGAGCAGCATTATGGTTATTTCTCCTAGGCAAGTCTGCATTCTCTCTTGATATTGATTTTGAAATGCCAGAACCACTGTACATTCATTTCAGGTAGCAATTGTTGTTTCTACCATTTCACTTCATGGTTGAAACATCAGAACATTAAACAGATGTGCTGGTATATACATTTAATATAGAAGGAAATAGAAAGGAAAGACATTTTGGAAAGCACCTGTGACAGATGAGAAGGAGACAAAAAGAGGAGCTAATGATCTGCAATTAATTAAAAGGCTCAGCAATGAATGACAAAGATTTACATATCAGTTATAGGTTGGGAAAACAGAAAATGTGTCAGTTCCCATTGTAATGTAAATGCACTTGAGCTTGTACACAGCACTTCCAAAATTTCCATACAAACAATACATTTCAACCATAAAATTTATCTTATCTGGATGTAAAAATCAAGGTCATCACAGCAAAGACTGAAAAAATTTTCTGTGGCTCTTCGTTGCCATCTAGTATTAACCCAGATTTTTGCAGCCAATATGTGGAAGTTTTATTCTATAGTCCTACTTTTGTCTGCCAAAGATTATAATGTAGTTTGCATAAAAACCAGCAATTAATGCTAAAAAGATATTAGGGAAAATTACTTGAAAAAGGTTAGCAATAAACATATTGGATCAATACAGTGCAAATGAAGCAAAAGAAAGTCTAAATATACTCAAGATACAATGGCTTTCCCCCCTTTTAATATGTATTATTAGTCAAATTAAAACTAAAGGGCTAATTAGGCAAAATGTATTCTTTGCCCCTCTCTCTTCTGTGCCATGTATCTATTCCCAGTTGTTGTCCTAAGAATCAGCTCCAAAGGCTACAAATTCTCTAGATTAAATTGTGGAGTGCCTGTGTTGAAACAAGGGAAAAAGGCAGGAGAAAATGTGCTCTGTTGATGAATACTCTTCCAACTGCAGATGGGCTGTCTTTATATAACATTCCTTCAGTGACTGTCCAAACATGCGATGAGACAGAATGAGTGGTGGTTGTGACCAGTCCTCACATTCTGACTATCACAGCAATCCCCACAATCAATTGATCATGATCTGGGAACTCAGCACTATTTCTGACTGAGGCAGGGTCCCACAATCACATGAGCACAATTAGTGATCTTGCCTCTTAGCTTCCCACAAACAAAGTCAATGGAGAAATCAGCAAGAAGTCAGAAATCATGATCGCATGACATCCTTGCTTACTGACTATGTGGTCCTCATTTAACAATGATATCTGGGGACTGCTAGAATTGCTATTGCTAAGTGCAAGATCATGTGACATTGCACCAGAGGTGATATTCAGCCAGTTCTGACAGATTCTGGGGAACCAATAGTGAAAATTTTGACTAGTTCAGAGAACCGGCAAATAGTCTGGCCCTGCCCCCCACTGACTCCCAGTCTCCCAGCTGATCGTCTTTTGTTGCACTGAACAAGGGAACGGAGCTGGAAAGCAGGTAAGTGGGGTGGAAAAGGAATGGGAATTTTGCAGTAACCTTCCTCTGCCATGCCCACAAAACCACACTCACAAAGCCAAACCAAGCCCACAAATCCACAACCACAGAACTGATAGTAAAAAAAAAAAAAATTCCACTATTGCATTGCACTCTATGACAGCATCGCTTTGCAACTGAAATTCCAGTCCCAAATACCTTTGTTAAGTGAAGACTATCTGTATATATGTTGCTTAAAGAGTAAAAATATTTGTAAGCCTACCTCTAAATGCCCCTCAACACCATAACTGTAGATAAGCTTCCCTAATAGTTTGATCACCATCAATGTTTTTCTTGACCCTATACTGGAGATGTTAGCAAGAAAATAAGAAAGAAATTAATTGTGTAGCAGTGCTGAAAGACTGGAACTATTGCTTGGATTCTTTGCATTCAATGAAAGGAATAGCTACAGAATTTCAATTGCCTCAGTGATGGCTGGCTGATTCTGCAAGATAATGTATCATCAGTGAAGAAATGGCTTGAGTCAGAGGAATAGTGTAGGGCACTTTAAAAGGATTCCTATTATTTTAAATAGGAACAGAGGAAGCAAAAGAGAAAAAAGGGTAAAAGAACCATGTCTATGGAGATTATCAATCATTCAGGTCATGGTTGTCACAAAGGTGCTTTTCCCAAAGGCAACTGGGCTTTCTTGGTTTTTTTCCTTGAAACTGCTTCTCATCCAAGAAGCTTCTTCAGTTCATCTAAAGGTTCTTGAACTGAAGAAGCTTCTTAGATAAGAAGAGAAATGTTTGCGAGGGAAAACAAACAAAGAAAAACACTTTTGGTAGAAGAAGCATCATGAGGAAAGTAAAGATATTTCTTTTTACACTTTGCTTATGCTCATAAAATATCTGTTAAGTCCTCGAGAAAGAAAAGTTACAGAGGCCATATATAGCTAGATCAATACAAAGTGCTACTGTTGCCTTTAAAGTTCTGAATGACCAAAAATCTGCAAACCGGTCAAAGCAAAAAATCTGGCTCATAAAAGTACTATCAAGGGTTGTTGTTTTTTGTTGTTGTATTGATAAATAAAAGATTGGTGGAATCCAGACATAGAGCTTTGTCAACTGAGTATTGTAAACTTTCTCTTTGTGAAAATCTGTCAACCACTATTTTCCCCTTTTAGATGCAGATTGGAAAACCTTTTTATTCTACTCAATAGAATACAATTTATGACTGATTCCATACTTCTTGCTGAATTTTTATATCATTTATTTTTCTGAGTTTTGATATGCTGTTTGTTGAATAATTTTACACTGTTGGGAGTTTTATAATTTTATTTTTTGCCATTCTTTCTTTATTGTCTGTAAGCCATCTTACATTTTTAAGCAGAATAAGCAGCAACAAAAGGCCAGTGTTATGATACTTTGCCCATAGATGAAAGCCATTAACAGAATGATTCAATTCTCTTTTCACCGAAACATGTTGTTGACATTATTATCCTGTCATTCTGAGTTTCTGAGGTCTGCAACAAGAAGAAAAAAATGAAAAGAAATATATCCAACTAACAGTTTTGTAAAGAAAATTTAATTCAATCTTGTGCTTGGATGAAAATTGTACTCTGGTCTAATGGGGGAAGAAAGGCACAGTTTTGCTTCCCCCCCCCCTTTTCCCTGAAACCTTATCTTTTCAGCTAATCATGAGACCACCAGGCAGCTTTTTAACAGCTTGTATAATGTCTGAATTGCTTACTTGTAAAAGGCACTGTAAATTAGGCTCACAAACTGATCACTTGTCAGGCCTGGAAGCCATCTTTTACATTGGGCCTTCAGGCCTACTACATTTTCTACTGTGAGAAAATGGGGTTTTATGGAGTATAGGAGATATATAGTCTGAATAACATTCCTTTGAGAGTCAAGGACATCTTACCCTGCACCTAAAGTGGCATGACTAGGAGGCATCTCCAGTTGGGACCGTGCCTGATTGGAACACATGATGGACATGTGTTCTATTTGTGTTCTATTTGCAGGATCGGATCCTGCCTCATACATCCACACGGCCAATTCGCTCCCACAGAGAGGGACTTCTCCGGGTGCCGTCCACTAGACTTTGTCAGCGGGCGACGCCCAGGGGAAGGGCTCTCTCTGTGGCGGGCCCAGCCCTCTGGAACGACCTTCCCCCCGACATTAGAACAACTACGGACCTCCGCTCCTTCCGTCAAAAACTAAAAACATATCTGTTCTGCTTGGCCGGCCTAGGGTAGTCTCTTGTCTATGGGATTGTTAATAATTTTAGATAGGGATTTTAGTATTTTAATTGGTAATTTTTAGCGCAGGGATATATTTAATTTGTTTTTATCATGTGTATGTGTATTTATTGTTTTATTCGCCTTGTGCACCGCTCCGAGTCCCTTTGGGGAGAGGGAGCGGTCAACAAATTAAATTATTGATTATTATTGATTATTGATGTGGGTGCTGGGTAGAGGCTTGGACTTTCTTTTGGGTGGGGAAAGCCTGGAAGCTTTCAGATTTGGGTTTTCCCAGATGTACCAATATAACATCTTTAATAAAATGGAACTTTGAGGAACTTCAAGCCTTGGAGTCTTCTTTCATTGGGGGTATTAGTTGGAACCCTGAAATTAACCTGAATCCCTTTTAAAACAACCAGCTCTCCCAAACTCTGGGATACTGTCCAGGGTCCTGAGCCCCAAGTGTAAACCCAAACATGGGTAGCGCGAAATCTCAGGGAAGATGGAGGAAGGACATCAGCTCTATGGAAATATAAATACAGAAATACAGAAAACAGACAGCAAAAAAGACCTAGTGGCCAATTGAGTCTGCCTAGTTTTATTATGTTTTTATATTTATTATTTTTAATTATTTTTATTTTATTTTAATTTTTGTCGGATGATAGATATGTGTTTATCCCAAGCATATTTATACAGTTCCTTGACCCACTACCTCTGCTGGAAGTTGATTCCAAGTTTCTACTACCCTTTCTGTGAAGTAATACTTTCTAACATTACTTTTAAACTTCCCTCCTGTCAGTTTGAGGTTATGCCGCATGTTCTTAAGTTTTGCTTAATATTGAAAATACTGCCTTCTAGAAACTTATTCACACACTTAATATATTTAATGGTTTCAATCATGTCCCTCCCGCTCTTTTCTTCTGTCTTTCAGACTGGACATATTCACTTCCTTCAATCTACGATGATACATTTTGTCCCTCAGACCTTGTACCATTTTTGTTGCCCATCTCTGAGATGTTAAGTGCACAGGGTTCAAGCTTCTGGAAGGAGTAATATCATGTAAAACCAAATCCAGTTAGAACAATCTTTACCCAATATCTGTGGGGACATAATGAGAAGAGTTAAAGGACAATGAGGTACGCAGAGGAATATCTTTAATGAACACTTAAAGAAAAAAATAATTGAAATGCTAATCATGGTGCTTATGATAACCAAATATTTGATTATAGAATGTTTGATTATATTAGTGTTTGGCACCTTTAAATCAAATATTTATTAAAACCATAAACCGGTATAGTGAACCTGTCCTTCACTCCTGCCACCTTTCTCTGATCTTCTCATTCTGAAATCTTCATCACAATATTGGAAGCAGCCAAGGTATGCAATGCTTGTTCTTATCTAGAGCCCAAAACTGAATGCTTCCAGAAAGTTTTTGACAATGGGGTAGATAGTTGTTAAGCCCTGCAGCCAGTCAAAGCCAAGCAAAATCAAAGAATATAAATTTCCAGATAATTCATAATGAATTAAACATTCACCTTCTGAATAGATCTTTTATTATCTTTAAAAATATAATTACATTTGTGTGTTGGGAGGTCATTGTATTGTAGTTGAAAGTAATAATTGTGTTTGGAATTTGAAAAATAAACAGTACATAAAGTATTGCATAAATACATTTAATATAGTGTGCACAGCTTCAAAAAAGCTTGTGAAGAAGCTGCCATGGGGAAAGAACCTTTTGGCCTAGGGAGAACTCAATTAATCCTTCCACGATTTAATTATTTTCTCTATTTCTGTTCTAATTTGTTCCCCTGAATTGCAGACCTTGTGGGCTCTATAAGCTAGTAAGTTTACTTATGAAGAAAAGTAGCAAGGCAAGGAAACAGTTAAACCTCTTCTGACATTTTCTGATTTATTCTCTGCATTATTTTTCAAGACAAAATGAATGATAATAAGGTGTTTTTAGATAACATGTTGTTAAATTTTTTAGTCTTTATTGGGTAAGTTTGAAAGGGTTGATTGAATTTAAACATGTAGGCTTCAGTTGTGCTAACCAGAATCAGGGCAGAGACCTACGTAAATTCCTCACCTAATCTATATTCTACTAGATTTATCTTTGTCACAAGAGCAAGGTAGAATATTTGTGCATTGTGCCACAAGGATAACCTTAACCTTTGTTTAATGACTATCCACATCTATCACTGAAAAGCAGAAAACAAAACTTGACTAAACTTTTATTCCTCCAGTTGTATGTCTACAGAGATTCTCAATCATCCAACTGAAGAAGCTTCTTGGATGAGAAACAAAACAGTTTCAAAGAAAAAAAAACAAGAAAGTTCTCTTGTCTTCTTGAAAAGCATCTTTGGGATTTACAGCTGTATATTGCAGCTGTCTATTTTTTTTTCCTGTGCTGTACTCTGAATCAAGCTCAAAAGATGTATGAAAAGCTTTCTAACATTGTGTATGAGCCATTCCTAATAAAAGGCCAATACATGCATTTGTAGTTTCAAGCATCACCAATTTTGAAATATACACACAACCAGATAAACAACAATCCCTAAAATAATGATATGCTACCAACAGCGAAGACATACGCCTAATATCAATAAACCTCCAAGTTTATTTTAATAAATTGGATTATTCCTCCAAGTCATTCAGTTATAAGACAACTAATCATGCTTTTAAAAAAAACAGAAAGAAAAAGAAATAACCCTCTGAATACTTATTAAAATGGGATTATGCTCACCTGGTTGGGTTGCTTGGCATTTTAAGTTGTTCTGACAGTTATAGGAATTTTATATCAGAGCCAAGATTCTTACATTATTCCCAGCTATGGGCTAGCCTGAGTGCATATATGCATAGAAAATTAGGAAAGGGTTTGCCTTTAAAATAGAAATACTTTAGCTTTCCCAGTTACCTTATTTTGAAAAGGTGTAATAGAAGAGGGGCTTCTGATGTACAAACATTGCTCCCAATTACTTTATTACTCGTTTTAGGGTTGGGTGGAGAGGAGAGGGAAGAATCATATACTAGCTTTAGGGATTAGCTCTGTTGAATGCACATATTTAGATGCAAACGCTAAAGCTAGGGGCATAAAAAGCTTCTTGTTTATGTCAGCAATAGCTGGAAAAGGGCAGAAAGCTAGAGACAAATACCTTAGGTTAATAGAGGCTATATGTTAGGTGAGCAGTCAGTGCTTTAAATAGACATTTCTATGTGTGGACATACTGCCTCCATTGCCTCATCTGTTGCTTGCTCTGGAACTCTGCACTCACATATGTATGCATCCATGTGTGTGCTTGTGTGTTAAATAACCAGGGACCTTGCACGTGGAGACTCTGGAAAGAGTGCAGAGAAGAGCAACCAAGATGATTAGGGGACTGGAGACTAAACATATGAAGAACGGTTGCAGGAGCTGGGTATGTCTAGTTTGATGAAGAGAAGGACCAGGGGAGACATGATAGCAGTCTTCCTATATCTCAGAGGGTGCCACAAAGAAGAGGGAGTCAAACTATCCTCCAAGGCACCTGGGGGCAGGACAAGAAGCAATGGGTGGAAACTAATCAAGGAGAGAAGCAATTTAGAATTAAGGAGAAATTTCCTGACAGTTAGAACAATTAAGCTCTGGAACAGCTTGCCTCCAGAAGTTGTGAATGCCCCAACCCTGGAAGTCTTTAAGAAGATGTTAGATAGCCATTTGTCTGAAATGGTATAAGGTTCCTGCCCACGCAGGGGGTTGGACTAGAAGACCTACAAGGTCCCTTCCAACTCTACTATTGTATTGTATTAAAACTCTCTGGTAAAATTGTTATGGGAGAGATATTCCCTAACAACCGATTGGTAATTTCTCAGATACAACTGAGAAGTCGTATTAAAGGTAACGTAGCTGAATTTCTCTCTAATCAGAGGGATTACTACTCTGTCAAGAGTAAGTTCTTAAGCAGTTATGCAAAAAAACACCTCCTGAGAGCTTTGCCTATTGCTAGTCCATATGCAATCAGATCTGCATCAATTGAATTATACTGAAGGTCAATGAATGTCAAACTTCTTTGGACTTTCCCTCTTCTTTGATCTACCTCGTTCCACAGACTGTATTTTAATTTTGCCACACAACAGGAATCTTTGGTATATGAAATGTGGATGGTTGCCATCAATCATCTCAACATTACAAATGGAATTTGAATGAAACATACAGCTTCTCTATCAACTAGCAGGGGTCTGCAAAGTCGGCTCTTTTAAGACTGGTGGACTTCAACTCTCAGAGTTCCCCAGCCAGCATAGCTGGCTGGGGAACTCTGGGAGTTGAAGTCCACCAGTCTTAAAAGAGCCGACTTTGCAGACCCCTGAACTAAAGGATCACAATTTTTCAAATGGTAAGTGGGGATGGAATTAGCTATAGTTATCAATGTAACTCCCACATTGAACCTCAAATTGCTTATTTAGTTATATAATTTTATTTATCCCTGTGCGAAGATTTCACATTACCACAACCCATTCCCCAATCCTCAGACATCAACCAACCATCTTCAGATGATCATCATATCAATTGCATATTGAAAGACTTGATAGCTGACTGAGTATTCTGAACAAATATATTCTGACATTATGTGTAAACGTATTCAAGGACACGCACAGCAAATATGTGTTTAACTGAAAGCTTAGCTACTTATCTTTCTTTTTCTCTGGCTCTGGATATGCATCCCATTCCAAATCTATGGGTATCTGAAGGAAATAAAGAGATTCAAGATTCAAGGCCCATAGGCCATATGTAGGGATTTTCCTCTGTATGTCTTCAAAATACTTGACAATATGCTGCTGTGCTTTTTGACTGAAAATGGCTTTTAACACTGACAACAAGCTGAAATCTAGAAAACACAGCTTCATTACAAAATCAGCTTTTTCTTGTATCCCTATGTAAATGAATTAGGGATCAGGGGAACAATGCAAAACAAATAATCATAATCAACAAAATTAAATACATAAGTTTGCAACATGTTGAGCATTCAGCTTTGTGCTCACTCTTCCCACCTTTCATCTTTATGCTAGATTCAATCACTGTCCTCTAAAGTTTTCTTTTATTATTTTAAATCTATTTATAACCTTTTAGCATCAAGCGTCCTGATCACCTCTGTGAAGACAAAACAGAATCTGGAGTTGATCAGATATAAAACACAAATAAACACATTGCAAGGCAAATGGTGTCAATTTGATTTATCATGAAAATCAGCCCAATTAATTTAATTCAGAAAACACAGTGTTTTTTTCACATCTTGCATAATAGTTTGGTTGAAGTGCATTCAATCATACAACCTGAGAATTTTAAGTGCTGTGCATTTAATGTACATATTATTAGTACCAACTAGGGGTTGGTACTAATAACATGTACATATCTTCAGAAACCTGAACATATGAAGACATCAACTGATTTACTCTATTCTTGGTTAGAAGCAGTGGTGGGATTTACGTACATTCCCTATTGATTTGCAAATGTGAGTGCATGCGCAGAAGGTCATGCATTACATGTGGTGGATGGGTGGAGCCTCCCACAGCCACCGTTACTGGTTTGCCCAAACCAGAGAGGACTGGCTGAATACCACTTCTGGGTAGAAGGAGTTATTTTATTAAGAAATAGAAACTTTTTCCAATTTTTCCATTAATTTATGTCATTTCTATATCAGTAAAACAAAAAAACTTGAATAATTGACTATATTATTTATAGTGGTGTGTGCATTTTGTATGTACTAATACATTTTTTTTGCAAATATTTTTTTGCAATCTAACACAGTTTTTTATCTGAATTTCTTTACAAATGTAATCTTTTAAGGCACATTTCTATGCATGCACCCCACTGCAATATTCAAAGAATGAGCCTGAAACTTAATTTCATACTTGATTGCATATTGATTAAAAAGTATAAAATTAGATAATTTTGTTGTAAAATCCAAGCCACAGTATTTACCTTCCCAATATATAGATAATTTTGATCTTCTTACAGTAGATGGTAGAATGTAAATTTATTTTATTTTAATAAAGCCTTTAAATAAATAAGTATAAATATAAGAAATAGGCAAGGTAGATTTAAAAATAATATTGACTAGGAATGCTTCTTCCTCTAAGAAACTGCAATTAGTTTTTTCTGTCTCCCCTTCCCCCAAATAATAATCTCTTAGCAAAATTTGTGTTATAATGATATTGGGCAGGATTTAATTTAATGAAATGTTATATTTCCTTTCTTCCTATTTTAAAAATGCACTTATTTATATAAATATCAACATGTTGAAAGGATTTCTTTCTTTGGTCTCTTCCTACATTTCCAGATAGATAGTTTTATCAATGGATAGACCAAATAAAGTTAAATGATATTGTAAATGTAGCTCTCCTCTCCCACAGAATCAATTTTGGTTGCAATAGATGGCTCCATATCTAACTACCTCCTAAGCACTTTAGATTTCTTTCTTTCTTTCTTTCTTTCTTTCTTTCTTTCTTTCTTTCTTTCTTTCTTTCTTTCTTACTTACTTACATTTTTACAATAACAATAAAGATTATTATTATTACTTACTTACTTACTTACTTACTTACTTACTTACTTACTTACTTACTTACTTACTTACTTACTTACTTACTTACTTACAAAAAAACCAGCTGCCAAATCTCCATCTGGGCTTGAGGGTGCTCTAGGGATGAAATTTGTTTTCCTTCTCTCTGTCATAACCAATAAAAACTATTCAATTCTCTAAGTATGAATATATTAGAATACTATATTATTTGAAATGGAAAAACAGAACCAATTCTATATAGCAGTACTTCTTAACCTTTGCAACTTTAAGATGGGCAAATTTCAACACTTTGGATTTGAAGTCCACCTATCTTAAAATTACTAAGGCTGAAAAATGCCGCTATATGGAGAGAGTATCACACTGATATAAGAATAACTTTAAACAACAATACTTTAAACAGCTGTATCTCATCTTGTTCTGGAAGGAGACTTTCTCAGAGCCAACAGTTTGTAGTCAACATGCAAAGCCATTCCTTTAAATGTGGAGTGAGCTTTAGAAGTATGTTATATAGTTAAACAAGCCAACTCACCTTTTTACCTTGCAAAATGTCCATAGTAACTGATTTTGCCAACTTTTTTTTTCACTTTCCTCTTGGGAGCTTGATTGCTCTAAGAACTTGTCCACCCCAGCCCATTTAAATACAAATCCACTTGCATTTGTTGGCCCTTTAAGCAACAACTATTAGAAATAGCGCTCAGATTTATATACTGCCCAATAGTGCTTTTACGGCACTCTCAGAGTGGTTTACAATGTCAGCATATTATCCCCAAGAATCTGGGTTCTCACTTTACCAGCCTCAGAAGAATGAAAGGCTGTCACAACTTTGAGTCCCATTAGGATCAAACTCCTGGCTGAGGACAGAGTTTGCCTGATATACTGCATTCTAACCACTGTGCAACCAGGACTCCTCTTTCATCCATTTTCTTATTACTCATTTCTCTCGCAGTCCTACTTTGAGAAATTTTATTTTAAAATTAATAGAATAGGTATTTCACCTCTTTCTTCCCACTTGCTAACTAAATCCCAGCTCTTCTTTTTATTGTACCTTTTGTTGGATCAAGATCTCTTGATTGACCCATTTAAAAATCTAGTTGTTAACATGCCTGGAGGGATAATTGAAATAATTACAACTATAAACATTATGTGGGTAACAGAGTAGATTTTTCACCTCTTCCCCCCTTTCTACCCATTTGCTAAATAAGTCTCAGCTCTTGTTTTTATTATATCTTCAATTGGATCAAGGTCCCTTGACAGACTCATTTAAAAATCTAGTTGTTGACATACTTGGAGGAATAATGGAAATATTACAGTTATAAACATTATATTGATTATACTGCAGACTTACAAATGCTTAACATTTAGAGCTCTGCACACATTGCTCTATATGGCACAATGCTTTTTCTGCAAAGAGACAAACAAATCAATACATCACGTGTAACTTCATGAAGTATTAGCTTGATTTAGCTCTGAAAAGTGGACTTTTGATTCAAGAAGAACAAGGAGAAAAACTGAAGAGTTCAGTGAAAGATAAGGACTTTACAAAGTCAAACAAGCAAACATGTTCCATTTGGATTGTTACTGAAGACAATTATTGATTTGATAAGTTAACAATTTTTGTCATTGTTCTATAGCTTGGAGTTTGGAAGACAGTAAGCAATGTTCCCAACAATGTGATGAAAACAAGCATAATTGGACTGGCTGATTTTATTTTGGTTTATTTTGTTTATTTAAGAAATTGTATATGGCTGCCCAACTCACTCTCAGTAACTCCAGGAAAATTCCTTAAATAAAAACAATAAAAAAGTAATAACCCCCCATCCCTATTGCAACAACAATCAACACTATATATACCTTTAAGTCTAAGAATGACTTACTTATGTGTGCTGTTATGAGTCTGTGTGTTTGCAATAAACTTAATGAATGATACAGTTTGAAGGAGAGATCAAGGCCATTCTATACAATCCAACACTCATTACAGGAATCAAAGTTAAAACATGCCAGAAAGATGCCTAAGGTCCCTATCTGATCACATATTGTAATACTAAATCCACTGTCTCCCTTGATAATTAATGTTAGTGTCAAATTCATTATAGTTTGTTTTCTAATATTAAATTGGAATCTGCCTTTCTGTAGACTAAATCCATTGTTTTATGTCTCCTGAAATAATAGAGGCCTCAACCTTCTTTTGATCCATTTTTAGGTATTGAAAAGTAATACCATTTCTCCCTAAAGTCATTTTTCCCAACATTAAATAAATATGTCTTCATAACACATAGTTTCCAATTTGCTGATCATTCTTGTTGCCTTTCTTTGTACCTATTTTAGAATAGAATAAAATTCTTTATTTAGAATTTCTAAATAGTGAGGTAGCCCTTTAGGTATTGCTCCAAGGGCTCCAATTACAATTGGAACAACATACAATTTCTTTTTCCACAGTTGCTCAACTTCAATTTGCAAGTCCCGGTACTTTGTGATTTTTTCTTGCTGCTTATTTTCAATTCGTGCATCACCAGGTATTGCAATATCAATGAACCATTCTTTTCAACTATTGTTATGTCAGGTGTGTTGTAGGCTAAGTGCCTGTCAGTCTGAATTCAGAAGTCCAACAAGATCTTGACTTTCTCATTCTCTAAAACTTTCTTAACCTGATGTTCCCAGTAGTTTTTGCTGTACTCAGATCCAAACTTCTGGCACAATTTCAAGTGAATGGTCTTAGCAACATGGTCATGGCATTGTAGGTAGTCAGTTTGTGAAATTTTGCTGCACCCACTGATCAGGTGGTTGACTGTCTCATTTTTCTTATTACAGAGGCGACATTTGCTGTTGGTGGTAACATGTTGAATTTTTGTCTTCATGCAGTTTGTGGCTAATGCTTGTTCTTGAGCTGCCAAAATAAAGCCTTCTGTTTCTTTTTTCAGTATTCCTGATCTTAATCAGTTCTAAGTTAGTTTTTGGTCAGCTTTGCCTTCAATATTTTTCAAGTATTGGCCATGCAAAGCTTTGCTTTTCCAATTTTCAGCTCACTTCTCAATTACTTCTTTCTTATATTCAGCTTTTGACTTAGTTGTCTTAGTTATTTACTTCCTAGTTGCCTCCTTTATTTACTTCCTTAATCATTGGTTCTTCACTTTTCTGGATGTAATCATTCAAGTTGTGTCTTTCTTCTTCCATAGTCTGGTTTACTTGTAGGAGTCCTTGACCACCCTCTGCTCTTGGAAGATATAATCGGGCAACATCACTTTAAGGGTGCAAAGCATGATTCATTGTCATAAGCGTCCTCATTTTTCTGTCCAAATTGTCCAACATCATCTGGGTCCAGTCAATTATTCCTGCAGAGTATCGAATCACAGGTATAGCCCAGATATTTATGGCTTTTATGATGTTTCCTCCACTCAGTTTGGACTTTACTATCTTGCAAATTCATTGGCTGAAGTTAATTCCTTGATTTTATTATGCATTAAGTCAAAGACCTCTAAAATCCCCAAGTACCTTTTTCTGGTTTTACTGCCTTTATCATTTCTTCATTCTCAAGTTCTATTGCATCATCTTCTATGACCTTTCCTGCTTTGATTGCCATTTGTCAATTTCTAAACTCCATACCAATGTCTTGGATAAATTATTTTGTGCTTTCAATTAATAAATTCAGTTCAGCTTTTATTTTACCAAACAGCTTCAAATCATCCATGAACACCAAGTGTGAGATTTTCAGTCCTTTATTTGCAAGTTTGTATCCACAGTTCACCTTCTTCAAAATGGTTGTCAGTAGTAGCATTGAGAGTATAAAAGTAGGGGTGAAAGGGAATCCCTCTGGAAAATACCTCGTTTAATTTCAACTTCACCCAGTTCTTCTCCATTAACCATAAGCTTCATTTTCCAGAGGTTGATTGAAATTTCCATGAACGTTTGTATGTTGCTGCTGATGTCAAAGATTTTCAGGCATTTCTTGATCCAGCTGTGGGGAGCTGAAATCAAACACTTTCATATAATCTATTCAAGCCATGAACAGGTTAATTTATCTTTTCTTTGAATTCTTTAGGATTAGATTGTCGATCAGCAGTTGGTCCTTTGTTACTTTTAAATTTTCGCAGCATCCTTGCATTAACAGTTTGGGTTGTCAGTGGATTTTTGTATCTTCGCTTTCATGGCATTAGTTTGTAGTGCTTGTTCTTGAGCAGCCAGTATGAAATATTATCATTATCATTATCATTCATATTATCATTATCATTATCAAACAGCCATCCAGATGTTTAGACTGGATCATCTATGAACTCCTTCTCCGCCTCTTCCAAATTAGAACAAGAATGGGTTTTTTCATTATGTTATTACACATACAGTATTATTACTTCTAGATTTTGGAGGAGGGTGGGGTGGCTTGGCAAAACAAATAATCCTACTGGCAATTAGTTATTTGTTAATGCTTTCTACATTTTTTTTACACTTTACCACTTTTATTTTTAAGTATTTAAAATATTCAGTGTGATTCTATTTATGCACAATACTGAATTAATAAACCATGATTGTGATTATCTTTATAGATAGCATAACATTTTAGGTAAATTGGACACAGATATTTTAACATTGCTACTATTGCTGTTATTTTGAGTGAAACAGTGTCATCTCTGGTATTGATTGTAAGATAACTGACATTTGTAGCAGTAGCACAGATAACAGTTGTGTTGACAAGGAAGCTTGAGTGACATTTGACTTTTTCTGTGCTTAGCTCTGTAAAATGGCTTCATTTTTGCATGCTTGTGCATGCTTTGCTAGTTAAAGCTTTAGATATCTCCTCCTCCAAATAGACAGTCTTCTATAATTGTCCCTATTTATTTGGTCTTTTTTTTTTTACATACTTTAACTAAAGAGGGTTTAGCCAGTGCTTTGACAAGACCAGGCCCTTGAAGGTGTGTGTGTGTGTGGGGGGGGGGGGGCAAGATGGATGATCTGATGCTCATGATAACTACTAGGCAAGAAGTATAAACAATAAATATGTGTAATTACAAGGATGAGTAATTGGATATAAGCTTTTAGAAACCTGACAACTTGATACAAATTGACAGAGACAATATTTATCTTAACACATACTCCCTGGTCCAACACCTTGGGAAGACTTGATTGATGATGTTCCATCAAGTCATTGTCAACTCTTATCCTGACATATGGCAATTATTCCAATGTTTGGGTTTCATCCAAGTTGTACAGCCAATCCCCTCCAGATGTTGTGTTATTTACAACCTCTGCATTTTGTAAAAAGTATAAGAGTTGGCAGACAACCCAAGTAGTATGAGTCTTAATTTAGAGTTATTTGGGAAAGGTGTTGTGCACTACCTGGAATTAACTGGAGAAGAACCCAACTACCAAAAGAATATCAGACGTATGTATATTGACATGTATTTACAGTCCTTTATTTAATGAAGCTACGTCTTGTTTTATTGCCTTATCTATAGATACTTAATGTGTATATTATGTTTAAATCTTTTCAGATTTTACCTCAGTCTGTGTTTAGTGCTTTTGAATCCTGCCCACATTTTAGATGGCAAAACAACTTTTCACTAAAAAAAAGTTCATCTAAATGGGATTTTGCATATGGTTGTGATAGAATCAAACAGAAAAAGAGACAAAGAAAGAACTCTTAGAGTCCCATATGATAACAAAAACTTTATTATATTAAAGGTTATGATATTCATCAAAGGATCTTACTGCCAATTTGTTTCTTTTATTTGATCCATCCAAAAATAATAATGGACAGGAAAAAGATGACAGAGATATATAGTGAGAGATATAAACTCAAGCATCTGGACTGTATTTCCTCACCTTGAATGATTAAGGACAGATGAAAAGCTTTATTCATTTAGTTTTCCCATACTTTTCTTAAGAGAAAGGATTCTTGCAGGGTTACATAAAATTCCCCCAGACTCTATGAGGATAAATATTTTTGGAATTTTTAAACCTCAGAACAGGTTGTAAACACATCATTATAGATCTGACGTTTTGGTCTAAATTTAAGACATTTAAGTATTGCCAAATTTCTGACACTTCTATATTTGTGAATTTCTCAGTTTCTGCATCTCAACACTTTCAAGTTCTGTTGATAGTCAACTTGAGAAGAATGATGGGTTTTTACAGTCATCACTAAATTTTTGTGGATTAAATGTCAGATCAGTATGAAAAGCTCATTTCAGTAGAATACCTGTCAGAATTAAAGGAAACTGAAAAAAATAGTGAAATATATATAGTCTTAGGTTATGAACATGAATGTTAGATAGATTTGATCAATGTAAAATACTCTCATTAGTTTTTCCCAACATATACAGTAGGTTTATTTGAACTAAGTGACTTTCATACTATCTCATCATTTGAAGAATAGAATAGAATTCTTTATTGGCCAAGTGTGTTTGGACACACAAGGAATTTGTCTTTGGTACATATGCTCTCAATGTACATAAAAGGGAAAAAAAGAAAAAGAAAAAAATATTCATCAAGAATCATAAAATTCAACACTTAGTGATAGTTGTAGGTTACTAATAAGCAATCAAATCATACTACAAAAAAACCAGAACAATATAAATCATAAAAATACAAGCAATATAGTTATAGTCATAAGTGGGAGGAGATAAGTAATGGGAAGGATGAGAATAATGATAGTAATACAGTCTTAGTAAATAGTTTGACAGTGTTGTGGGAATTAGTTGTTTAGCGAAGTAATGACATTCGGGGGAAAAACTGTCATTTTGAGGGTAGAAATTATGTCCAGGATGTGAGGGTTCTGTAGATATTTTCACATTCCTTTGCATCTTCAGTTTTTCCTCTTAGAAGCAAAGTCACCCCTTCACCTTTAATGGAAATGTTATCTCCACACTTCCTCATTCATAAAAGCCACACACTTCTATTTGTAAATCACTCTGAAATGCTGTGGGTATTATTGTGTACCTACTATATTTCTATACTTTACTAAACCAGTGGGAATGTGATTACCTAACAGGTTAATGATTACCATGAGTGATTTATAGTAAAGTGTGGGAATTATTGCATCAGACATTGGGACCGTAATTCAGTATCAGAGAACATTGTGTATGGAGTTTCAAAGCTTTGGGCAACCTCAATTTTTAAAAAAATCAAACGATTGACTAATCTCTGCTAGAGATTTTGGGAGTTAGTGCCAGTCAAAATACATGGTATTTGGTTAATATACTTCTTAAGCATCTACAGGAGATGTGTCAAACTGACACGTCATCATGTGACATATGGAAACTTTTTTCCCCTTCACTAAAATGGGCATGGGCATGACCAGAATTTTTTTTTTTTTATATTGAAAAAGTTTTATTGAGTTTACATTTTTTGTGGGGTAGGGTAAGGGATACATTGAAATTTTGAGAGTGGTCACGTCAAAGTCGTCGGCTCCTCCGGTACCTCAAGTTACATTATTAAAAAGAAAGAAAAGAAACATTTCACATAACACTACAAGCTGGGAGCAAGTACATATTCCTAAATTTTTCAGTTATATACTGTCAGTCAATTACAAAAATCCAGATTACAAATATCATACAATATTACTCAAAAAAAAACCAGGGCAAAGTTATTTTTTAGATCTAAGTCTCTTGGCAATTGTATCTTCCACCTTCTCCCCCGGGCCCCCAGCGGGCGGGGCCATGGCTCCCCCTGCCCCCCCTGGATCTTCTCCCAGGACAGAGGAATGTTTTTTAAGAAAGGCTTCCACCTCAGCAACTGTTTTAATCTTCACTCTACCTCCTTCCCAGAACACCAGCATCCCTTCGGGTATCACCCACTTGAACCAGATCCCATGATCAAACAATGTTTTAGACAAGAAGGAAAATTTCCTTCTAGCTTCTCTAATCTTTCTTGGAATCTGCTTCAAGATGGTAACCTCCTTTTGTTGGTAAATCATAGGACTTCCTCTTTGCGCCTTCAAGATTTCCTCTCTGGTTGACCTTCTAACAAATTTTACATCTATCTCTCTGGGTACTTCATTCATCCTGGCATATGCAGAATTTATTCTGTAGACTAGGTCAATGTCCCCTCTGATCTCATCTTTAGGTTTATGTAAATAGTCTGCAATAATTGTACTCATAAGATCAGGGAGACATTCACCATCCATCTCAGAAACATTCTGAAATCTCAAAAAATATGTCATCCTTTCCATATCTATCCTAGTCACATGCCCATTTATTTCCACAACCTCATTAGAAACATTTTTAATCTCTCCCTTAGCCCCCTCCAGCCCCCCTTTCAATTCTTCATTCTTCTGTGTATTCTCAAGCACTTGTTTTCGAGTGTCCAATAATTCCTTTTTAAAATTGACATTTTCTGCCCTCTGGGCCTTAATTTCTAATACCAAATTTTGTATAACAGATTCAAGGGCAGTCATTCTTTGTTCAAGGCTTGCCAGCATTGCTTCTTGTGCCATGTTTAGCTATTAAAATCCGTGCCAGAAAAATGGCGTTTTTAGGGTGGGGCTGGTGAGGCAGATCAGGAGTCCAAAGTTCTCAAAGTTGTAGAGCTGCAGAATTCAGAAACCAGTAGAGAAACACTTTTCCAACTCCATAGGTATAATAACGAAGGTAATCCAGAAAGGAAAACACAAATCCAAAAGAAGAAAATTCTTCGTCAATAATTAGAGGAAGTCCAAATCACAAAGAGACACTGGTAATTTTCCATAGGTCGTAGTCAGTCGGGGACAAAGAGAAGCCATTTTCCGCCCAAACTCAGAGCCCGAGGGAGAAAGCGGTTAAAAAGCAAAAAAGAAACTGTTTCAGCCAGACCTAGAGACATAATTGCAAACAAGCCGCAAAATACTTTCCCTTGTTAGAGACCATCCGGATTAAAAGTTTCCGATTCCTCGCAACGAGGCATTTCCAAGTGCCGCTTTTAGTCCAAGGGGTTTTTTTTGGGAACAAACACCCCCCTCCTGTCCCTTTCAGCCCGGCTGACAGTACAAAAAAAAGTTTTAATAGCTCACTCTCCGCTCGCAGCTGAGGTCCCGAAAAGCCTCCCGACTCTTCCGATCGTCTCTCTCCATAAAGTTAAATGGTGCCGCCAACCTTTGGCGAAGGAAAAGCCCCCCGCAGCATGTCCTCTTCCGCCTAAGCCGAGGATCGGGGTCGCTTTCCCCACTGCCGTGGGGGGGGGCTTCCCCGTCGAGCCGGCTTTACGGGAGAAACCCCAAACAAGGGGTTTCTCGCCCCCGCGGGGGGGCAGGAAAAGAAACAAAGTTCGCCCGTCGCCGCCGGAGCCGGAACCGGAAGGCATGACCAGAATTTGATGCATTTGGTCTGCGGGCTGCGAATTTCATGCCTATATTATATTATATATTCTATATATAATATTCTATATTATAATCCACATAATCTATGTTATATCAGGTGACATATAAACACCATGTAATGAAGTGTATGATTGATGAGTCTAGCGGTTTGTATATTAAACATATGTCCCTGTCTGTCAGTAGTATTACTCTGACAATTATGAATCTAATTCCACAATAGTCAGTGGAATTAGTAACAAGGCAATAACTGCTGTGTGTTATTTAAAAGTTACTCTAAACTGTTGGATAATGAAAAGTACAGACATATATGTTCTGTCAGACCTCTGAATTAGTTAATTCAAGGTTTCATCATGAACTTAATGACAACATGATTGTTTTAATCAGAGGTACTGGAATCTGAGAAATTTCTTTCAACTAATTAGTAGAGGATGGCCCACATTCTTCCTTAATTCAATCAGTAGCATAAGGATATAAATAGTAGTAATTACATCTCTTTTTCTGAGAGTTCTGGTAGCATTTCTTGCAGCTGTTTTGCATTCCCATCATAGACACACACATTCACACACACACACACATGTAGACACACACCAAAAAATATATAATAGAGTAACAGAATACTACTATTTCTAAGCACCTGTATTACGGGGCCCAGGGAACTTCCTGGTGTTGTATGTTGTATAGGGGTTTGTTTTGGACCTTCCAATTCTGGTCCAACTTTCTAACTATTGAAAGATTAAATTTATGACTGTTTCTCTACCAGAAGAATGTAAAGAGGGCCAGATAGTTAGACCAAATGAGGGCACATCTAAATCAAGAAAATTTATAAAAGGACAAAGAAAGAATGTACTACATTTTATTCCAAAAACTGAAGCTTTTATGTTCATATTTAATTGCTATTCCATGAGAAAGATTTAAAATATATGGAAATTAGTTCTAAATCTCTTAAAGTCTATTTAGAAATGCCTTTTCTCTGTACTGCAGGCTACTATAGTTGACTGCCATCTGCAGTTTAGCAGTTCAAATCTCAGCAGCTCAAGGTTGGCTCAACCTTCCATGGTGGGTAAAATGAGGACCCAGATTATTGGGGGCAATATGCTGATTCTGTAAATCAGAGAGGGCTGCAAAAGCACTATGAAGCAATATATAAGTAAGTGCTATTGCTATCTATCTATCTATCTATCTATCTATCTATCTATCTATCTATCTATCTATCTATCTATCTATCTATCTATCTATCTTTATCCATCCTATCTACAAATATAAAAGGATTTTATCCAAATTAATTCTGAAGAAATGTGTGGGTGGAAAGACTAAACAAAGTATAACTGCTATTCTTTAGTTTATGTTAGTAAATTTGCCTTTTTCATAGGCAAGAATAAATTCATAGGTAAGAATTAAAGGTAAACCATTTCATATAAACAGTCAACACATTTTGTTTGTATTTTTTACATTTTAAGAAACAAACCTCACATGGGATGAGTTCCCCACAATATGCACACCTTGCATTTTGACTGGAACAATCTCATCCTAGTTTATATGGAGAGGTGCTCTTCTTTTAAATACCTGAAGAGCCTTGAACAATTCAATTTTTGAGATAAATGCAGTCTTATGTCCAAGGTCCCAGTGTGATGTTGTTCCTTAGCTTTGTACATAAGAAACAAAAACCTCTGTAACTTTTTGAGGCTTTGGTGGGTCACTTGAGACACTTTGGATTGGAGCAGTATATAACTTGAGTAAATAAATACATCAATGGACAATATTGTTCATTTCATTAGTGTCTACTTGTTATATTTATATCCTTCCTTTTCTTGCAAGGCTCAAAGAGGCTTGCAAGATAATCTCCCTTTCAATTTATCCCCACAATGCCAATTCTGTTAGATAGTCAGGTTTGAGAGAGATAAATTGTCTCAAAGTCACCCAGTGGGCTTCTATGGCTTAAATTGGATTTGAACTCAAGTCTCCCCAGCCCTCACTACACATACTAATTAGTACAACACACATATTCTACATCACTTGATCAATTTCAAGTTCTGTTCAGCTTAGGATTCCTCAATTTAACAAAAAAAGTATACCTAAATGTTTTTAATATATTTATTTGCACAAACATTTCCTAATGTATACTTTTATTCATACATTTCCTGGATAATGATGATGATAAGTAATATTTCTACAATGAAGTGAATTTACCTCCCCTGTTTATAAAAGAAATGATTATTTTTGTCTTTTTTTAATTGCAAACTAGGTCAGTTATTCTATTGTTTTAAGTACAGACTTGGTATCCATCTCCATTTTGAAGTTGTTGTTGTTTTCTTACACATCCAGCAGGTCTGAAATTTGTATATTTCTTTCATGCTATGGTAGTGCCAACTATATTTTATTTTACCTGCTTTGGAACTGCTTCAGAATGAGCCATTCGGAACTGCTTCAGAATGAGCCATTCGAAAACTGTAAACAAGTGCTAGGTAGCTGATATAGATACAGGAATTGAAGAGATATATAGATAAAAGTAAAAGTTCCCCTCACATATATGTGCTAGTCATTCCCAACTCTAGGGGGAGGTGCTCATCTCCATTTCAAAGCTGAAGAACCAGTGCTGTCCAAAGACATATCCGTGGTCATGTGGCCAGCATGACTAAACACCGAAGGGGAACGGAATGCTGTCATCTTCCCACCAAATTTGGTTCTTATTTTTCTACTTGCATTTTTACATGCTTTCTAACTGCTAGGTTGGTAGAAGCTGGGACAAGTAACAGAAGCTCACTCTGTTACGCGGCACTAGGGATTTGAACCGCCGAACTGCCGGTCTTTTGATTGACAAGCTCAGCATCTTAGCTACTGAACCACCAAGAGATATAGGAGTTTCTAATTATCTGATGCCACCTAGAGGCTCTCCAGATTCTTGCAGTTCAGACCTAGTTACCTTTCATAATGACACACAACAGTATTATGATCACAATGACACAGAACAGCACGCACTGCTAGACAGAAGTTCCCTGAAGAGTCTGAAAGCTTGGAATACTAAATCTCTGATCCCCATGACCAACCCAGACTGGATCCTGCAGTATTACGGTAGGATCCTCTGGGCAGGACACAAAAATATATACTAGAAGCCTTTGTCAGTATGCTTCAGCACATATTATTATGTATGCGTCATTTTGTAAACTCTTGCCTTTGTATTGTTTGGATGTTATGATTAAAGTATCAAGCTAGAAACTGGGAAACTATAAAACCAGGTTAAAACTTTGGACTATTAACCAGGAAATCAGCAGACCATAAATTTTAATTTTGTCTTAGACATATCTTTGTGACCTTGAGTCAGGCTCTTTTTCTCAGCCCTGAGAAAGAAAGAAGCACATCTGTTCCAAAACCTTGTCCAAAAATTGCAGGATGACTAGTTACAAAGAGTCAATACAGACTCCAAAACATCCATAGACAAGCCACATAGAGTCTATGGGATTGGGCAACTATAATACATTTAGTAAAAGGAAACAGTAATAAAATAATATAAGATACTCACCTTCTTTTTTTAACCCACCTTGCTGACACCTCCAGGGCATATGTAATGACTTTGGAAAATCTAGTGATAAATATTGCTAGTCGGAAGTGGAATAGCTGACATTAATTTATGACACCTGGAAGAGCTGCTGGAGCTCTTCCTGGAATTACCATTGAGTTGCCTGAATTCATCTGAACTTCATCTGAGACAGGTATTGTAAGCTTCCACCAAATGTTGTTGAATGGGGAGAGCCCAGTATTTTATCTAGAATCTGGATAGGGAATACACGGAGATATCATTTTTCCCTAGCTTACAGCTTTAAATAAATGGCTCCAGTTTTCCTTTTTCAAATGATTTGAAAGTATATGACCCTAGTGCAAATTCATCATTGGACTAGCAATGTGTTAAGGGTGTTCAGTTTATTCATTGAAACAAGATGAATATTGGGTGGAACAAGATAGCAGAAGCAAGTTAAAGATGGTCTAAATTTACATATGTACAAGGGCTGACACTCACTTATCAGCAAAACAAACCAACTAGAAAGGCAGAGAAATTGGCCAAAGGTAAAGCTACATAACTGGGGGAAAAAGCACGCCTTAAACCATGTAATGTGAGTCACACCATGCTTCTGCTTATACATTCCCTGCCATTTTTTTTCTAGTTCAGGGATCTGCAACCTTAAACACTCAAAGAGCCATTTGAACCCATTCCCCATAAAAACACACACACACACACGAGCAGCCACAAAACCTGGGTGGACGTGGCCAACTCGATGCCACTCACTCCCACCCAGTCAAATGACCCCTAGCCACACCTATGCAGACACAAAACCATTCTCTGTCTATATATATGTCTCTCTCCCCCTCTCCATATCCTCCCCTCTCTCTCCCCCTTTATCTTTCTTCCCCTTTCCCCTTTCGGTATCTGTGTCTATCCCTCTCCTTATCTTCCCCTCTCTCCCCCTCTCCTCTCCCCCCACTCTGTCTGTCTCTCCCCCTATCCCTATCTTCCATTCTTTCCCCCCCTCCGAGGATATGGACAGGCTGTCAAAGAGACTTAAGGCTGCCACATGTTTATTTGGCCCGTGTCCCTCCTGGCTTGTACTGGCATCCTGGGAGATGACACGAGGCTGGCTCCAGGGCATTGTCAATGCATCTTTGAGTGAGGGGTCCTTGCCTGCAGTCTTGAAAGAGGCGGTAGTAAGGCCCCTCTTCAAGAAGCTTTCCCTGGACCCAGCATTATTGGAGAACTATCGTCCGGTCTCCAACCTTCACTTTTTAGTGAAGGTTGTTGAGAGTGTGGTGGCCCAACAGTTTCCGCGACACCTGGAGGAAGTTGATTATCTAGACCCACACCAGTCCGGCTTCCGACCCGGTCACAGCACCGAGACGGCATTGGTCGCGTTGGTTGATGATCTCTGGAGGGCGCGGGATAGAGGCTGTTCCTCTATCCTAGTCCTGTTAGATCTCTCAGCGGCTTTTGATACCATCGACCATGGTATCCTATTGCACCGATTGGGGGGGTTGGGGCTGGGAGGCACCGTTTTACGGTGGTTCTCGTCCTACCTCTCTGGTCGGTCGCAATATGTGTTGACAGGAGGGCAGAGGTCGACCTCGAGACCCCTCTTATGCGGGCTTCCTCAGGGGTCGGTCCTCTCGCCCCTGCTGTTTAACACATATATGAAGCCGCTGGGTGAGATCATCTGTGGTTTTGGGGTGGAATACCATCTGTACGCTGATGACACCCAGATGTACAAATCCACCCCAGACCACCCCATGCCGCCGAGGTGCTGTCCCGGTGTTTGGAGGCTGTACGGACCTGGATGGGTAGTAACAAACTCAAGCTCAACCCATTCAAGACTGAGTGGCTGTGGTTTCCGGTACCCTGGTTCAGCCAGATTACTCCAACTCTGGCCATTGGGGGCAAAACACCGGCCCCCATAGAGAGGGCGCGCAATTTGGGTGTCCTCCTGGATTCCCGGCTGTCCATGGAGGACCATATGGTGGCCGTGGCCAGGGGGGCATTTCATCAGGTAAGCCTGATGCACCAATTGCGCCCCTTACTGGACCGGGTTGTCCTTCGCACAGTCACTCAAGCTCTCGTGACATCCCGACTCGACTACTGTAATGCTCTCTACATGGGGCTTCCCTTGAGGTGCACTCGAAAGCTACAGTTAGTCCAGAATGCAGCCGCGTGGGTGATTACGGGAGCCGCTAGATGCTCCCACATAACACCGATCCTGCGCGAGCTGCACTGGCTTCCTGTGGCCTTTCGGGTGCGCTTCAAGGTTCTGACGACCATCTTTAAAGCGCTCCATGGCTCGGGGCCTAGTTATATGCGAGACCGCCTCCTGCCCAATACATCCCTTCGGCCGATCCGCTCCCACAGAGAGGGCCTTCTCAGGGTGCCGTCGGCCGGGCAATGCCGCCTGGCGACACCCAGGGGAAGAGCCTTCTCTGTGGCGGGCCCTGCCCTTTGGAACGACCTACCCCCTGAATTGCGTACCATCACTGGCCTCCGCCTCTTCCACCAGTGTCTAAAGACACATCTTTTTCAGCAAGCCGGCCTAGCCTAACCTCCCTTGGGGACTATTTTTAGATAGTTTTAAATTGGGGATTTTAAAATTAGTTTTAGCATAGGATTATAATTTAATATGTTTTTAAATTTTGTATTTATTGTTTTGTATGTTTTTAAATTCCTGTGCGCCGCCCTGGGTCCTTGTGGAGAAGGGAGGGATATAAATGTGATTAAAATAAATAAATAAAATAAATGATGCACATGTCGGGAGACCCTCCTCAAGTGAGCACCAAAGTGCAGGAAAGGCACATTCAAAACAGGCAGCCGCTCACTCCCGACATGTGCATGCACACACTCCTGGCTCAGTCACAGTCAGCCAGGGGGGTCACTGGAGAGTGTTGGTATGGCTAGCTGATAAGAGCTAAATAGCTTGAAATAGATCTATACTAGTCTCCCTTTATTTACTTATCAGCGCAAACGTAACACAAATATAACAAAAGGCAATGAAAAAATAGCTTTCTGCCTGGATGACTCTTAGGATGAGCCGAAAGACAGAAAAGGGAAGCAGTTCTGCTCCCTCCCATATTGGGGCTTACTGAGGTGTTGTGACACAATATATACTTATTCCCCTGGCTCAGCTGATCAGGAGGAGAACCTGTGGGCTAGTGGCAATTACAACTGCCTCACATGTAATACTTCCCAGATTCAAATCCCAGTAAGGGTATGGCTAGCTGATGAGAGTTAAATAGCTTGAAATAGATCTATCCTAGTCTCCCTGATTTATTTATTGATCAGCTCAAAAAAACCTAACATACATATAAAGAAAGTACACAACGAAACTAATAGCTTTCTGTCTAGATGGTCTCTGGTGATGAGCCGAAGGTCAGAAAGGAGAGCAGTACAGGTTTTTTCCCATGTAAGCATGAAATTGTTTTTGCAACATTTCGGCAAGATCTCACTTGCCATCTTCATTCTTCGGTCTGCGGTTACGAAGGTGCCGCCCTTCCTTAAATCTTGGGGGTGGGGGTGGAGTGCTGACTGTTGTTGTGAGTGGGTTGATTGGCTGTGCAGTTGTATCATGATTGGTAGATTGATGCTGATACAAAATATAAAATAGCATTAAATTATTAGATCTGTGCTAAAATGGTTAAGATAATTTAGCAATTAAAACAATTAAATATCAAAAATTTAAAATTATACCCTTAGTCTATGTCAGGCCAGCCAGATGGAAGAAATGTGTTTTTAACATCCGACGGAAGAGGCGTAGGTCCATGATGGTACGAATATCGGGGGGCAAGTCGTTCCATGCTATGCTGGTATTGCCATCCTCGGGTGTTTTCCCGTGTATATAGCATGGAATTTTTATTACAACGTTTCGGCAAGATCTCACTTGCCATCCTCAGGCTTCGGTCTATGACTGTGACTGCGAAGGTGTCGCCCTTTCTTAAATCTTGGTGGGGGGGTGGAGTGCTGACTATTGTTGTGAGTGGGTTGATTGGCTGTGCAGCTATATCATGATTGGTAGATTGATGCTGATTGGTCTTATTTGTATGTTTCTCCTTATTTTGAATTTCAACGGCTTGGGTGGAGGGTGGGGCTCGTCTGTTGGTCAGTGCTGGTTTCCAGATGTCTGGTAGGCGGGAGGTGTCATCACGTTTGTTCATATTGTTAGGTTGCTTCTCTATTTCAACGGCTTCTCTGATTATTCTCCTGTTCAGCTGTTCAGCCTTGGAGATCATTTTAGTTCCTTGAAAGTCAATGTCATGTCCTGTAGTTTTGAAATGTTGATAAAGAGATGAGGTATTAAGTTGATTTTTAATGCATTTTTATGTTCTGCGATACGTGCACTTATCCTTCTGTTGGTTTGTCCTGTGTAAGTGGCAGGGCAGATTTTACATGGAATTTTGTAGACCCCTTGGTTTTCTAGCTGGATCTTGTCTTTGGGATTCCTTAGGATATTGGTTATTTTTTGGTCGGTGTTGAAGGCTGTCTTTATGTTGTGCTTGTGGAGAATTTTGCTGATTTTGTCTGTGGTAACTTTAATGCATGGGATGAGGGCAATGCCATTTTCCTGTTCTTTGTCTTGGTTCTTGGGGAGTGTCTCTTTTTGGATTAGTTTGGTGATTGTTTTTCTTCGGAATCCATTGGATATTAATGTATTTGTGAGGAAGCGTAATTTGGTTTTCAGGTGGTCTTTGTCAGCTAGGCATTTAGTTCTGTGTATGAGGGTTTTGGCTACAGAGTTTATCTGTGCAGGGTGGTGATGGGATTGTGCATTTAGGTAGCGGTTGGTGTGTGTGTTTTTCTGGTAGATGGTGTGTCCCAGGGAGCCATTAGGTTTTTTGAAGATTAGGACATCTAGAAAAGAAAGTTGGTTGTTAGCTTCTATTTCCATGGTGAATTGTATGTTGGGGTGTAGTAGGGGGTGTAGTATTAAGGAAGGAGACATACTGTTTCCTTTTCTGCCTTTCGACCCATCACCAGAGACCATCTAGACAGAAAGCCAAGAATTCCGTTGTGTGATTTCTTTAATATGTGTGTTAATTTTTATGAGCTGATCAATAAATAAATCAGAGACTAGGATAGATCTATTTTGAGCTTTGAATCCCAGTATGAGTATGACTAGCTGATGAGAGCTAAAAAGCTCGAAATAGATCTATCCTAGTCTCTCTGATTTATTTATTGATCAGCTCATAAAAACTAACACACACACACACACACACACACATATATAAAACAATTCAATTAATTGTCAGTGGTGTCCTTGTAAGTGTCAATGTGAAATGGATACTCTGCTTTTGTTTCATTCAAACAAAACTGAAATGCATTTGTTTTCAATTATGCAAGAAAGCGAAATGATACACCCTATTATTTATCTCTGTACAAAGGAAGAACAATAATAAAATCTGTTAATCCTTTGGTTGATTCCCCACTTCTCATCAAAATTCCATTATCAGTCAGTCCTGGAATTTTAATTGCTTCATGAATGGAATGGGGGGAAAGTTTCCCAGTATTTATGACCTATTTTCTCTGACCTGCACAAAGGAGTCTGTAAGACACTCAAATATCCTGTTTGTTTTGCTTCTGCCTTTTGTTGTGGGTCTGCAGTTATAGTATGTCTCATTTTGCAATTTTCTTTCCCATATACATTAGTCATTCTTTAACAAAAATTTCAAAACTGAAAGCTAAATCATGTAGCCTATATTACATTGTGATGTCTTGGGATACAGCCCCTAATTTTGTTTGAAGCATGTCACCTGATGTGCAAGGAGTCTATTTTTAAGGGAAAGATTGAATGCTTTCACTAAAATATAAAACGTTGGCATATGTATAGGCTTTGATTCTCCTTTCTACAGTATTTCATCTTTTGAAACATGCATTTTCTGGGAAAAGCTGCTTTGTGCAAGCAGATATAATCCTAGATAATATATTCTTGCATGCAGAGAATCAAATGGCAAATTAATTTGAATGAGAGATCAAACTGCAAACTTTCCAAATTGTATCTTGCAAATTACAGCGTATTAAAGAATTCATATGGAGTACTATATAGCTTTGTGCTTGAGATATTGAGTGATTGCCTTTTTTGTTCAATTGATTGATTTGTATGCAGACTCAAAATCATATAAAATGGAGAAAATTCAAACACCTGTACCTCTCAAATTCATATTTGGCACTAGTCAATAATTAATTTAATTATTTTACTTGGTTTAACATAAATTGCATAAATTGTTGATTTTATTGTATGCTGCTCAGACTCGCTTTATGAGAGATGGATGGCCATATACTGTACATTTGATTAAACAAATAAACCTAGCCAGACAACGGAAGGAGTATAGGAAAAGGCAGTTGCACAGAGAAACCAGTCTGGAACTATCCATTGCTCTAAAGCAGGGGTTCCCAAACTTGGCAACTTGAAGACTTGTGGACTTCAACTCCCAGAATTCTCCAGCCAGCAGAGCTGTCTGGAGAATTCTGGGAGTTGAAGTCCACAAGTCTTCAAGTTGCCAAGTTTGGGAACCCCTGCTCTAAAGGAACAAAACAACATCCTGATGTGTACTTGGAAACAGATTGGTAACTAGTGCAGTTTCCTAAGCAGCGGGTCTTATAAGCATGTCATGATACATCCATCATCCCTAGGTGGCCACATTTTGCATCAGCTATAGCAGTGATGGCGAACCCTTTTCTTATGTCATGCCAAAAAAATTTGTGCACAATCTTCTCTGCCCCTGCATGTAGGCACAACCCCTCGCCAGACTCCGGAGGCTTTCCTGAAGCCTAGGGAGGGCAGAAACAGCTTCCCCCAGCCCACTCCAGAGGCCCTCTAGAAGCAAGAAATGGATAATTTTTGAACTCCCAGTTGGTGCGTTGAGGCTGTTTTTCACCCTCCCCAGCCTCCAGAGGCTTTCCTGAAGGCTGGGGAAGGCAAAAATGGCCTCCCCTGGCCCTCCAGAAAGGCAAAAAGTCAGCTGACTGGCACACACATGCATGGTGGAGCTGATACCTGGCATGCCACCAAATATGGCTCCACTTGCCACCTGTGGCACGCATGCCATAGGCTCGCAATCATGGAGCTATAGCTTCAGAATGCATCTCTCTCTCTCTCTCTCTCTCTCTCTCTCTCTCTCTCTCTCTCTCTCTCTCTCTCTCTCTCTCTCTCTCTCTCTCTCTTTTCCCCCTCATCTATCTAGCATGTATCTATCCAGTGGTGAAATTCATTTTTTTCCCCTACTGGTTCTGTGGGCATGGCTTGGTGGGCATGGCTTGGTGGGGATGTCATGTGCCTGAGTGGGCATGGTTACATCACTCACAGCAACCCACCAAGTCACTTCCACCAAGCCACACCCACAGAACCGACAGAAACGTTCGACCAGCCAAGTCTTCTAATGTTGAACCTGGCTGCTTCTTGCCTCCTTCTCATGTTTGCTCTGTGTGTATGAAGCCGAGAAGGAGGAGAGAAGCAACCATGTTGAATGCTCCATCAGCGAAAAGCCAAACTTTTCTCCCCCCCCCTTCACAGCGGAGATGCTCAGAAGGCAGCCACCAGCCCCAGCCTGCCCCTTTATGGTCCCCCCTCCCTCCCAGGATTGTACCTGAAAGACTTTGGCCTGGGCCGCTGTCCCTCTGGCTGCTGCCATTTTCCTGGCCAGGTCTGCCCCCAGCCCCACAAGTGAACTTTGCCTGCAGGTGCGGCTCATGGCTGGACCTGGCCAGGAGAATGGCAGTTGCCAGAGGGATGATGTTACAGTGGAGCTGCTCAGAAGGTAGCTGAAAATGACTGCTGGTGGCTGCAGGTTTCTCGGCGCAACAGGTGGCCGAGCCTCACTGTGTCCCCACACACACACACACACACCAAGGCGCGAAGGTAGGTAAGTGAGGCAGGCGGCAAGCAGGCAGATCCTCATTTTACAGACCTCAGAAGGATGGAAGGCTCAGTCAACCTTGAGCTGGTCGAGATAAAACTCCCGGCAATGGGCAAAGTTACCCTGAAATGCTGCACTCTGCCACCACAGCTAATGATACAGCCAAAAGCAAAATTAAATGTTAACAATTAGGTTCATTTTTGAGAATCCATTATTTCTATTGTTATAGGAAACCACAAAGTTTTGTTATTAACCAGAGTGACAATAACCTGTTCTATAGTCTATTCTGTCTTTAACTGAAGATTTGAGAATCATATCCTAAAAGATTGAAGCTACAGAGTCTTACCATTCTACCAGCTGAGCTCTTGCAAATACATGTCATGAGTTGAAGCAATCAATATTTTTACAGGGATTTTAATCGCTATATTCATCTGTCCATATCCTATCCACAAAGAAAGTAAAAAGACCATGAAGAAACATCTTGCTTTTGAAATATATTTTACATTTTCCTGCCATCGATTGCTTTGGTTTTTCTTCACTCTCTCTCTCTGCAGATATTATTTTCCAACCTTGTGTCACTCCATGGAAATGGAAGCCTGATCTAAATCAGATCTGTGTACAACATGCATCTAAGTATAGCTATCCTCTCTTGCTATTGCACTTCTTTAAATGGAAGATTCCTCTGATTGATTTTTCAGCTCTTAAGAAGGCTACTGAGAAGTTTAAAACAGAAATGGCTAATCTCTGGCTAACAATATTGCAAATATTGCAAACTTGCCCCCAGCCTTGCTAATCAAATTCAGCAGCAACTACGGACATTTGTGGAAAGGGTTGGGTATGACAATAGCCACCAAAATAAAACATCTATTTTATTTCAAGCTTACTCAAAAGGGCAAGCTTGAAATAAATATTTTTTACAAAGTACTGAGATATTTTTATTCCCGGTATGAAGATTGTCTGAACCTTGCAGCAAGCCCACATTCTAGCACAAACCTCTCCACATCCATGGTGCTGCAATGTCACTTGTGGAAATGAAGCGTAGCAGGTGCAACTTGCAAGAATTAGATGGGACTCCCAGGCAATTTGAATTGCCTTGTTGCAGGGTAAACTTGAAATGTGGGAAGGTTTTTCTGTGGGAAGGTTAGAAAGCTGCTCAGGGAGAATGTAGGCTATTTTCTCCAGACACAAAGAAGGACTTGCCAAGTTATAGAACTGAATGATGATAAGGAGAAAAGGGGGACCTGTGCTAAGCCTGCCCAGATCTTTCCTTCAATAGCTGTTCCTCAAGGAAAAGGGCTGCAAGGAAATGTTCCTGCAGAGATCCTTCTTCCTATTTCCCTCAATAAGAAGTGCAGTTCCGCCTGGCAACAGATAATTCCCTGCTTCAGAAGCAGAAAGAGAAGAGCCAATCTTTTTATGGAGATCTGTGACTAATACCTGTTCATAATTTGGAGCTGATGCATAACATTTTCTCCCTGTGGACATCTGTGCTGAAAGAAAATAGTGGACCGGGGGAGGAGAAGGAAGAAATACTCTCCTTTGAAAAAGAAGAAAGGGAATGTCAATTTTTGCATAAAAATGTGTGTGTGCATGCATGTGTGTAGATACATACACACGTATACAGAGATAGATACACATTCATTTAGAAGTGACGAGCATAACTTAAATATAACTATTGATGGTTTTTAAATAGAATAAATTTAAAATGTAGGAGACATTTTGAGATCCTATCAGCATGAGGGGATCATGCATATAGCATTTTAACGGGTACATAATGCACATACATACAATTTGGGGTGTCTGTGCATTAGCAATCTCACTACACACACACACACACACAGGGCATGAAATGCTTTAATCTTCGCTACCGGTTTGGAACTGACAGCACGTGCATGCACGCACTTGCTTATGTGCAGAGCTTCTGCGCATGTGCAGAACCTGATGCGCATGTGCAGAGCGTCCATGATAATGTCTGGGTGGGTGGGCAGAGTTCTATAACTTTAGTATTTGTGTGTGTGTGTGTGTGAGAGAGAGAGAGAGAGAGGTTTCTGAGCTGATCAATAAATAAATCAGGGAGACTAGTATAGATCTATTTCAAGCTTTTTAGCTCTCATCAGCTAGTCATACTCTTACTGGGATTCGAACCAGGGCAGTATTAACTGTTAGGCAAATGCCTTACCACTTGAGCCACCAGGTTCTCTTCCTGCTCAGCTGAGACCGGAGGATAAGTATATACTTTGTTCCACAACACCCTGTTAGGCCCAAATTAAGGGAGGAGACATACTGTTTCTTTTTCTGCCTTTTGGCTCATCACCAGAGACCATCTAGACAGAAAGCCATGAGTTCCGTTGTGTAATTTTTTTATATATGTGTGTTACGTTTTTGAGCTGATCAATAAATACTAGTCTCCCTGACTTATTTATTGATCAGCTCAAAAATGTAACACACATATATAAAAAAAATACACAACGGAACTCATGGCTTTCTGTCTAGATGGTCTCTGGTGATGAGCCAAAAGGCAGAAAAGGAAACAGTATAGGTATATAGGTACTGAAAATTTAAAATCACTGCTTTGTCATTAAGTTTATATTCTGTCTTTGTGGAGGCTCACAATGTTCTAATGCACCATTTGGTAACCAAAAAACTTACTTTAAACCAGCCATAAATTTAGGGAGAGAAACCTAATAGCACGAGCAGGAAATTTTTAGCATAAGCACAATGGGATAGGAACTTTATTATTTAAGTTATTTTGATCTTCTTCCCTTTAAAAAGCCTCAGTGGCATAAGACCATAAATATAGGTGCATTTTAAATTTGGAAGTGCCACAAATAGTGCTTAAAAACGCACTTGAGTGCCTAAGTAGCTGCTGTAGCTTTTATTCAGACAGCAAGTAGATAAATAAATAAAAGCTGAATTTCATACCCACAAAATATGAAAAAGCAAAATAATGAAGGACAGCCTTTCGTGTCTTTTTGTTCTTCCTCTGTGTTTGGCAAACCGTGTTTCCCTGGCCGTTCAATAATCAGTTAGCAGTCCATTAAAAAAAAAAAAACCTTCTTCCCTGATATTTTATTTATTGTATTAAGGATGGATTTCATTAGAGGTGTTTCCCTCTTTTTCATTTATTATGAAGTTATGAAAAAAATAGTGGAATTAAAGAGATGGTGCTTCAAAAGAATTTAGTATGACTCATTGGAATAGTATACCGGTAGTGGGTGCCTACCAGTTCGGACCAGTTTAGCTATCTGACAGTGGTTTGGCAGGCTGGGTCGCTGGAACTGGTAGCGACCCAGGCCTATCATGCCCCCAAACTGGTTTTCCGGGTGGCGTCATAGGCAGCGCCATCTTGTTTTTTATTCTGCACATGCACAGAACAATTTTAATTGCATTGCGCATGTGCGTGCACTGCACGCACATGCACTTTGGGCACAGTGTGGACATGATTGAACTGGCAGTAGTGCCTGATGGAACCCACCCCTGTAATATACGTACTGCTGATGGTTGATCAGCAACCATGCAAAATGCTAGGAGTGCCTTGGCTGTATATTATTTTACCTCTCTCCATATTTGGTATATAAGCATGCCAGGAAAACGATTTAAAAAGTTTGATAACATGATTTCTAGTCATAATGTATAAAGCCTACACTTAACTTTGCATTGCCTGGAACAGAAGGCATTTGCCACTTGGTGTATTTATATGAAAGGTACAAATGAGGGAGGAGTGGAGAGATGGTACATGCTGAAGGAAGATTGGGATGGTCAGTAAATTTCCCCCTAAATTTAATCTGCTTTAATTTAGTAAGATATTCTGACTTTAAATGATTTCATTTCATTTTTAAAAAAATTTAGAAAATTTATATTGCCACTTTCTTGCACAACTCAAGGCGGCTTACATGGATAAAAAATAAACATAATAAAAAGAAAAAATAATAAAAAAATAACCCACCACCCCAGTGACAACACACATTCATACAAGCCATTTAATGGGCTCCATTGCGCTTTGCGTTTCCCAGGCACACTGGCAGAACCACACCTTCCTCTACTTTCTTGAGTATCACCAATTCTGTCTCCTGTGGAGGAAGCTATATTCATGTCCACTTGTAGCATTGAAAAATACTATACTGTATTAGATCAAATAGAGAGTTGTACTCACACTGAGAGTTGTAATTGGGAAGCGGTGACTCAATGACTAAGATACTGAGCTTGTTGATCAGAAAAGTCAGCAGTTCGGCAGTTCGAATCCCTACCACTGCATAACGGAGTGAGTTCCTGTTACTTGTCTCAGCTTCTGCCAACCTACCAGTTCAAAAGCATGTAAACATGCAAGTAGAAAAATAGGGGCCACCTTTGATTCTGTGTGCTTTCGACCTTTAGCCATGCTGGCCAATGACCATGGAGATGTCTTCAGACAGTGCTGGCTCTTCAGCTTTGAAATGGAGATGAGCACCGCCCCTAGAGTCAGGAATGACTAGCATGTACGTATGTGCAAGGGGAACCTTTACCTTTACCTTACTCACACTGAATTATAGTTCATTTTCAGATCCAGCAGTAAACTTGGGGAACAAAAGGTAGGAATGTAGGATGTTAAGATGCAGAGGGCCAGACAAATGTTGCACTTGCTCAAAGCAACAAAGCCGGCCTAGCGTAACCTCCCGCTGGGACTATTTTAGACAGTTTTAATTTGGGCATTTTAATTGGATTTTAGCATAGGATGGGAATTTAATATGTCTTTTAAATTTTGTATTTTGTCATTTTGTATGTTTTTTAAATTCCTGTGCGCCGCCCTGGGTCCTCTCCAGAGAAGGGCGGGGTATAAATTTAATTAAAATAAAAAAAAAATTGCATATATCTAAGTAGAAAATGTTTAAAGATCCTCCAAAATGTACCAGGTTGTGAAAAAATACCGAATTAGTGAATTCATCATTTTGAGAGTTTCTTGAATTTCCTGAGATTATAATGAAGTCTTGATACAGGCCCATTAACAGGACATTGACATTTGCTTCAGGAGTACAAGACAGTGCATAGAGTACTTCCTCCTTTATTTTTTCAACATAACAATAAACTGTGGGTAAGTTAGGTTGAGAGAAGTAACTATTCCAAAGCCAATCCATGAGTTTCTTTGGTTCAAGCTAGGCTGTATTCTATGTTTTCACCACACTAGCGCTAGTCAATTTATACATGGATCACGTCTGCATAAAGATTAAGAAAATGAACAATGGGGTAATACATAACGGGATTTATTGTAGAAGATGCCATGGAAAAAAAGAGGTGTATTTCTGTTTTGGTTTTGTTCTGTTCATAAATTAATGCAGAAAGGGACCAATTATATTTTTAACAAATAAAATGTGAAACTGAACAAACCCAAAACTGATCTCCATTACTCAGAGTAGGGCAATAGGTCCCGTATCTGAAGAATTTATATAAGGATACAACATCAGGAAAACATAATCCTCTAATCTTGTTATTGCAGATCAGATGTTTTAAAGAGAGTCTAAATATTTATTAATATTCTCGAAGGTATTTGAATAATCATGTTTCAGGGTATTAAAATTGCTGAGTTTATGCCCAAAGCAGTCATAATGAAGATAATTTCCAGGTAATAAGCAAAATGGCTTAAAATGTCATTTTGCCTTGTAGCAAAATCCCATGGTTCAGATCTTGGAACCAGAAATTCTTATTGAAATGTTTAATATTTGCAAGGGTTTTTTTTTGTTCTGGGAAGAATATAGAGTTAATGATAAAAATGAACAATCATTTTACAAGATTGTAGAAATACTTTGTTCATTATTAGTGGAAAATACAATAATACTGAGAAAATGTGGAAATTATTATGGGGGAAAATTTAAGTTGATAATTTTATAGTTACCTCACATTTTTTTGGATAGAAAAATTGAAATAATAAAACCAACTTGGCTGATTATTGAGGTTTATAATTTGCCTTTTAGCTCTAGGAGTTAGAACAGCAATATTTTTACCTATTTTTTTTCTCCTGCTAATAACCTATTTCTGTCTCTTGTTTACACATTTGTACATATTTAGAACTACTAGCTACATCGGATGAATCTACTGTCTATTTTGCAATTGATAAATTAAAATTGATAATTAGTAAAATGTCAATATTGGGCAAAAATTCACTACAAAAGACAAAGAGAAACCTTTGTCTTTTTTGAATGAGAAGAAGGAATTGAGATTTATTTCTAAGATTAGAAAAGGGACTATTATAATATTCAGGAAGCTCCTATATTCTACAATAGATATATAAGAATGAGATCTATATTAGCTTGGAAGCTTTCAATTTTTAAGTAGGATAAAATTAATATAAATCCCTATATACAAACATGTTTTTTTCCTGTTTTTCCTGTGTTTATCTGCAGTTTGAAAAAGGCTACAATTTTCCTGTTTGTACTATGAGCACTAAAGAGTTTAAACCAAGTCACATTATTTCATCAGCCCTTTGGTAGATTTGACTATAGGTGTGATTAAGAAAAACACATATTTGCTTCAATTTAATTTCTTCTTTCTATAGATTCAACAAATCTATTCTATTTCGTTTCTTAGTACTTTGTTCATCAAAAAACTGTAATTTGTAAGTAATCAGGGCCCCCAACTTGTTCTCAGCAAGTTCTGTGATGTAGCCTTGGTGAGAAATCTTGGCATCTTATTATACTTAATCCTTTTCTTGAGACCAACCAATTCATCTTTTTACACATCTCTCTCTGTGTATATTAGTTTTCAGAAATTCTGCAGGGTTTCATCTAGTTATCCAATTATTCACTACAGACAATTTCCAATGTGCATGGTAGCTTAATATGTAAGACATTTCTTCCCAAATACTGTATGAAATAGAATGTTATACATACATGTGTTTTAATGGGAAAAATCTGCCTTTATAACCATAGACTATAAGGGCTACAGTGTAGCTATTCTGCATAAATCTCATTTGATCCCTTGCACATATAATAAAGTAGAAACATCTCTTGCAATAAATAACAAGAAGGAATTTATAAGATGCTTTTCATTCATTAAATTTTCCCAGAGCAGAAAGAAGAAAACAAAACTTTAAGTCACCCAGGTTGTGCAGTTTTCTTAAGCTTTCACAGAGTCAGAAATCTAGAACTATAATGTCTCTTTATAGTGAACATATTAGCATTTTGTTTTGAGTTGGATGTGCTTAAAGCCTTGACCAACTTATTACAAAACTAATTTTGCAGTTCAATATCCAATTTAGATGTCTTTGAATTTTTTATTTATGACTAACACCCAACTGCACTTCTTTTTGCTACTCTGTACTTAATAAACCCTAAATATGATTTTAAACAGGTATTTGGTTCCAGTTTATGTTTTGGGGATTGTGATCCAGTAATGTATTTTAAAAGGCTTAGGCCTATGCAGATTGATTAAACTGTCTAATTGTAAGCATGAGTGTTTGTATGTGCTTTAATTAGCAGACAAAAAAAATATCTTTATTCAGACTTGCTCTTATACCTCTGGTAGGTGAGTAAAATAAGGTGGTACTATGTAGCATTTTTCAACCTAGCAAATTTTATTAAAAGGCATGAGCTTTTGTGAGCTACATTTAACTTCATCCAATTTATGGAGTGAGTAAATTGATGTTGGATTTAAAAGGACAGGTAGGGAGAGGGACAAATAGATTAACAGATCCAGGTCACATATGATTGAGACCTCCTCCTCCTCCCCTCTCCCTCCCTTCCTCCCTCCCTCCCCACTCTCTTCATTTGCTGGTAGCAGCAGTGCAAAGCTAGTGGATTCATTCTCTAGCTCAGGGGTCTGCAAAGTTGGCTCTTTTAAGACTGGTGGACTTCAACTCCCAGAATTCCCCAGCCAGCAAAGCCAGCAAAGGGAATTCTGGGAGTTGAAAATCCACCAGTCTTAAAAGAGCCAACTTTGCAGACCTCTGCTCTAGCTAAAAGGAGATTGTTAGTTCATGGAAGTTGCTGAAAACATGATAAAATTTGATGAGAGATTCATTTCCATGAATCCAGATGATGAGAATGTTATGAATGAATCTTAGTCAGACTCCTCTTCACATTGTGATAAAGAAACACCTGCTTTCTGGTATTTCACAGATTTTGCAGCTTTATAGAGAAGACTATCCAATCTATGCCTAAATTAAAATTAAAGAAACAAGCTACCGGTATATAGTTGTTCATCACAGTGAACAATTACACAAACATCTAAATATTATTTTGTGATATTATAGGATATTATATTTAATTAGCAATAGTTTGATTTTTCATTATTTTATATCTGTTCCTATCATTTAATAGAAACTTTTATGCAGATATGAGTATTTTTAATGATGGTGATGGTAACCAATGGTTGAAGCCTTCTGTGACCACATTGTTAGTGACTGAGCACTGGGCTTTCTCACAGTTCTTCACTTCAATTTTAGTTTTGTGGTATGTTGAAAAAAATCTAAGAAAAAAGAAAAATCCTCCTCTTCCTCCTCCTCCCTCCCTCACCTCTCCCTCTGTTTTTTGGTAGCAGTATATCCTGTTGATGGTTAGTTTCTTTTCTTTTGTGTGTTATAGGATTTCATCCAAGTATAGGAAGTAAAGAAGATTACAGACTGTGGAACTATGACTGTACAATGAAATATATCCCATAGTTGAAGTAAATTGAAGACCCCACCCCCACCCCAATATTACAATTTCACCATGTTTATTCTTAGATTACAGGAGAATGAAAAAAAAAGTGCTGAATTACATTTTAGCATAGTGATATTTCATTTTATTTCATTTATTTCATTTTATTAAATTTGTATACCGCGCCACTCTCCCAAAAAGGGACTCGAGGCGGTGTCGCGATAATATTTAAAGTATTATCACTTGAAATTTGAGGGATCATGAGGGTATTTATGTCATCTAAGTATTTATTAATTTAAATTTTATTCATGAAGTGGGCAGCTATATAAAATAAATATGTATATATCAATATACCAGTTTCTGTGAAAGGTTTATGTTGTGTGTGTGTGAGAGGGGGGGGGAGAGAGGGAGAGAGAGGGAGAGAGAGAGAAAGAAATATTTAGATAGATAGATAGATAGATAGATAGATAGATAGATAGATAGATAGATAGATAGATAGATAGATGCAGAGATGCATACAAGCAAAGAAACAGGATGCATTGGTTTGTTTTTTTGTCTTTCCAGTATTTTCAGGCGTCTTTCCCAAAACTAAAGTTCAAAAGTGTCAATACTCTTCCTGCCTTGCTTCTTCAAAGTTTAACTTTCATTTCATTGGAGTGTCACAGGGAATACCATGGCTTGTATGAAGCTGATCTTTTGAGGGATAGGAACATCGTGGCATTTTTTCAAAGTCTTCATGGCTGCTCTGGTAAATGCTAGTCTGAAATCCTGTACATATAAATTATAAACAAGAAGACTGGAAGTTAGGATTGCTACCTCTCTTCCTTCTACATGTCTTCTAAACATTCTTCTCTAAATGGGTTTATTTGCTGATTTTAATAATTTCAATGAGGTTGGTACCTTTTTGAAATATAATGGACATTCTATACTGAACTTCTGAGTAAGCTTTTTGGAGTTCAGAGGCTTACTAATTGTTAACAATTGTATATTTTCTTTAACTGCATCATGTGGAAGTCTTAGACTATGTCAGAGGTGGGTTTCTGCTGGTTCACCCTGGATCTGGCAAACCAGTAGTGAAGGAGGCAGGAGGCTCCACCCATCCATTCAGACGCTTCTGCACATACTGGTTTGCTTGCGTACATACACGAGCAAACTGGTAGTAAAATAAATTGAAACCCACCACTGCTCTACATTTATAAAGAAGACAGTTTCAGGATTATGTTCCTAAATATAACCAGGTTGCTAGTCATAAGAATATGCAGCAGCAGTTAAAACTACATAACATTTAAAACAAAGCAAACATAAAGAAACACAACATTAAAAACTAAGAGTGCAGGAGAGGATTTGAATAAAAGCAAACCCAACCAAAGGTTTTAGCACATTCTACATTTGCCTTATTTTCTCTATTTCCTTCTTTTTCTTACCTCATGGGATTTTCTTCAGCAACACAAATCACCGAGATTTTCCTCTTCTTGATGTTCAGTTACAAAAGCTGTGACATTATCACATTGCTTTTTTTAAAAAAAAAATATTTTTGATCCATACTTATCGCTTTCATGACAAGTTGCATTTTCTTGTGTACTTAAGAATGAAAAATTTGTCTGAATATTGCTTTATCCTACTTCAAAAGTAGTAAAATATACATGTATTTTTCTCTTGTTTCTTATATAGTGCTTACTATAATATTGTTTAATACAATATTTCTATAAGAAGGAGGATTATATAAATTCTGTCTGTTTTATTTCCCCATATACATACATAGCATCATAAAAGCAGCAACTAAATTTTCAAGTGAAAAATGTTAGGCTTTAAAACTGTCATTAAATCATGTAGTTATGCTCAGGAAACCTTCCGATTAATCATCAATATATGTAGCATGTCTGTAAAATAGACTGTCCTTGAAAGAAGAAATGTGAGTTTCTGAGACTGACTTTAATGGCAGCATCTTCCATTAAGATTACAAAATTAATTTGTTTTGGGAATTCTAGTGAGAGGTCCAGTACAAATACTGCCAATTTAAAACAAAGAGAATGGGAACCCCTGACTTACTTACAGCTCTTTTATTGACACATTAAGACCAATTAAAATGTTGCAAAGCATCAGATTTCAAATCAAAAACTCTTCCCTGAAACAAGACTATTCATCAAAACTGGGCTTTTCATCAAAACTCACTAATCAAAACTCATTAAAACTGCACTCTGAAAAGAGTGCAACAAAGAGCAACAAAAATGATTAGAGAGGTGGAGGCTAAAACATATGAAGAATAGTTGCAGGAATTGGATATGTCTACTCTAGTGAAAGGAAGGACTTTTCATTACAGGAGATATGATGGCAGTGTTCTAATATTTGAGGAGCTTCCACAAAGATGAGGGGGGAGGGAATTATTTTCCAAAGCACCAGAAGGCAAAACAAGAAGCAATGATGGAAACTAATCAAAGAGAGAAAGAACCCTAGGAGAAATTTCCTAATAGTGAGAACAATGAACCAGTGGAATGGCTTGCCTTCAGAAGTTGTGGGTGTCCCATCGTTGGAAGCTTTCAAGAAGAGATGGGACAGCCATTTGTCTGAAATAGTATTGACTCTCCTGCTTGAGCTTGGGGTTGGAAAAGATTCCTTCCAACTCTGTTATTCTACTCTCTATTATAGAAAGAATTAACAAGCTTAAATGGAAAATAGCTTGCTGCCAGTTTTTGTTTTGTTTTGCTTATACAAATATGTATATTCGTCATCATGTGAAACCAACATTTTGGTGGTTATATTGGATGTATTTAAAGATGCAGTTACAATTGATGCCATACAGTAGTAGAATAGCAAGCAAAGAAGAAGCTCAGCTAAAATCTAAGTAAAAATAATATCCATTAAAAAATATCTCCAAATCTTTTTGAGATTTCATACAAGAGTGTTGAAAGGTTTTTTTTAAAGGTATTATTGGTGTTTATTTATTTATTTATTTATTTTATTTCATTAAGTTTATACCCCACCCTTCTCCTAAAAAGGACCCAGACAAAGTGTTTAAAAAGTTATCTTTAAAAACCTCTTGTTGTCTAGCCACAATGCATTTGGAATTAAAAAGTAAATACCAGTACAACGTCAATTTTAAGTGCAAGTAAGGGTATTGATTGAAATGATATTTATCTCCAAAGTTGTAATGTAAATATTCTGAAAAAAGGCTTTAGTGATTACTTTTGAAACATATTTGAAAAAAGAATAATAATAATAAAAATGTTTGTGCAGAATAATATAATGGAGAGTACTCCTCTTCGCCCAAGTTTTATTCTTGATTTTTTTTTCATTAGGAACAACAGGGAATTAAATAAAAATATGGATGTATGAATAAATCTGTTTTGACCCTGTTCTATTGAATTAGACAATTGCGTTGAAGAGATGTATTATATCATATTTCGTTCTAAGCCAGGATAGGGTGATGTCCCATCCCACAAATTTTAACAAGTATTTTTAAGATCGACTTTGAAATGAGATCATCCTATAATGATTTACAATGATGTAGTTACATTTTGGCTACTGTGCAATATCATTCTGAACTGTCATAAGAGTAGATATTTGATTGAGTCTACGTTGTCTGAAAGATATCTGTCCCAAAATGCAGACATGCCATCTGAAGCAGAATTAATAGACCACTTCCAATTAACTTAAATGGTGGAGATGTTAGGGAGAATGTAACGATGCCCTTCCCAACGAATATGAAAATCCATTTAAGTTTCAAGACTGCCAAAAAATCCTACTATATGATGTGGAAGCTGACAATACAACTCAGAGCTTGTGCTGAAAATTTTACTTTAAATAAAAAGATGTACTATTCCAATATATTATAACATCGCCTAGGTTCTTAGGGAAAGCTTGATGCAATGAAGGCCAACCAATCTAAAGAATTGGCAGCTACAAACAGATGAAGAATAAAAAAGGCATTGAAAGAATATTTGAAGGACAGTGAGGAAGATGCCCTAAAACTCTATATGATGAAGGCTTACTGAGAACTAAAGAAAACAAACTTCTGAACAAGGGAGACCAAATTAAGAATAATAACAATAATATTATGGCCAATACATTTAAAATATTTTTAAAAGCTAGCAAACAAAGCAGATGACCAGTCCTGGAAAGAGATAACAAGGCTAATTCTGGCTGCAAAAGACCAATCTTAAGAACAAATGCATAGAAAGCCAGAATTGAGCAGAAAGCAACAGGCACCTCTGCAAAGAAGCTGAAGAAACAACGGCATGCCAAATTAGCAACAATGGTGAACTGGAAGAACTGCAAGAAATACCATTTGCCTGCAAGAAAAAATTGCTGGGACTACAAAATAGATGAAGTAATAGGCAATGTAGATGTTGAAATGCTCTGAGACTTCAGAAGTCAAACAGATAAGCACCTGCCACCAAACACTCCATACTTGACAATACTGTCAGTAAGGAAGACAAAAATGTCTGGATAGTAGATGTGGCAATACACAGAGATAGCAGAAGAAAAGACAACTCACAAAATATAAAGACTTACAAATAGAAGTCAAACAACCATGGCAAAAGAAATCAAAGATAGCATAAAGAATAATAGGAGCTTTGGGTACAATTCCAAAACAACTGGAACACCATTTGAACACTATCGGCATTGACAAATTCACCATCAGTCAATTGCAAAAGCAGCTTTACTTGGAACTGTTCAGATCCTGTGACAATACTTTTAACATTATATGCAACATTGTTTACCTATTCCATATCCTTGGAAAGGACTATGACAGGTGGATAAAAATACTATCTGGTTGATGGGTGGCATTGTGCAAAAGGTACAATGATGAGCACAGGTTTCAATAGATCAGGTAATTTCATTGAAAACCAAACCTATTCTAAGTTTGCAAAATCCACTCCTCTTAGTTTGTAAGGGAATTACTTTTATCCATTTAGCATGTTTCCAGTGTTTTAATTTCTGGTTCCTCTTTTTTCTTTTTAATCATAGTGGCATCTTAAATCTTAATATACTGATTGCAGAGGGCAATGCAACTATGTGAGGTGATGGGTATGTAGCCAGTTGACATTAAATCACAGTAAAAGGGACCGGCGTAATCAACAAATCTCCCACACAGCTAATTTACAGACTGTATACATTGATGTCCCTTATTCCATGAACATGAAATGAAACTCTTTGATTGAGGTTTCTTTTTAGTAACGGGTAGTCCTTGTCAAAGCCCTCCTGCGTATGCCCTCCTCCTTCATTCACTTGCAAATCACTGGGTGTTTGGTACAGCCAAACCCCCACCCACCCCACCCACACTCCTCTTTCCCTCCCAACGTTCACATTCCTTCACACCTTCCGCCCCTGTTCCCCAAAGCTTCCGATACAGCGCTGGCTCCTGCTTCACCAGTAGCAAGAGCTCTTAGCCTAGAAAGGATGGTGCTTTTTTAAGCAGAGGTTCTGAACCCAAATCAATCAGACCGACGAGGTGGGGGAGTCTACGGCTGCAGTTTGCTACTTGCTGAAGTTAAAAGTGATGCAGAAGGAGGGAGGCAGGCACAAGGAAAGGGAGTGGGAGAGAGAGCGAGAGCGGGGGAGGAAGGTCGGTGTAGACACAGCATTGGAGCTAAGATCCACAGGCAGATGAGGAACTAAAGCAACCTTGAACAGCGTTAGCTGGAAGTAAAGCTTCAGCCGCTTTCACCAGCAAGACGGAGGTGAGTGCTCCCTCTCGGTTCGTCTTAGATTCGCGAACAACAGGCTTCATTTGAATGTTAGACACTGTATTTTTTTATTCTCTCTCTCTCTCTCTCTCTCTCTCTCTCTCTCTCTCTCTCTCTCTCTCTCTCTCTCTCTCTCTCTCTCTCTCTCTCTCTCTCTCTCTCTCTCTCTGTCTCATATTTTTGCGGCGGGATGGAAAAGATGCATGAAGACAGAAATAAAAGGCGTGCGCCGAGAAATGGGTAGTCAGCGACAAGAGCTACTACACATTTTTGAAACTTGAACTCCGATTTAAAGTGTTTCCTTGCGCACTTGCATGCAAATGCACACAGGAAGGACATGCATGGAATCCATTGGACAGTTTGCCAACAGGAATGAAGCTGGATTCTAGATGTTGCCAGAGCTGTTTCAGTCGAGCGGGATTTTAAACTTCTGCTTAATTCATAGGCTTCATTTCTTGCATGCAATATTTCTATAGAGATATTACTTGATCTGCCTAAGGAGCAAGAACAAATCTTAATAAATTATTAATAAATAACAAGTCTATATTATTTTAATTAGCCAAATGGGGGAAAGATGTATCTAGTATTTTCTGTAAAATAAAAATAAAATAAAATAATTAATATGGACTATGGTTACTTTCAAGGGGCAAAAAATTGGTTGATGCTGATTCTGATTTTACAAAACATGTATTACTTTGACTTGCATTGCTGACAGAGTTCAAGCTTCCAAATATCACAGAACTCCGCTTTAGCATTATTTTTGTTCACAGTGAAAGATGTATGGGTTGAATGCACAGTTGGCAAATTTGAGAGTGGAATAGCTAGGCAAACTTCTTTGCCAACTCATAATATCATTTCTGGACTAGCAATTCTGATCAACAAAGCCACTGAAAGGAAATAGGAATTCAGGAAGAATATCCTAATCAAGATATTTCTTTTTACGGATCTGACTCATCTGAAAGGGTAATTCACTGACAGTTCTCTCACAGGCAATTTCTGTTTGTTTGGTATTGTTTTCCACCTACATTTTCAGTTATGCATGCCAAGAATTCACAGAACATCCAGATCCTCGACTCTGAAATGATGAATGTGAACTGTAAAGGAAATCAATATTCCTCTGCAATTGTAAGGGCTGTCTGTGTACTAAACCCATTCATCCTGTGCCAGGTAGACTTAAATAATGGCTCCAAATAGAAATGGACAAGGATCCTGGTAGGAGGTAATTTACATTTGTGTTTACCATGTTAGAACTCTAAGGGGATCATCTGGGAGTTGATAAAGTTGAAAGAGGACTTGATTTTTACCCCAAAATATCCCACTTATCTTTTTCTCAGAAAGGGAGAACCATTTTAATTTATGCTGATTTTTTTTTTTTTTTTTTGCTCAAGCACAACTACTTATGATTCTATTGATATTTGGGAATTATAGCACTTTCAGGAGATTTAAGAAGATACTTTTGCTTTGGATGTCGGTAGTAGAAATATGTAAAACTTACATATTGTTCAATATGTAAGTTTTAACTCCCTAGCCCAAGGGATGCTTTCAATCTTATATTAAGAATCAACAGTGTGTCAGATATGCCTTTCATTTTGTTTTATATGTGTACTGTAGAACGTTCAGTAAATGTACATTCTCATCCGCCTGTAGACAGTGAAGTGCATTTGAGTGAACAATCCACTGAATATGAAAAAGATGATTTCCACGTTATGATGAGCATTTGATTTATTGTGGGAGGGGGGGGTTGTTTCATAATAGCAGAAAATCAGTTGGCTTTTTATGCACATCGTTTTCTGAAGATCATAGGGATCCCCTACTGAGATCCATCAGGCTAGTGTACATTTCATCCTGAAGAATTTCCTGACATTCTGAAGCAATACCAAGCTAGTGAAACACCAGTTCCTGAAAAATGGGCATATTGACAATAAACAAATGTGATTTGAGAATGGAACTAGATAAGCTATTGGCAAGCAATATGGTCAGTATTTATTAGAAATAATGAAAACTTTTATATCCAAAAGCATGTAGGTAGCATGGACTAGGTTAAATGGTCCAACAAACAACATCAAATCCACTGAAGTAGAATAACTTTCAAACAAAGCAGACCGTGTTAGTATTTAAAACAGTGCATTATGTGAAAAATGGCTTGATTTTGGATGTTTGCTGGTTCTTTCATTATGGAATAAAAAAATCTGGACTTGCTGAGACAAAACAACTTCAGAAGAGCCAATGGAGAGCTTTGTTCTTTGGATAAGAGATGCAGCATTCAATAGAGTGGCAAAATAAAACCAAGATGAAATCTGAGAATCCCCCCTCCCCTTTTTGTATTTAATCTATTATTTTTGAGGCAGAACATTTGTTTATTCCTTAAATAGTTTTATTATAGATAAGTAATACAATATTTCACAGGCTTGCAGATGCCTTGTCAAGCTAAACTTAAATTTTGAAAAGGTTGTTAACATGTTTAATTGATTATTCTGAGAACTGAGGAGGCAGAAATTCTGCAGTAAATTAGATCAGCTTGAGAGAGAAAGGATGGAGGAAAGGATTCTAATAAAACCTGGCATAGAGTTGATGAGCACCAATCACTCAATCCCCTAGAATGATAGACCTGGCAGGTACTAAGTGAAATCATGTGCTGCCATCTCCTGTGAGCCAGGTTCTTTGATATCTAAAGTATCCTTGGCAGATGCCTGTCTGAAATCCTCCAAACGGATTTCACAATATCCCTGTTTAACATATTCTGTTTGAAAACATCTCCTCACCACTCCTTCCCTGGTATTTGTAGGATGCGTGAGAGTACTGTATCTACAGGATGCCACACTGTGATGACTTGTGTCAAAACAAGGATGCCTTCTTTGAAGGAGACCATACAGTAATATGTGGGCAGCATATCCAGTGCATCTAACTAAATTCAAACTACAGATCCAAATTCTTATTCCAGAATTGATGCTGAACATCAGCAGATAAAATTGACCACCATTAACCAACATCATCTTTTTTCATTATTGAGCTTTACTGGTTGAGAGTCAATGGAAAACATAGGTGCTTTTTTTGTAGCAATTAATTATTAGCAATTCATTGCTAATAATTGTGAAGTGAGTAAATATCATAAACTTGCTATGACTCCTTTATATATGTCTTGTTAAAGCTAGTTTATAGAATACCTTTGAACTTATAGTAAATATAGCAATTATTCGTAAGAATTATTTGGTTTTTTAAATGAAAGGAAATTAGCGTTATTTCACAGGATGAATCTTTTCATGTATATTTTTGAAGCATCCCTATTGAGTTTTTCTACCTTCACTGTGAACTCGTTTGGAAAGTCCATAACTACAAACTAGTAAATCACATTTTAGGTTTGTGTTGTGCCCAGCTTGATAGTTGTGACTCAGAATATCATAATCCCATAAAATTGGATTAAATAAGCAAACGATGATTCAGTTATGATGTTAGGAAAAAAATGCTACAAATTTATACTGGGATTTTCTTGCTTATAGTTCAAACTGACAGACAGTTTTATTTGATCCTTGACCATTTAATAGTTATACCTGATATATATAACACTTCTTATTCTGTATTAATTTAGTATTTTTATATCTATCAATTTTTTGAGACTGTGAATACTTTACCATAAAATGATTTTACAATTTTTTCAGCTTCCTGAGGCTGTTGTGTATGAATGTGGTAAATAGTGTAACACGTTTCCTGTGAAAATGATGCATAATATGAAATCATTCTTACTGTCTGAAATAGCGATTTCTGAGTAAGCATGCACAAAATCACAGATATACTTTCTTATAAGACATTCCACTGGGAAATTTAGAGTTACCATATTTCAACTACAGCAATCCAGTCAACAAAAAATGGCTGCAAAAATGACATACATGACTTTAACCTTCTGCTACTCTCTAGTGGCTGTCTGGGAGTTTGCAGCCCAGATCTTTACAAAATGTCACACCTTGATGAGCTAGAGGTCTGCATTTAGGGTTGTTTTTTTTTAATGACATCAGAAACCCTGATTATAAAATTATTTCAGTTTCCTTCCCCTCCCCCCCCCCCCATAATGTAAACTGTGTAAAATCTCATCAGAAATATAAACTTGCTTAGGTAAAGACATTGGCAATAGCCAAGTTTATTAGAAGCACCCCAGAGTGTGACATTAGGAAATTGGAGTTAAGAGGAAGCCAAACTCCAATAAGCATAAGGGCATGAAATAATAAGAACCTGACATTTATGAAATGTGCCTGGAAGAAGGAGTGCAGCTGACATTATTTTTAAATCATTCAATAGGTGGTTGATCTTCTTCTTCTTCTTCTTCTTCTTCTTCTTCTTCTTCTTCTTCTTCTTCTTCTTCTTCTTCTTCTTCTTCTTCTTCTTCTTCTTCTTCTTCTTCTTCTTCTTCTTCTTCCTCCTCCTCCTCCTCCTCCTCCTCCTCCTCCTCTTCTCTCTCTCTCTCTCTCTCTCTCTCTCTCTCTCTCTCTCTCTCTCTCTCTCTCTCTCACTCGTTGTATGACTTAGAGCAGCTGTCCTCAGTAAATGATGTCTAAAGATGCATAAATACTTGGATATGAATAATGATATCTGAGTGGGGACAGAAAACATTTCACATTCTCTGAAAAGGTTTATGGAGACGTTAGCATTAAAAAAAACTAAAGCCCATATTGCTACTAAAGGGCAACATAAAAGCAAGCCAAGGGAAATGAATATGAAATCTGGACCATCAAAATTCTTGGCATCATCAGTATTTTATTTAAAAAAATGAAGGGTTCTTTTCCCCTTAGCTGTTCTTTCCTCCCAGCTATTTCCCAATAAAATTGGGCCGTTTTAGATAGCAATTTTGTATAAATTTAAAGAAATTTAATGCTCCTTCCTCAGCAAACTTTAGGAAATGAGTTCCTTATCGAACTTCCATAGCACTATGATTAAAGAATTTCCAATATTGATCGCCCATTAAAATATTGACAGTGTTCCTGTAGCAATTCATACATTATGTTACATAATTCATTTATTTTTTTTAATTTTTTTATTGCTGGAATTTTTCCCAACTGCTGCAACTTTTCCCAATAAACATTGCTTTGTGCTCATCTTATATGAGAAAATAAAGCGGAATATATCAAGTTGCATGTATAACCGTATTTTGCAAACTCAGTTCTTTCTAAATACAGCCATTTCAAAAACTCAGTTTTCTCAGATTTACTCTTATTTCTGAACATATAGTCTTCCCAAAAAAACCAAAAGTCCACATCTTTTATGTGAATTTCTAAGCAGAGAATAATGGCAATGCATTCTACTCATTGTTATTCACTTGAGATCATTAGTACTGTTAGAAACAGTCTAACTACTTATAAAGAATTGCCTTGGGATAGGGCTAGAAAGCCACTGTTCAGGAGAAAATATCAACTTGGATATTCAGTGAAATCAGCCCATTCTATGATTCTAGGTAGAAAGTCTGCAGTTTTTGTTCTGCTACAAATTCCAAGTTCAGCTTTAGCAAGCCCCAACAGAGACTATTGCAAATGATCTAAGACTGCAGGTAGGAGGGGTCTATGAGCTGAACATAAATTCTAATTTGCTCCTTGACTGAAACCTGGATTTAAAAAAAAAAAAAATGCAGATGTACATAGTATTGCATTTCTAACCAAATAAGACTGATATTTTGAACAAGTAGTGTTGAGTGAATCTGTTTGCACATCCATCCTTTCCCACATTTTAGCCACAAACATATTTCCTTCCTTCCTTCCTTCCTTCCTTCCTTCCTTCCTTCCTTCCTTCCTTCCTTCCTTCCTTCCTTCCTTTCTTCCTTCTCAAAGATTCCATATGTGCATTTTTCTAATGTATATATGTTTTAAAATGTCAACTTTTTGGTCTCTGTATTTTTGGTACCCACTTTTTGAATAGGGACTTCTATAAAAAGATAAATATTCCAAATATATCTGCTGAGTTTAGATAAAAATATTAAAATGAACACATTTCTAAGCTATTTTCTTATATGTTTTATTGGTTTAAACACATTTCCTTTGTGTGATTTGGGATGGTTATCCCTGTTGCCCGTGAACTGGTAGTTTGTCCTGACTTTCCCATAGTATTTGTTAATCAGAAAGTAGTTTTGCCCAAAGCTTAAATGCTTTTGTGAATTTGCCTTTTCTAGCTCAGTACAAATAATTTATGCCAAATACTTCTGGAAAGAAGATTTTAGATTTAAGGGCACTTCAAAGAAAAATACTTTTTATGTGTTCAATAATATATACTAATTTGAATTTCTAATTATTCCCACTAATGTAGTATGTGACAACTAGAAGAGAAATCAATTGCTTCATCACATGACAGGGAAACAAATTTATGACTTGACTTTGGGAAGGGATAAAATAATTTGTCCAAAATATACTAATATACTCTTTCTTACTTCCAGTGGTATTTGGGTGGGGAGACTTTAATCTTGAGAGTAGAAGATGGAAGCAATTGTGTATATTTATAAAAAAAAGTCATAAAATAGTAAAACTGAGATATGAGCCAGCAGACTAAATTATTTGAAGATGACTAGAAAAAGTAGTATAACAAACAGAGTCAAGGATACTTTAGCTCAAGTCTATTTACCTGTTTCTATCTATAAGTAAGGAAAAGGAAAACGAAACTACTTATGAATGAGCCACTAACAGAAGGTAGAGCTGAGGAGGCTGCATATGCTGTCATAAATACAAGGAGCAAGGAGAGGAACACCACTCATCTTTGTCAACTCTCTTCTTTCTGTGATCATGAGGAATTGCCTTGGTATCAGAGAGCAGGAAGGTAGCTGCCAATCATTTCCAGTCTCCTTCAAGAGATAATGAAAGTAGTGAATAGGGAGGAGGTAGGGCATTGTGTGCTTAATATTGCCAGTTTAGATGTGTCTGGAATAGTGGATGAGACAAACCAATTTTAAATCGCTGCAGAGCCTTGAAGCTTCATGAATAGATTTACAGTATGTGTAACATTAATAACCCATCTGCCAGCCTGAAAGGATAACCTTGTATGTAGGGACACTGTTGTCTGTAACCTAGGCTGCCCAACCTGTGGCTAGCCTAGTTGTACACAATTGTTACTGTGCTATCCCCACCCACCCCAAAATAGGGAGATGTTCTTATTCTGTGAAGATTCTTCCCTCTGTGGTTTGTGGCTCTATTGCTATAAGATGGACACCACAAGGATAGCAATGAATCCTATCCATATTCATAATCACATATGGTTCCTTTTATATAAGCATCCTAGTTTATACCTCTTGCTTACAATGGAATGCAGGGCCAGTGTTGAAACAATTTCGGATATCATCTTATATATAGCCAGATAAGGATAAAAGGTACCTATAGAACTGCTTAATTAACACATGAATAATTAACACATTTTTGTGTGTAGGCCTTTAAGACAAAAGTTGATTCCTGACAACTGCCTGGACAAGACCCTGCAGTTTCCTTGGCAAAATTTCAGAAGTGGCTTTCCATTGCCTGTTTTCTAGGGGTGAGGGACAACGATTGACTAATGTCACCCAGCTGGCTTTGAAGGTAGGACTAGAACTCATCGTTTCTGGTTATTAAACTGGTATCTTAACCATTTCACCAGACTGGTTAACAAATAAGTCCGTGAAAATCAAAAGGATTAAAAAAAAATCAGCACCAAGTATGCTCTTGCACTTTTTGATATGTGTAGCAGTGATAAACAACAAATATTCAGTTCTATTCATTTTGAAAATTGAAATAAATTGTAGGTAACAAACAGCCAACAAGCACATATTTTCTTCTCATGAATAATGCAGGCTGTCAGTCTGTGTCAATCAATGAAACATAAATGTGCCTGATTGCTTTATTAGTGTTTGCATTTTTTTTAAAAAAATGGCATTCATGTTGTTGTCTTTTGCTCCAAAACTTGACAAGTATAGTTAATTTATTTACTTCATTCTTTCTTTTCTCTCCATGTGGCAAGTGGCATATGATTCAGCAGACAAGGACAAGATAAAAAATGTAACAACAGTGAATCCATTTAAATCACACACACTCTAAATACACAGTAAATATATTGCTAATTTGTCTGGGCAGATTGGAACTTCTTATTGAAATAAAGACTATCCATCACAAGCTTTTATTTAAATCCCACTTTAGTGGAAGTGTGAATACTTTTAAAAAAAAAAAAATATTTCACCAAAGCTTCAGTTGGGTACTTCTTCACCACTCTTCTTTATTAAAATACACAAAGAATTAGAAATAATAATTCTCAGTATAGCATCCATAAATACATCCTCGTGTTCCAAAACATGTTCCAATACAAGAATGTGCCTCTTATATTTCAGAAGCACTTTGTTTTATTATTATTTTCACATATTGCACTTTCAATTTTGCCTCTTTGTTTTGTGAATCCTTCATTTCTGCAACATCAACAGGCAGAAGAGTGGAACAGAGACAATAGACTCTGCTCAGGTCCACATTATCTTCTGTTCAGGTGATCCTGAACATAGACATTGTTCAGTGACACTGTTTCCATTATTAGGTCAAATATAGTCTTTTTCATATGCACAAAACAAATATTGTTGTCACTCCAGAAACAATCCACATCCTTATTTTAACATTACACTTTAGATAATGCCATCTGTACTTGCACCTTTCTATTGTTCATGGTCTATGTATGCATCCACAGAATTCAGCTGAGATAGACAACTTATTCATGAACATTGCTTTAATAATTCTAGCATTCTATCAATATTTTGGCAAGGTTGGTTTCCCAGGGGAGGCCAATACTCCCAGGGAATGTGAATCATTATTATCATCATTAACTTCTTTATTCATTCAGATCAAACAAACAAACATGGCCTATTCAGCAAAGTTACAAAATATTAACCTTGGCAGGTTTTGATAACAATTCATCTGAAAATAAAAAAATATGATTCAATGAAAAGTATACAGAAGTTTGCAGCAAATAATCTTCATATGAAGATATCATTTAAAATGTATTATACTTTAAACAATTAATTTCAACCATTCACTAATGCCCATATAGTCTTATTATTTACATTACTTCCCAGCTTGTGCAATATTGCAATCTAGGCAAAACATAACATGACTATCTTGTCAACTGTTTATCTTTCACACATCCATCTTCTGCACAATGATTTCTTATTCTACAATTGTCTAACTTCCAAAAAAAAGTCAATATAGTTAATATATGAACTTCATATATGAAGCAAGGAAGAATTCTGATTTAGAAATCATTATTCCACCTTGATAACTTGAATTGAACTATTAGATCAGGGGTGTCAAACTCGCTTTCTCACGGTGGTGTCATGTGATGTATTGTGACTTTTCCCCATTGCTAAACAGGGCGTGGGCATGCCCAGCGCACGACGCATCCAGCACACGAGTTTGACAACCCTATATTAGGTGAACTCAGGTCCACCTAAATAGCCAGCCTAAATGGTCAACTTACTTGGTCCAGTGGAAAAAGGGCACATTTTGAACATGTACAAGATGTAGTTTAAAATGGGTAGTCACTCTGAACCAGTGCTTTGACCCCAGAGATAGCTTGTGGTTCACCCCTTACATCTTTGTGCACCCATCCAAGGTAATTGGTGTATTTCATTCTATTTTTTCTTTTATTTTACCTCTTCTTAGATTTTTTTTTGTCCCCTCATGTCAGTGTTGATTCCAGGCTACTATGAGGCAGTTTTCTTGATAAGGTTTTTCAGAAGTAGTTACCTCCTTCCCAGGGCTGAGAGAGAATGAATAGCTTAAGCTGGCTTCTTAACTTAAGACATGACTAGAAAAATCTCCTAGTTTCCAGCCTGGTGCCTTAACTACTACACCAAATTGGTTATCTACTTTTTGGAAGAGTAATTAAAAATCAAGATGAGTATCTTAAGTGTACCCAAGACTTAAGTGGATCCTTACTGTGTCTGCTCTGGAGAGCAGACTTCCATGTACTGAAAAAAATCTCAAATGACTGAAATTGTGTACTACTGCTTTAAGGGAACTACTGCTTTAAGAGAACTTTAGGGGAACTGCATCTCTTAGTAATCTTCTTTGTAACATCTATTTTTAAAATGGACTTTGGGGCAGAAAAATAGCAGACTTCTTATCATGGATTTCTGGGCTGCCAGAATATTCTTATATCCCCAATCGTGGTTGTTTTGATGATATTAAATAATATCATATAGAATATCCTAAACACAAAGCACAAAAAAATGCTAACTGTATTCAATTTCTCTGCTATTATTTGTTGATCAAACATGAGAGAAAATGTTCCATTTAATTCAGGAAAAAGTTTCTGTACTTTTTATTCAGGCTGAAATTACATAGGGTAGGCAGTCCTTAGTTAATGGACACTTGTTTAGTGTCCATTTAACCCTACAGTAGCATTGTAAAAGGAGATTTATGATTGGCCCTCAAATTTACAGTTCTTACACAGCTGCATGGTCATATGATCACCATTTCCTGTCACACATTTATGACAATCTCAGCATCTCTTGGTCACTTGATTTACAGCTGGCTTTTGACATGCAAAATCAATGGGAAAACCAGCAGGAATGAATAAATCACATTCATTTGATGTCATGAATAATGACTTCAGGTGATTTGCTTAAGGACAAATTGGAACCGATGTGAATTGAGTGTAGTCACATGATGTTTCATTTAATGACTGCATTGCTTAGTGACAGAGTTGCCAGTCACAGTTGTGGCCATTAAGTTAAGTGATGACTATATTATCTAGTTTTTTGTTCTGTCTGCAAATTTCCTTTGAAAAAAGACATTAAAATTAAGTAGTTTTTGTTTGAATTGTGATTTTATAACAGTCTATTTTATGGTACATCTGAACCTTATGGTGCATTTTTTTCCAGATACAAGAATATTATATATTTTAATGACATTGCTAGGAAAAATAAGAACAATATTGTGTTCAAACATGCTTAAGTGAAAATAAAAAAAGAAGTAAAATAATAATTTTATAAAGCACTTGGCATATTCTATTGAGAAATAAGAAAAAGGGGAAACTTTTTATCAACATAATTCAGATTGTTGTTTAAAAAGAAAACATTGAAATGTTTCACAGTCAGACAACTATGAGCCAGAAACCTTTAAATTAACATCAAATATAAGAGTATTTATTATGTGAGGGTTCTTTGCAAGCAGTGGTGGGATTCGAATGATTTAACAACTGGTTCTCTGCCCTAATGATTTCTTCCAACAACCAGTTCACCAAACTGCTTCAGAAAGTTAACAACTGGTTCTCCCGAAGTGATGTGAATTGGCTGAATCCCACCGCTATTTGCAAGGTATCAGACATGGAGATTTGGTTTGAGTAAACCAAAAATTAAACGAAAGATCTTTATATCACTAGTAGAATTTCTATCCCTAATTTTGATAATTTTATATTGCAGTGAGTGTTATTATCAACAAACCATTAAAATTGAATTGCCCATGTTTAGCAAAAAGTTATTTAGTTTATTGACTCTGTCATTCTCTTGCCTGCATAGTTCTATTTTGTCTACTTTACACCTAATCTGAAGCAGAATTTTAGAGACTACAAGGTTGGGTATTTTCCTTACTTCCAATCTCCTTATGGTAGCATTTTACCTCACAGCCATGAAAGCAATTTATTTATTTATTTATTTTATTTATTTATTTAAATTTATATCCCGCCCTTCTCCACGAAGGACCCAGGGCGGCGCACAGGAAAATTTAAAAACATACAAAATACAATAAATATAATTTAAAAAACTATTAAATAACCTATCCTGCGCTAAAACCAAATTTTAAAAACCCAATTTAAAACTACCTAAAAGTCCCCATGGGAGGTTAGGCTAGGCCGGCTTGTTGAAACAAATATGTCTTAAGACATTGGCGGAAGAGGCGGAGGTCGGTGATGGTACGTAATTCAGGGGGTAGGTCATTCCAAAGGGCTGGGCCCGCCACAGAGAAGGCTCTTCCCCTGGGTGTCGCCAGTCGGCATTGTCCGGCCGACGGCACCCTGAGAAGGCCCTCTCTGTGGGAGCGTATCGGTCTAAGGGATGTATGGGGCAGGAGGCGGTCTCGCATATAACTAGGCCCCGAGCCATGGAGCGCTTTAAAGATAGTTGTCAAAACCTTGAAGCGCACTCGAAAAACCACAGGAAGCCAATGCAGCTCGCGCAGGATCGGTGTTATGTGGGAGCATCTAGTGGCTCCCATAATCACCCGCGCGGCTGCGTTTTGGACTAGCTGTAGCTTTCGAGTGCACCTCAAGGGAAGCCCCATGTAGAGAGCATTACAGTAGTCGAGTCGGGACGTCACGAGAGCTTGAGTGACTGTGCGAAGGGCAGCCCGGTCCAGTAAGGGGCGCAATTGGCGCATCAGGCGTACCTGATGAAATGCCCCCCTGGCCACGGCCGCCACATGGTCCTCCATGGACAGCCGGGAATCCAGGAGGACACCCAAATTGCGCGCCCTCTCCACGGGGGCCAGTGTTTCGCCCCCAATGGCCAGAGTTGGTGTAATCTGGCTGAACCGGGGTGCCGGAAACCACAGCCACTCAGTCTTGGCAGGGTTGAGCTTGAGTTTGTTACCACCCATCCAGATCCGTACGGCCTCCAAACACCGGGACAGCACTTCGGCGGCATCGTTGGGGTGGTTTGGGGTGGATATGTACAGCTGGGTGTCATCAGCGTACAGATGGTACTCCACCCCAAAACCACGGATGATCTCACCCAGCGGCTTCATATATGTGTTGAAAAGGAGGGGCGAGAGGACCGACCCCTGAGGAACCCCACATAAGAGAGGCCTCGAGGTCGACCTCTGCCCTCCCGTCAACACATATTGCGACCGACCAGAGAGGTAGGATGAGAACCACCGCAAAACGGTGCCTCCCAACCCCAACCCCCCCAGTCGGTGCAATAGGATACCATGGTCGATGGTATCAAAAGCCGCCGAGAGGTCTAATAGGACTAGGATAGAGGAATAACCTCTATCCCGCGCCCTCCAGAGATCATCAACCAACGCGACCAATGCCGTCTCGGTGCTGTGACCGGGTCGGAAGCCGGACTGGCGCGGGTCTAGATAATCAACTTCCTCCAGGTGTCGCGGAAACTGTTGGGCTACCACACTCTCGACAACCTTCACCAAAAAGTGAAGGTTGGAGACCGGACGATAGTTCTCTAATAAAGCTGGGTCCAGGGACGGCTTCTTGAGGAGGGGCCTCACTACCGCCTCTTTCAAGACGGCAGGCAAGGACCCCTCACTCAAAGATGCGTTGACAATGCCCTGGAGCCAGCCTCGTGTCGTCTCCCAGGATGCCAGTACAAGCCAGGGGGGACACGGGTCCAATAAACATGTGGTCGCCCTAAGTTTCCTTGACAACCTGTCCATATCCTCGGTGGTAACAAAGTCAAACTCCTCCCAAGAAGGAACCTCAAGACTAGTCTCGGACAGTCCCACAGGACCACTGTCGATGGAGGGTAGCTCATTCCGAATCCGAGTGATTTTCTCCTGCAGATAAATCCCAAATTCCTCTGCTCGCCCTTGCAGAGGGGCTTCCCGCGGCCTCTGATGTAGGAGGGAGCGGGTCACCCCAAACAGGGCGGCAGGGCGGTTATCTGCGGATGCAATAAGGGTGGCACAATACTCACGTTTGGCCACCCTTATCGCCACTAAGTAAGCCCTAATATGGGTTCTCACTAGTGTTCGGTCGGCTTCGGAGCGAGAGGATCTCCATCTGCTCTCTAGGCATCTCTTGTGGCGTTTCATCCCCCGAAGCTCCTCGGTAAACCAAGGAGCCTGGGTGATTCGCCGCCGCAAGAGAGGCCGCAAGGGCGCGACTCGGTCCAAGGCCCCCGCGGCCGCACTTAACCATGCGGCCACTAGGTCCTCAATCGAGTCGCGGGGCAGGGTCACAGGAATTGGCCCAAGCTCCCTCTGGAACCTTTCCGGGTCCATTAGAAGCCTGGGGCGGAACCATATAGGAATATCCGGTTCCGCCTCCCCGCGGTGAGGTGTAGCGATTGGAAAGTCCAGCCGAAGGAGAGCGTGATCTGTCCATGACAAGGGAGTGATGGCTAGGTCCCCTATTCCCAGATCACAACTCCACTGTCCCGAGACAAAGATGAAATCCAGTGTGTTTCCTCCCTCGTGAGTGGGGCCTAAAACTACCTGGGTCAGGTCCATGACCGTCATGGAGGCCATGAACTCCCGAGCTGCTCCAGAGGCTTCGCCTGCCGACGGCAAGTTAAAGTCCCCCATGACTACCAGTCATATAACTATATACATTTTGATATACTAGAGTCTTTGATTAATAATTGAGCCTGTTAATAGAATATTTGTATTTGTTGATATTGATTGTTGTTTGTGTATTTATTGGATTTTAGAATGGTGCTATTCATTTTTTGACTATCCTGGGATTGATTCTGCAATGCAGGGCAGAATACAATAATAGTTGTGGTAATAATAATTCCAGAAGACCAAAACCTGTTGAATACTCTTTTTAGCAGCAGACAAAAAGTTCAGCATCCTTTATTTATATTATTACATTTTCCCTTTATTTGATCTGCATATTTACAAAGCATGCATCATTTCTTTCTTAAATGTCTTGACTCTTCAGTGTTTATGAACAATCCTCTCAGGTTGAATTGAGTGAATTGCTGGAGTATCCTTCTACTTTTAACATTCTACTTACTTTATTCTGTTTCATATTTAGGTCCAACTTTTATTATTTAGAACAAATTACAGCATAAGAATGCAAGATCAAAATCATGGTCTTGTAGAGTTTATGCACAGTAACATGTCTGCAATACTGTAAATTCAGTTTAAAAAAATAAGAAGAAAGAGAAAGAAATATGTAGTTTTATTTAAATGGCACTGCATTTTTTTCAAGCAGAGATCACAGAAATGTTCCCATTAAGCTAATGTGAATATAAGGATGATGCAATTACAGTACTTTTGAGGAGAAAAAAAATCCTTGTAGTTATCACAGCAACTATTTTAGCTAGTATTACACAGCCATATAATTTATGTTCTACAAGATTCTATTGGTAAACAGTGGTTGTCATAAATGTTCATATTCAGAACATGGAATATCTAATCAAATGTCTTCAGAATACTAGTTCTTTAAATGAGTGTTGACACTTCCAAAATGAATGACTACAGAAGCAAAACAACTCTGCTGTTCTTCAAGATGTTAATACTCATTGGGGAGTAGGGCAGAATGTATGAATGAAAATTTCTCATAAGTTCCAATTAAAAAAAAAACAGGCTTCCAGTTGTATTAATGAGCCACTTTAAATGAAGGGGTGGGTCCTATTTTCCCTTCATCTCTATCAAAGGGATTTCAAAAATACCACATTATATTGCAGTAGAGTCTGTTACTTGGCTAAAATCAATTTTGGCTATGTGAATGTACAAAAGTGCAATATCTAAGACTGATTTGACCATCTTCAAAGAATTATTTAAGATTTATATTTTATTTATGTGTTTGTATTGCTAGGGAGACTCTTAAGTACAGAATGCAAATGAGATGTGGACACACACACACAAACATTACACATACAGAAAAAATACAGTAGAGGAAGAAGAAAACAAATCATTTGCTTGGCCAAATATGGGGAAATCTGACTTTAAAAAGGAAAAAGGGAGGAAAAACCCAGTGGCATAAAACACTGAAAACCCCAATTGAGTTTCTTTGTTTTGTCCTTCAAGTCAGCTCTTCTGATCACTTGGGCAGACTGATATCAGACTATTCCTTATCTGATAGGACCATGGTAAGCTTGAACCTCCATACTGTCTGAACAGACATTTAAAAAAGCAACTAGTAAGGTTTCAGTAATGAAAGGATGGCATGGAATCCACCAATTGCTACCAATTTATTCTTTGCCTGTGAACCAGTCCTGACTCTTTGCATCTGCCTGAAAAAAATCCCTGCAGTTTTCTTGGCATTATATCAGAAGTGATTTGTCCTTGCCTTCTTCCAAGGGATGAGAATGAGTGATTGTGACAATGTCACCTAGTTGGCTTTATGCCTAAGGTAAGGACTAGAATTCATAGTCTCCTGATTTCCAGCCTGGTGCCTTAACCGTTACACCAAGCTAACACTCACATTTTGCCCTAAAACTATCTCACATTTCATTGCTTAATGACAGCAATACTGTCCAGACTCATTGGTGATCTGCTTTACAGATAGACTGTGGGGCAGTGCTGGAAATATTGCAGTATTGCCCTCTTGGCACCAGACCAGAAAAATGAATATTAAGATGGCAATGTGGAACAGCCAGCAGGATGGAATCTGAGCAACTGAATGTTTACTGGCCGGATGTCCTTCTTGTCGCCAATGTGGAGTTTAGTTTATTCCCTTTGTGCTCAGAAAGAGAAATATCTGCCTCTACCTAGGATCAAACCCACAGCCTCCTGATTGTGAGAGGCAAGAGCTCCACCTCTAGGCCACCACACCACATCACCCAGCAAGAAAAAAGAAAACACTACTTCCAATTTGGAAAACTGAAGATACAGTAGATTAACATTATCTCAGAACTGGGGTTGAGGATGATGTAGTAGTAGTGACATTATGGGAACATACTTCTCAAAAAAGGGTTGTGCCAAAGTATGCAGAACATTTACCCAATATAGGCATAATAATGGAACAAGTTTGACTTCAATGCTATAAGTTTTCTATCTCTTCTTCAGCTTCTCATTTGAATTCTCCATATTCATGAGGGATAAAGCTGCACTGAAAGATTAAATAACTTGTTGAGTAATATAAATAAACTAAACCCCAGTAAATACACAGAAAATAATATCTCCTAGCTTCATATGGGGTTATTCTAAATAAAATATTTCAAATTTTTATCTGTGAGAGAAATAGCTATAGAAAACCCAACACAAGAACAGCAGGGTTGGGAAAAGATTAAAAAAAGCTATCCCAAAGGTGCATTTTCAGGAGGCAACTGGACTTTCATGTTTTTTTTTCTTTGAAGATGTTTCACTTCTCATCCAAGAAGCTTTTCAGCTGTGCCTGGATGATGGGAAATGGAAGGATTTATATTCCATGCAGACAGCTGGCCATTTGCATTCTTTTACAGCCGTGATGGCAAACCTATGGCACACATACCCAAAGTGGCATGCGAAGCCATATTGCACGGCACATGCAGCCTTGCCTGTTTGTTTTCTGGGTTTCTGATGTGCATGCGCGCACGATGATCAGCTGTTCTTTGCGTGAGAGGCAGTGCCAAAAACCAGTGTGTGCATGCACACAAGCCAGCTGATTGTCGGGTGCGCATGCATGCCATAACCCAGAAGTTCAACTTTTCCAGAATGTGATTCCTTCACACGTGCAGCAGTATCAAAAACCAGCCTGCACATGCACACCAGCCAGCTGATCGTTGGGCGTGCATGCATGCTAGAATCCAGAAGTTTGACATTTCGAAAGCATGGCCCCAATGAGCACACACATGCTCACGCAACGTTGCTGCATGACCTTTTCGGCACTCGGTGCCGGAAAGGTTTGCCATCACTGTTTCAGAGAGTCGTTGAGCTGATTTGGAGGTTTATCTGTGTCCTCAGGATCACCTGAGTAGTGCAAATGTGTTTGAAGCCTTCTTGGCTGTCGCTTGTTTTCAGCCCTGTGTCCCTTGACTGTTTAAGACAGTCTTTTGGGGATGAACCTGTGTTGTCTACATCTCAAACTTAAGTGCAAATGGTTCCTGTAGTCTGCAATGTTTTCTGGAAATCCGTTCATAATGCTGCACCATTGGTATTCATCCCAAAGTGCATAGCTCTCTGTGACCCTTAAGACACTGATAAACCTCCAAGTGGTTCATTGACTCTCTAAAAGAATGGAAATAACCAGTTATCTGCAAGGAATAAAAAATCTTTCCATTTCCCACCATCCAATCAGAGCTGAAGAAGCTTCTTGGATGAGAATTGAAATGTCTTCAAAGAAAAACAAGAAAGTCCATTTGCCTCCTGAAAAAGCACCTTTGGAACAACTATGATCTGGTTGACTGGGAATCTCCATAGACATTTAAAATAAGTTACTTAAGAAAAATTCAAGATTTACCATAATAATTCACTATTTTGGACTGCACATACATGGAATTCAATAGTATTCAAATACCCTTAGAAGCACACACTAAAATACATATTCTCAGAATTCTAAGCAAGACCAATTATTTATCCAAAGTGGTAAGCAGAGTGGGGAAAAAAACATTGCATTGATAACTGCAACTGTAAAGTATAATTATTCTGCACACAGAAATACACATCTTATATAAAAGTAAATATTCTTTTTTTACTTGCTGCATTGATATAATTTCTAAGGCAGAAGTAACTTGTAACAACAACAACAACAAAAGTTTGGAAAGGAATAGATGAGAAAATGATATTGTAAAGGACACAGTTTTATTTATTTTCAAATAGATCTGCATATTTTTGTTTTAAGAAATAGGCCAGATAAAAAAGTTGCACATGCCCAGTAAGAGTTTTAAAAGCAGTGAGTAGCTTTTCACACCTATAGGGACAGATACATTACAATGCTTCAAATTAGATTAGAGTTACTTCTACCTCAGAAGCAAAATTTGTCGGCTAGCTTTGGAACACAACTATTCTGGTTTGGGAAACACAATCATAACTTTTTAATATCTATATTCTGAAATACTAGGAAAAAAAATATAATAGATTCAGTGTAACTGCTTTTAATTTTTATGAGTGATAAAGGGAGTTTTTCCTTGTGTTTTTTTGTTTTTGTTTTGTATTTATTTTTCCAGTCTAGGTTTGGCATCTGTTTCTGATTGCTTACATTCACATGAAAGTTAGCATATATGTTTATTCTCCTAGAATGCACATTTTTTTCAAGCAGTTTTTATAATGTTTTATTCCCCCCCTTCATACACAATTGTATGCATTCTCCCTAATCAGGGTTGGGATTCAGCTGGTTCAGACCGGATGCTAATTTTACATCTGGTTCGCTGAACTGGTAGTTGCAAGGACTGGCTGGCCTTGCCCACCCCATCCCACCCCTCCCAGGAGTCCTCACATGGGCCATTTTGGATGCCAGGTAAGTGTAGGGTCTGTGCGGAGGCTCTGGGAGAGTGAAAAACGGGCCTCTTGGAAGTTCCAGAAGTCCAGAAACAGGCCCATTTCTAGCTTCTGGAGCCCAGGGAAAGCTGTTTTCACCCTCTTGGAGGCTTGAGAAAAGCTTCTGGAGCCTAGGGAGGGTGACAATGCCCCCCCCCATGGTGCACGAACCCAAGTATCCCCTACTATTTCTTTATATGGAAAGTTTCCAAGGAGCCAATCTCCTCAAAAGTTCCTTGGTCATCAGCTCCAGTTTTGTAGAGCTTTCTTCAATTTGCCGTGCCTCAGACCACAAAATTCAATAGAGCACATGCTCTGCTTTGCTTTTTAGGTCCACTCCATTACAATTTATAATTGACATTCTGATTAACATTTCTGCCATGGTAATATAATAGTTCAAAGTATAGTTCATATGACATTTGTTCTCCAAGAAAATAAAATATCTATATATTTAAGGTGAAATCATAATTAGTCTGGCAGAATATGAAGGTATTTAGAAAACCAATTTAGAATAGATTAGCACTGTCCTCAAATATTCATCCTAAGGAGGGTTTTACCTGCTTATGTACACAACCTGATTTGGTTGGGCCACACACACATATCAGCCTGCCCAACTTCTTTCAATATTCTCCATAAGCTGTTGTTTCAATCTTTTTACATTCTGTTTTTAGTTTACCTTGATAATCGTCCCTGAACTCAATCTGGTATATTGTTACAATCATTGTTATAGTTAGCCTTGACAAATTTGAAGAGGCTCTGGATCCTCTAAAATGTGGCCAATTTTATGAGGACGATTTTTAAATAGTTTAACAATAAGTCCTGATGAGAGCTGCAGTAAATATTGTGTGTATTAATAAGTAAACATGTTTTGTGTAGGAAGGGTGAGATTTTGTGGGGTTTCTTATCATAGCAAAATTTCCCAAAATCACAAATTGTTTCTCTAGCAATGTAGAAGATTTTTTGCTGGTTTAATGATGTAGAATGAAAGACAAGAGACAGAAAGTGTATTTTTCAATAGTGTAAGAGTGTTTGGATTATACATGTTTAGATTTGTAAATATTAGTAAACAATCATTAATTGAAACATGAACATTGTAAATGTGATCAGACCATCTGATAGTTTGTAAATTGGAAGAAATAGGCAGAAATACTGAAAAAATAATTATGAATTTGTTTTTATACTGGATTTGTTTCTAAGCAAATAACTGCAGAATGCTATCTGAAGAATTCTAGAAATTGAAGTCCAGACATCTTAAAGTAACTAAATAAGAAGGCAAAGGGTCAAAAGCAAAACAGTTTTAAGTCCATGAAAGATGTAACTCATGTTTCATTCTTAAGTATAAGTCAACAGGTTTACAGATTGTCAAATGACATAATGTGATTGGTGAGAACAGCAATAGGTTACCAGATGCTTTCTAGAAGGTGAAGAAGAGATAGAGGTGATAGCCAGCAGTCAAGTGGTAAAAAGAACATTATACTGGCAAACTGACAGGAGATAGAAATCAAGGTGCTTAGAAAAGAGCTAGTAAATAGTGAATATGGAGTCCATGCAGCTTTCTTGGAGATGGTATAGAAATGGGATGCTTTTCAGCTTCTCCTGGTTGCCTAGATCCCTGCTATGCCCATTGGCCCATACATTCTGGACATGAACTTGCTTTGTTCCTGAGCCAAGCATTATCTGTTAGGTGCTTTACCTTCTGAGACAGAAAAACTGATATATTTTCCTTGACATTAAAAAAATTGAACTCATTATATAAATATATAAATAACTATAGCATTAAAAATGGGCTTTGCAAATTTAGTACCACCAAAATTAATAATTATCACCATCATAATTACATATGAACATCTAGAAAGGGAGTTGGCTTATGGTTCAAGAAGATCTTATGACAGAGATAGTCTGGAATGGGAAGAAGCTTCAAGTAGATGGGGCTGCAAAGATGATGGGGCTGCAAGGATGATGGGTCTTCGGAAGGGACAAGGAAAGTTTGAGCCTGCACAATTAGTTGGAGATGTTTATTAATTCTATATATTTGGAAGTCCTAAAGTTGATCTGTCTGAAATTTCTAACTGATCATATTTCTCATCAGTTGCACTGTAACAAGTGCTAGATAGAGAATATTCTTTAAAAAAAACACCAATGTTATTGTTTCCATTAAGAAATCTAAATTTACAGGAATATGAGTTCCTTTAAAACAAAAGCACAATTTCAGCAAACAATGAATAACAGTTTTAAAAGCTAAGCTCTCAAAGAACTGAACTGTAAGATCATTTATATATACTTTTTTAACTCTTTTAAAAAAATCAACCAATCTGCTTATAGCAGTCTTTGCTCAGGATGCAATCGAGTATATAAACTGAGGGAATGGGATTGAATTTAAATTATTAGCAGAAATGGTTGATAACATTGAAATGAAATGATAAGGTCATTTTATTCACCCTTCAATAATATAAAATTCACTGATAAAAAGACCTGTTGTCACATGTAATACTATTTTTTTTTTTAAAAAGTCTAGAGTTTTCCCAAAACAATTGACCTTTAAACTGGAAATCTTAAATGATTCTTTGCTGATTCTTTGCTGAGACTACGGTAAAACAGATAGACGAATGGAGCTGGGAGACTTATCTTTCTTTTAAGCAAATATTAGGACTGTGGGCTATTTTAAATATGATCACTACAAGATGCTTCAGAAGTTTTCTATTTTTCCCAGCAACTATCCAAAAGCAGGGGGGAAAAATATTTGAATCTAAAGCTAAATACTGAAGTCTTTGCATTTAATCTCATGCCCATGGGATGGTGAAAGTGAAATCCTTCCCATTTTTTTCTGCAGACTTGTTTCTAGCAAATAAGTGCAGAATGCTAGCTGAAGAATTCTGAAACTTGAAGCCTAGATATCTTAAAGTTCTCCAAATTGAGAAACTCTCTTAAGAGTATGAGACCATTATTGAAATTAATAATGCCACCCATCTCTCTGTGCCATTCCTTTTAGCATTTGTCAGGGAGAAAGTTATGGGGTTTATGAAAGATTTTGATCAGTGATGGATTTCCATTTTTTTTTTACTACCAGTTTGCATGTGCAGAAGCATCCAGGCAGGTAGGCAGAACCTCCTGTTACCACCACTACCAGTTCGCTGGATCCGGGCCGAACTGGAAGCAACCAACCTCTTATCTCGCTCTCCATAACCTTGACTATCAATATTAAAAAAAAAATCAGCAAATGAAGAAGGTATAGGAAATAATAAACTGCAGTGAGACAAGGTAATAGATTTGTCTGTTATGAGCTCATCTGTTTAGCTAACTTTGTAAACAGAGGATGACATACTTATTTGTGTAGAGAGAATATTCTTTACAGCCAAAATGGATAGAATTGAAAAAAAAGCTAAGCAGATGAGCTCATAACAGACTAAACTATTACCTTCCCTTGCTGCATCTCTGTCTGATTTTGTGAAAAGAAACCAAGTTTGTTCTACAGTTTGCCCTTCTAATTACTGTATAAATATGCAAAAGGCTTTTTGTGGATGTGATCATATTCACAGTCATATTTCTGGATGTGATCATATTCCTGTCTTTGGTAGTAGCTGGAGAAGTAGGATCAAGCTTTATAGCAACTAATTAGTTCGCCTTATGCAAAGAAATGACTGTCCTCAAAGGCACCATGGCAAAGCTGGTCTTTGGGCTTTCCAAAGGTGTTAGATACACAATAACAAATGACCATGTTGGCTGCTGAGCTGGGTGGAATAAATCCAACTCTACTTTTATTATCAGAATAAATGGTTAGCAGCTGTTGAAGTTTGGACCATTTTAAAATGCAATGATAATTAAATCATTGGGGAATTATTTCAAAGCAGTTGGTTTGATCTCCATTCTACTGAAGTGGTAAGATTCCCCAGACATCAAATGTACAAAGAAGGGGCATATTAAATGTATGATAGTTTGTTCATCTTTAAAAGGCCTTCATAGAGAACTTCTCTATTTAAGGTGACGTTGGTGACTATGTGAATTATTAGAAATTTATCTGCTTTATTCATCTAAATATATCAATAAGAGATGGATAGGTGGTAGAAATTAGGAATCATCTAACTATCAGGACTACTTTTATAAAGTTAAGTAGTGATTGACTTGATTAGTACTTGAAACCAGGACAACTCAGTATTATAGGTTATGTTATTCTGTGGCTTAAAAAAACAAAAAGATGACAATGACAAACTATTTTACTAGCGTATTAAATATACTATACATTCAAAATAATTTTCTTTCCTACATATTATTATAAAATTCTTTTACATCTATTATTCCTCCATTTGCTGCCGCTCAGGAAAAGAAGGAATGGAAACAGACATGATGTTTTTCCCCTGAAAAATGCACATTTCAATGTGAGGATTATCATAATCCTCTATTTTCCTCTTTTTAACCTCTCACAAACTGCATCCTTATGTTAAAGATAAAGTACTTCCTGTAAATATATATACCATTAAATGGAGTTTGGCTCTACTGGCAGATGTTCCTTAAAATTAAGGTTTAGCCAGATCCTGCAAGAAAACCATAGTCTAATATGTATAAAGGAAAAACAAAAGAGGGAGAGAATGAGACAAATTCTTAGAGTAGAACTTCATAGTGCCTGGAAATTATGTTTGGCTGCCAACAGAGTACTTATACTTAGAGTATTACGAATATAGAAACACTTAGGGTTAAGCTCTTCTCCTGACCAGAAGATTCTTCTGGAAGGCTTTACATAGAAATTACTGGTAAAAATGAAGATCTTCCAGTTGAAAGACCTCAGGAGGCTTGGAATATCACAAGTAAGGCATGGTTGCATTCCTCCAACAATTAATTCATTCCAACCTCATCCTCACCTACAATATCTGCTGGCTATTATAGAGATGGGCTGCCTCCTCCATAACAGTGGTTATGAAAGTTAGTAGCCTCTTAGCCAAAGGAAATGACCAAAACTTACATATCCAAAGGTTGCACAATTTTTGGGTCTTAAATCCAATCTAATGCTTCACTTCAGCACAAACAATTGTTTAGAAACCTGACTTTCAGGTCCCAAGGTTCTTGAAACACTATTGTTCCAATATCGGAAGCATTTTCTCCTTGTTTAGAAAGTAATTTTATCATTTGTACTTGATGCTCTATGCAATGTTTTCAAGTTGTTTATGATTAGAAGAAGCTCCACAACAATGTTGCCAGTTCATGCAGAACTAATTAAAGACATTACCTTGAGACTTCCTGTAAGTGCCATGATGTGCTACACCTTGCTGGGTTTCAATGGCTAGCAAGATAGCATTTGTGAGGGTAATCAGAGCACACTGGATCTGAGCCAGCATTAAATGTCTGGAACAAAGAGATTGTTGAGATAATCCACATGATTCCAGCAGTCTCTTCTCATGACTAGACCACAAAAACAGCCATTTGTATGATTAATTTGTCAGTGGAGTGACTGATAGTCTGGACTATATCAAAACCACACTTGCAAAGCAGCCTTTATAGACATAATGTTCTAAAATTTGACTGAATCTTGCATTGTAAAAAAATGTTTTTTGGATCATTTTGATGAGTGTTTGTCACTTAGTCAGACAACTATTTACACTGAATTAGGCATTATTACCCACTGATTCTTCCCAAGGACATGAGATAGGTATATTTTCTTGTTTGAGGGTGTTAAAGGTGTCATCACAAGATATAATCTGTTCCAAGTATATTTGGGATAGGTAAATATATTTTTCTTCCAGTAGTCCTGCAACTATTGACCCTTGTTGCTCAGTGTTAAGTCTTGCAGCTACCAGAGGTCAAGAACTGCAATACCTAAATCAGTCCTTGATGAATGGATGATGATTGATGTTTTTGTGGGTTTCTCTAAATTAGGAGTCACCATATTTTGGAATAGACACTCTTCAGATTTTCTATCCAGGGCTTTCCATTCTGTTTGAATTCAAGCCACCATTTCAGCTGTGTATCTAATGCCTGGAATTGCCCAGATGTTAATTGTCTTGATGGTATTTCCTCCACTGAGTTTGGACTTCAAGATCATCTTCACTCTCTTGATGTATTGACTTATAAACTTGTTCTTGACATCATTGTGTTTGATGTCAGCTTGAAGGATGCCCAGATATTTATAGTGATCATCTTCATCGAAATACATGATGCCATTTCCATAGGACATGTTGATTTCTTTCCATTTTCAATATTTTTTCCCAGTATTTAATAAGCATGGCATATTTTTCCAGTCCAAACTCTATTGTGATGTCTTAGCTGTATATACAATGTTGAACAGTGATTCTATTTCAGATGGCATTTTTCCATACAGTTTTCAGATCATTCCTGTAAAGAAGTGGGATAGCCTGGCAAATGTTTTTGATTTTTGACAGGCATGGTTTGACTTGTTTAGTGTTATTGCCAGAGGACTCAATGCAATGACAAACAATAGTTGTAAAAATGAGTCTTTTTGAAACATATCTCTGTTGACATAAATCTCTCCCATTCTATCACCTCCTTGCAGTTTGTTGTTAAACTGCTTGGCAATGAGTGGGTGTAGACCAGTCAAATGTTTGAACACATTATTTTGCATATTAGAGCGATTAAGCTCCTTCAGACCAGCAAGGCTTTATTGTATTCATCTATTGAGTTTCCACCTCCTTAAAAGACAATGGCATAAGTTTGATTTTAAAAGTTTTTAAAATGTATGATTTTTTGGAGTATGCAGCGTAAGAGTACTTGGTGTATGGATTTTGGAAAATGAATAAGGATTAAGAACCAGAGTGAATTAGAATTATAGTTTTAATAAAAATCACTTATTTGTGCTAAATGGTTTTGAATAAATTTGAATTATTTAAGAAATATTTTCTCATGGAAAAAAACATAGTTTTTAAAAAAAAAATGATAAAGAGATCTTGAAGGTCAGGACACTAGAGCCAGAAGATAAAGAAAATGAACATAAAATCCATAGTGCAAACTTTTGAATACCTTTCTGTTTTTGGATGGAATGGATCAATTGCTTGATAAAATTGAGCTTATTCTAATAAAGTTGTAAAACAGGAATGAGCTGCAATATCTATACCATTAATTTGAAGGGGAATTTAAATATAATACAAATGAATCTGTTAAATGACTCATTCACTAAAGGAGCTAAACAGATATTTAAAAAGGAAACTGATCTGGATACTCTCCCTCCAACCTTTTCTGGATAGATTAAAAAACTACCCTAATTTTGGAAAGACTTTTTAGCAGTGACTAAAGCAGTGGTAGTCAACCTGGTCCCTACCGGTAGGTGGTAGGGTTTTGTCTGATACTGAAGCACTTTTCTTTTTTAATTTAATTGACTTCCCTACTTTATAAATCACCATTACTGTGGAACCAGTGGGTGGTTAGAAAATTTTACTACTGAGAGAGATACAAAAGTGGGCGGTAGGTATAAAAAGATTGACTACCCCTGGACTAAAGGCTAAATTTACCTATTGATACAAAATAATTTGTTGATCAGCTGGTCTAACATTCCAAAGCTCCCTCCTCCCACCAAGGGAGTCAAGCTGACAAATGGAGAAAATGGCCGCAACAGGCCGAAACCGTTTCAAACTTGACAAGTACTTTATTACTTTATTTTATTCTTCATTCCTTCTTTCCTTTTTTCCTTCCTTCTTTCCTTTCTTCCTCCCCCCCTCCCCTCTCTTCTGTAATTTCTATGGGCTCTTAATAAAAGTATTTGAAAATAATATAAAATAATAACAAATAACTTAAACATAGAAACATCCTTTTGATATCATAACTTGATATGGTAATACTTAAAGTGGCATAGTAGCTAACAACTCACCATTGATCTCAGCAGATTTGTTACATGATCAGATTTTTTACAAAGCTAAACTGACACTTCAGCCTTCAGGGTTTTTGAAGAATATTTCAGGAAGATACATGGATTCCAATAAAAAGACACATCAAATAACCTCACTGTTATACCTCTTCCAGGAGCACAGTGTTGAATTTGCTCTATGCTAAAGTCCCACAAGCTTTCTATTAGGTAGGACAAAATAGAGCAGTGCAGCACAATGAAAGATTTTATACCAGTTCCAAGATTGGCCTATATGATCTCCATTGTTGCAAGAATGGAGCACTTTGATTCTTGAATATCAGAAGACCATCATAGTTCAATTCCTGACATTGTTCTTTTCTCCTTACTACTGCTATGACTCTAGCAGCAAATACCAAAGATTAGCAGATTTCCAAAAAAATGATATTTTTCTCTGCTCAGAATTCATAGCCTGTGTCTTGAATCCATCTCACATAGACAGTTAAAGTAATTTAATTTATCACTAAAAATGTAAGAGTCATCTCATTACAATTTACTAGAAAAATTAAATAAAATATTTGAATACTTGGGTACTTACTTGCACTTTTTATATTAAAATATTCTTTCCAGTATTATTTTATGCTTGTACATTTAGAGCTAGGAATCGTTGATGCAAATAATGGTATGTGGGTGTTATGGCCTTCTTGGGCTAGGTCACTACTGAAAACAAGGGGGGAAATATTTCTAGAAATATCTCACATGTGCTCAAAGAGAGTCAATGTGAATGTAATTTGATATCCTCCTTTACCTGTGCACCAGGTTGCCAGGTTGAACAGACTGATGTATACGGAGTTTCACTTTTTTCTGACTTTTGGAAAGAGTGTAAAATGTACAACTTTTCCATCTGAAGTGTTATGATAAAGGCTTACCACTTGATTCTGGTGATTTTTGGGGGGTCCGTGTGCATGTTCAATTTTTAGTTCTTTATCCTGGTCTTTCAAGATGCAGGCAATACAAAGATTCTTATTCAAAGGCTGCAACATCAAAGTGATGTCAAAAATAGGGGAAAATAGAGTGGTTTAATATATAGATAAACCACAAAGTTTACTACATATTAACTGGCTATGTTACCATTGTAGAACTGTTTACAGTAGATGGTCCCATCCACAGCAATTGCAGAGTAAGTTGGGAGAAAAAGTGTTCAGTTCAATACAAACATGTAACATTGCTTTCTAATTATTTAGATGATATTGAGGGTCTATGAAAAAAATATTCATGTTTTTATTACGCTAATAGCTAAATTTGGCATTATTTTATAACATTCTAGGACAACTTTGGGGAATCATCACAGCTGACAATGCTTGCTAGGATCATCTTAATTCTTCCATCAAGATTTTTGACAGGGTTGTATGGAGGATAGTATGATATCATGTCACCTATAGTCCTTCATTAGAGTAGACATGGGGAATTCCTGAAACTGTTCTTCATATGTTTTAGCCTCTAGTCCCCTAGTCATTTTGGTTGCTTTTCTTTGCACTCTTAATCTCTTTACTCTGTAATCTCCCAGTAGGTTAGGCAGTCACATCACTATCACTAATAGTCATTGAGCCATTGGTCCAAAACTTTTCAGGAGTTAGCCAAGAGATAACTAGCACAATATCTTATGGTAATGTAATCCAAAGTTTAATTGTGCCTTGACCGCTACTTGCTTTGTTTACATTGTGGAAACCATATTTAGGTACTCAAGAACATGATATGCACCAGGTCAATTACTAGGAGTTTTGTTCACAAACTCCCTTCTAATCCAGGTGCTTATAAAGCCTGTTTTTGAATTCCTTTAGTAGGGAACAACTCTAGATTGACTTGCTCTGTGATCCTATGATCCTTTTTACTGGGTTGGTCAAGACATTTGAATACCAGTTTATTATTTCATAACTGGTATAAAGTAGTTTCATGTTGACAGAGAAGAACTCCTCCTCCTCCTCCTCCTCCTCTCCCTGGACCATGTATTTATTTGTTATTTATCTCTCAATCGATTTGTATGTCACTCAAATTGTTGAAGAAATTTTAGATTATTTTATTTGAATTACTTCTCTGAATGACTCCTCTGACTGACATAGGCAATACATAAATTGTTCTACTATTTACATAGTTTAATTTATTTATTTATTTATTTATATTTTTATTTATTTTATTTTTCGAATTTATACCCCGCCCTTCTCCTTGTTAGGACTCAGGGCGGCGCACAGGCATTATTAAAAACCATTACAAAACAATATATACTATTAAAAACATATTAAATTAAATTAAAATCCGTGCTAAAAACCCTTTAAAACCCTAAAAAATTAAAATTTATAAATATAGTCAGAAATGGGGGGCTACGCTATGCCGGCTTGTTGGAATACGTACGTCTTAAGGTGTTGGCAGAAGAGGCGGAGGTCATTTCTTACAATAACTTACAATAATACAATAATACAATAGCAGAGTTGGAAGGGACCTTGTAGGTCTTCTAGTCCAACCCCTTGCGTGGGCAGGAACCTTATACCATTTCAGACAAATAGCTATCTAACATCTTTTTAAAGACTTCCAGGGTTGGGGCATTCACAACTTCTGGAGGCAAGCTGTTCCAGAGGTTAATTGTTCTTACTGTCAGGAAATTTCTCCTTAGTTCTAAGTTGCTTCTCTCCTTGATTAGTTTCCACCCATTGCTTCTTGTCCTGCCCCCAGGTGCCTTGGAGAATAGTTTGATTCCCTCTTCTTTGTGGCACCCTCTGAGATATCGGAACACTGCTATCATGTCTCCCCTAGTCCTTCTCTTCATCAAGCTAGACATACCCAGCTCCTGCAGCCGTTCTTCATATGTCTTAGTCTCCAGTCCCCTAATCATCTTGGTTGCCCTTCTTTGCACTCTTTCCAGAGTCTCCACGTCTTTTCTACATCGTGGCGACCAAAACTGTATGCAGTATTCCAAGTGTGGCCTTACCAAGGCACCATACAGTGGCATTAACACTTCACGTGATCTAGATTCTATCCCTCTGTTTATACAGCCTAGAACTGTGTTGGCTTTTTTGGCAGCTGCTGCACACTGCTGGCTCATATTTAAATGGTTGTCCACTAGGATTCCAAGATCCCTCTCACAGTTGCTACTATTGAGCAAGGTACCACCTATACTGTACTTGTGCATTTGGTTTTTCTTGCCTATATGTAGGACCTTACTTTTTTCACAATTGAATTTCATTTTATTAGATAGTGCCCAATGTTCAAGTTTGTCTAGATCCTTCTGTATCTTAAGCCTATCTTCTGGAGTGTTGGCTATTCCTGCCAGCTTGGTGTCGTCTGCAAATTTGATGAGTTCCCCATTTATCCCCTCATCCAAATCGTTGATGAAGATGTTAAAGATACTGGGCCTAAAACAGAGCCTTGGGGGACTTCACTGCATACTTCCTTCCATGTAGATGCAGTTCCATTGAGGACTACACGTTGAGTGCGGTTGGTCAGCCAGTTGCGAATCCATTTGGTGGTGGTGCTGTCTAACCCACAATTTTCTACTTTATCTAATAGTAGGTTATGGTCTACTTTATCAAATGCCTTACTGAAGTCCAGGTAAATTATATCAACAGCATTCCTCTTGTCCACTGATTTTGTCACTTTGTCAAAGAATGCAATTAGATTCGTCTGGCATGATCTGTTTTTGACAAACCCATGTTGGCTTTTGGCTATTACTTTGTTTGCTTCTAGGTGTTCACTTATTTGTTGTTTAATTATCTTTTCCAGAATCTTTCCTGGTATTGAGGTCAGGCTGATGGGTCTATAGTTTCCTGGATCTGTTTTTTTTTCCTTTTTTGACGATGGGAACCACATCAGCTCTTTTCCAGTCTTCTGGCAGTTCCCCGGTGCTCCAGGATCTCTGAAAGATATAGTTCAGTGGTTCTGAGATCTCGTCTGCCAGTTCCTTCAGAACCCTGGGGTGTAATCCATCCCGTCCTGGTGATTTGAACTCGTCCAGGGCAGACAGGTGCTCACTTACCATTTTCTTCCCTATTTCAACTTGTGTTCCTAATCTGATTTTTGTGGTGCTGTCTTTGATTGGTTGGACTGTTTTATCCCTGTAAAGACAGATGCAAAAAAAGAGTTAAATAGTTCTGCTTTCTCCCTGTTGCTTATCATCTTCTTGCCATTTTCTCCCAGCAGTGGACCAATTGTTTCCTTAACCTTTTTCTTATTTTTAACATGTTGGAAGAAGCTTTTTTTGTTATTTTTTACTTTTTTGGCAAGCCTTTCTTCATTGCGAGCCTTAGCTTTCCTCACTTCATCTTTATAGACTCGGGCTATTTGCTGATATGTTGCCTTGGTTATGTCCCCCTCTTTCCACTTTTTATATTTATCCTTTTTGTCTTTCAATTTGTCAGAGAGTTCTTTATGCAGCCATGCTGGTTTCTTTTGGGAACTGTTATTTTTCTTCTTCATTGGTATTGCGCTGGTCTGGGCTTTTATAATCTCATTTTTCAAAATTTCCCAAGCTTCTTGAGTTGTTTTCCCCTTGAGTATTCTCATCCATGAAATCCTTCCCAACCTCTCTCTAAGTTTATTGAAATTAGCTCTCTTAAAGTCTAAGACTCTAGTTTGACTTTGTTCTACTACTTTTGTTTGCATAATGTTGAATTCCAGTATTTCATGATTGCTTGCCCCCAAAGTTCCTGTAGCTTCTACACCTTCTATCATTTCCTCTCTGTTAGTGAGAATTAAGTCCAATATTGCTGATCCCCTTGTTCCCTTCTCTACCTTTTGGGAAACAAAGTTGTCTGCTAGGTTTGTTAGGAACCTGTTGGATCTTCCACTTGGTGCAGAGTTTGTTTCCCAATTGATGTCAGGGTAGCTAAAATCTCCCATTACTATTGTAGTGTGCTTCCTACATACCTTAGTTAGCTGGTTAGCAAAAAGTTCATCCACTTCCTCTGCTTGGTTGGGTGGCCTGTAGTATAGACCTATGACAATATCATCCCCCCCAACCTTTAATATTGACCCATATACATTCAAGATAGTTCTCATCATTGTTGTGCTCTATTTCTGTAGAGATGTAATTATTTCTTATATATAGTGCAACTCCACCTCCTCTTTTATTTGGTCTATTTCTTTTAAATAATTTAAATCCTTCTAGCTGTATGTTCCATTTGTGGGTTTCATCCCACCAAGTTTCTGTAATGGCAACAATATCGTATCTGCCCTCATTTACTTGAATTTCTAATTCACCCTGTTTATTCCTCATACTCTGTGCATTGGTGTATAGACATTTGAGTCCATTTTGATTGACTCTGTGTTTTCTGTCTACGAAACCTGTGTTATGCCTGACTATGGTTCTCTTTGCCCCTATTTCTTTGCCACTTGTATGGTTCATGTACATCAGGCATGTCCAAAGTCCGGCCCGGGGGCCATTTGCGGCCCGGGGGTCGGTTTAATACGGCCCTCCAACAGCCCTCCCTGCTCTGTGTAAATGTGGCCCTCCCTTCCTCCCTCTGTCTCTGGGGCTGTGTGGCTGGGAGGGAGGTGGACGCGCGGCCCCAAAACGTGCACTTGGTGCCTGCCGGAGGGAGCCGCGATGGAGACGCGACCGGCTTCCCTGCCTGACGCCCCTGTTGGACGACCTGCCGGGCGACAGCCTCGGTGGTGCTTAAGATGACGGTAGCCGTGGGTGCTCGCACAAGGTCGTCCGGCAGGTCGCCCGGCAAGGGCGTCAGGCAGGGAAGCCGGTCGCGTCTCCATCGCGGCTCCCTCCAGCAGGCACCACGGCTTACGTTCTGGGGCCGCGCGTTCACCTCCCTCCCAGCCACGCAGCCCCAGAACGTGCAGCTCCCGCCGCACAAGGTCGCCCGGCAGGGGCGTCAGGCAGGGAAGCCGGACGCGCGGCCTCAGAACGTAAGCCGTGGTGCCTGCCGGAGGGAGCCGCGATGGAGACGCGACCGGCTTCCCTGCCTGACGCCCCTGCCGGGCGACAGCCTCGGTGATGCTTAAGGAGGAGGCGTCCGTAACCTCCGGCATACCGGCCCTTCTGCTGCTTCCCGGGGTGGGGGAGGGGAGGAGAGGGGAGAGAGGGAGTGACTGACAGACACAGAGAGAGACAGAAGGGGAGGGAGGGAAAGACAGAGACAGAGAGAAAGAGAGGGAGGGAGAGAGACGGAGAGAGACACAGATAGAGAATGACACAAGGAGGGATTGAATTGGAGACAGACGGGGAAAGAGGGAGAGACAGACATACAGAGAGAGGGAGGGAGGGAGAGAATCAGAGAGAGTGATACACACAGAGACAGGGAGAGACAGAGAGAGGGAGGGAGAGACAGATAGAGACTGATTAAGTGAGTGAGAGACAGACAGACAGACAGACAGACACACACACAGAGTGACAGAGAGAAAGAGAAAGAGAAAGAGAGAAAGAAAGAAAGAGAAAGAAAGAGAGAAAGAAAGAGACAGAAAGAAAGACAGAAAGAAAGAGAAAAAGAGAGAGAAAGGAAGAGAAAGAGAGAAAAAGGGAAAGAAAGAAAGAGCGAAAGAGAGAGAGAGAGAGACAGAAAGAGAAAGAGAGAGAAAGAAAGAGAGAGAAATGGAGAGAGAGAGGAAGAAAGAGAGAGAGAGAGAGAGTGAGAGAGAGAGAAAGGGAGACAGAAAGAGAAAAAGAGAGAGAAAGAAAGAGAGAAAGAAATGGAGAGAGAGAGAGGAAGAAAGAGAGAGAAAAAGAGAGAGAGTGAGAGAGAAAGGGAGACAGAAAGAAAGAGAAAAAGAGAGAGAAAGAAAGAGAGAGAGAGAAATGGAGAGAGAGAGGAAGAAAGAGAGAGGGAGAGAGAGAAAGAAAGAGAGACAGAAAGAAAGAGAAAAAGAGAGAGAGAGAGAAAGAAAGAGCGAGAGAAATGGAGAGAGAGGAAGAAAGAGAGAAAGAGATAGGTAAGTTTTTTAAAAATTTATTTTCAATACATTGTGAAAACTCAACTGTCAGTTGATCTTAATGTTATGAAATGAAAAGTATGTAATTTGCAATTAACTTGGCATAAAATAATTTATTTGCATTTAATTGTAATGGTTCAAAGAATGTTCGGAAAAATGTTCGGCCCTCCACCATGTTCACTTCATCCAATCTGGCCCTCTTTGAAAAAAGTTTGGACACCACTGATGTACATGGTATGGCACTCACTGTTAATTGTTTGGTTTTGCTTGACAGCAGTGTTGATAATATTACCCGCACAAATATCTATGTTACATGCACTGATAACCCTATGAATTTTAGTTTGCTGGGGACAGAAATGTTCTTTATCTATTGATTCTCTGTCCCCACTATTCAGTTTAAATGTTTAGCCAGGAAATCTGTGAATTTAGTGCCAAGTAACTCAGTCCCTTTCTTGGATGGGTGCAAACCATCTCTTTTGTACAGTTTATCATTGGACCAGCTGCAGGCATCATGACTAATAAGACCAAAGCCTTCCTTTTTACACCACTCCTTTAGCCACACATTAAACTCTGCTATGCGCTGGCCCTTTCCTTTTTGTTCCTTGTATACTGGTATAACCTCTGAGAAGATAAGCCTACAACCTGTACTACTAAGTTCGTACCCCAAACTCTGGAAATCATTCTGCACAGAAGCTACATCTTTTTGGGACAGATCATTTGTGCCAAGATGTATAATAGCATCAACTTCACAGTCCTTACTTGCATTCTTGACTATCTTAAGAATACGCCTCTTGTCTCTGCTGGCTGTAGCACCCGGCAAACATTTGACATCTTTCAAAACCTCCATATCCTTACCTAAGTTTACATCCCTTACGATTGAGTCACCAATCAGGAGGTGACTTCTCTTTTTGGGTACCTTGCTCTTGTTGTGTGACTGATGCTTGATCCCTGGTTCACACTTTTGCATTTCTGAAGTAGGTTCTTCACTTTGGACCACAATCCCCTGCTTATTTGAGTCATCATTATTACCTTGACCTGTCACTTTAGTGTCCCCATTAAGATCAGCAAGGGCGCTATATCTGTTATGCTGGGACACAGCAAACGTTTTGTGTTTGTGGGTCACAGCTCTCACCCTGCCAGATCCCACAGTTGTCCAGGCTGCTCTTCTTCTGTGGGATCTTTGCGGTAGAGGAGGCTGGTAGTGTGGCATCTCCACTGGGTGGAATGGCCGAATTGGACAATTAATTTCTGCCTGGAGAGCACAAATTACAGATTCAAGATATGTGATGTGTCTATGTAATCTATTGATTTGTCTGCAGGGGGGACAGTATCCAAATTTGAAAAGAAAACTTAAGTCATCTCTTACAATAACTTTATGATTAAGACTTAAATAGGTATAAGCATCAGAGTTTCTAAACATGTTTGATATGAACTGAATGTAGCATGACAAAGATCTAACCAGAAAAAAACTATTTTTTCTCTGTAGTGCTAAAGCTGACAGATGCAATAGGAAGATAAGTAAACAAGGGTGATAAATGCACCACAGTGTAATCCTGCAGAATAGAATTTGATCCCCAGATAAAGAAAAATAGAAATGCTCCAACTCAAGCTATGGCTTCTATTGCCCATTAAATTTCAAGAGGTCCAAAATTGCATTAAGGGTGCTGTGAATATTGGTAGCATTTAATTAAAAAAAAGGAAAGGAAATGAAGAGTATGGAAAACAAGGAAAGGAAAGGAGCGAAAAAATCTGGTACCAATGACAATGATTTTCAGATAAGGTCCTTTAAAATGGATCGTATAAAGTAAAACTGTTAAATGATTATGTATATATGTTTGCATCAGTTGTGGGTTTCAATTTTTTTTAGAACCTACTCTGTAGGTGTGGCCTATTTTGTGGTTGTGGCAACCAAAATTTTGGGCTCAATTGTGATGATAAATTCTTTCTTTCTTTCTTTCTTTCTTTCTTTCTTTCTTTCTTTCTTTCTTTCTTTCTTTCTTTCTTTCTTTCTTTCTTTCCTTCCTTCCTTCCTTCCTTTCTTACTTTCTGCCTTCCTTTCCTTTCCTTCCCATTGGGTTACCGGCAGCGGCAGGCCAGACTTACTTCTGGGTCCGCCGGTGGAACCCCCTCTCACCGGCTCTCTAAATTTCACCATCCGGCTCTTGCAAGTAGGTGCGAGCCTGCAGAAACCCACCACTGGTATGCATGTGTGTACAGTATGTATCCCATTTGAATAAAAATTGAATGATGATGAGGCACTGTATTGTTGGTTATAAAATAATGAACAAACATGTTTTAAAAAAGAATCCTCCCCCTCCCCCCTCTCCCTCCCCCTCCCTCTCCTTCTCCTTCTCTTCCTATTTACTGCTTCATGTGTCAAGGTAGATACAAAGTTTTGGATTTTGCTCTTCTGGCTGCCTCAATCATTGTTAATTAATGTTGTAGTATGTCTTTGGTGTTGTCTCTCCATCTTCTTCTGGGTCTCTTTCATGTTCTTTGAGTTTCTTCTTTTTATGTATATGCTTTGTATTTTATAGAATTACGAACATAATTTGTAAAATAATGCTAACTAATAATGCTTATGTTAGTAAAGCTAACACATATCTAATAACTTGCAGAAACTGATTTGCAGAAACCATTTACCCCAAGGAGACATGACCACTTGAGAAGGAAAAATAATAATAATATTAGTTTAGTGAAAACTATCAATACTTACTATTGACTGCACAGTGTTTTCCACTTTGCCCTTTTCTTCTCCTTATTTTCCTTCCCACCCCATTTAAGATATTAAAATAACTATTTTTCCAAGTTCATTATTTCATTCAGCCAGTCTTAGTAGATCTTGTTCCCACTAAAAATAATACTTTTGCACTGGTGAAAAAGACTGTTAATGTTTCCAGTTAAAACAGCTAACAACTTCAATATCCAATATTTTAACCAGCTTATAGAAGGAAGAAAAGCATTATGTTTTTATCTCTGGTCTTAGCAATCAAGTAAATAGCAAAAAAAAAAAAAATGTATGTGCTAAAAGTCAGATAAATTGTGAGAATGTTAGAGTACAGGCATACCTTGAAGATATTTCAAGTTTGGTTCCAGACCACTGCAATAAGTGAGCATTGCAGTAAAGCAAATCACATGATTTGTTAGGTTTCTCAGTCCATATAGAAATTATGTTTATTGACATAATAACATTCCGTCAATAACATTCCGTCTTTAAAACCAATATACATATGTTAATTAAAAAACAAATATTTTAGTGCTAAAAATGCTAATCATCTGAGCCTTCAGCAAGTCGCAATCTTTTTTGCTCATGGAGAGTCTTGTAAAAAAAATGCAATATCTGCAAAGTGCAATAATGTGAAGCACAATAAAAGGAGTTATGCTCATATATGGAAATATAAAATGAACCAATTATTTTAAACAAGAATTACCATGTCTTTTCCTTCTCATTTGTACAGTTCCATTTCTTTTTTTTTTCTTTTTGTTAGCTTGTTTTTCTTTACATTTGTATTGTTTATCACAAATGAAGGTGATCATACATGTCCCAGGATAATGTTGCAAGATCCAATCTGGGTCCATCATAGGGAGTTTTAATCTTCTAAGCTTTCAGACTCATGCTGATGCCATCTTCAAGAGATGGGCTTCACAAGTACAAAAGCTTGGAAGATTAAACCTCTGGTCCCGGTGATCAACCCAATTGTTTTTATTTCCTAAAACACTTCTTTCATATTAAAAAGATGAAAAAAAATGCAGTTTCTGATTCAGCCCTAGGCGACTGCGCTCTGTTTAGCTTTTTAGAAATAATGTAAGCATTTTAAGTTTTGCTGCACAATATTCATTTTGCTGTATAACAGCTAATTTAAAATGTGTCATCTATTTTCATGTTTTACTTGAATAGATTAATATGTAAAAAAGGGGCCAGTTGTTTTACACGATCTTGTTTTGTAGTGTTCTTGATAAAGAATTTTATACAAAACGTAACAGACATTTATATAATCAAATATTTTCACCAGCATTTGAGATTAATGCATTCATCCAAACTGAGCGATGTTGAGAAGGTGTAGAAGAAGGTTTAGGTATTTGTTTAAAGTCTAGAATAAAAATTGCATCAGCAACACCAAACAAGGTTTAAAACCCCATCAAGACCAACTTCCATTGTAGAAACTTTGTATGCAATGTTAGAAACAGGCCTGCTAGATTGATAGCTCAAAACTCTATTTCATCCACAGATACTACTTGACTTACTGTCATTTGCTCAGCAATTATTGGAAATTATTATGACACTGAAAAAAAAATGGTTGAATTAACCTTGAGCTGGTCAGAATCATACTCCTGGTAGTGGGCCGAGTTGGGTTTGCAATACTGCAATTTAACCAAGAGGCCACCAAGTCAACAAGGTGTGGCAAAGCCTGTTGAGCACAAGTCAGTGGTGTCGACTGGTGTTTTGTGCAATGTTGCTGGTATGGCTGGCCATGGTGTGGAGGATGAAGTATTCTTTTTTCACTGGTAGCACAGGCACTAGAGCTAAGGTAGAGGATTGCATTCACTGAATGCTGCTGTATAGGATTGCCAAAATTGGGGGAGGAGATAGGTGGAGGAAGTTACAGAAGTTTACAGATGTAAGTGTTGCTGGCCCATATGAGCAGCTGAGGCTTCCCAGAGGTGGCTGTAGCTTCTCAATTAACAACAGCAGCTGGAACTGACAGGATTGTAGTTGCTAAGTGAGGCAGTCATGTGACATCTCACTTTATGATCTGATAATTTAGTTACTGAAATTCTGTTCCAGTTACGGTCATAAGTCAAGGACTACTTATACTTGCCTGTTTCTTAAATGGTTAAGCAGATGCCTCTGTGTTATTGACTGGCATGTTAGGAAAATTTTGTTTTACACTGCTATTTATCTCCAAGCAACTGGTACCTAGTGGCATATTGCCTGTAAGATTAAAGATGCAATATGTACAAATGCTGAATAGCAAAAATTGACTTTTTTTTAAATTTCATTTAATATGGAATTATATTAATTAATATTCAACAAGACACAGTAAATTCCATATACTATGTAAACATGGCAAGATATCCTTTTATCGCCAATTCTTCTGCCAATCATTTTCACTTAATATTCTTGACTCTAATATTGTTAGAAAAAGAGAATTATTTTATTCCCTGTTTAACAGAATTTCTTCTCTATCCAATTCATTCCATCTTGCATTTATTTGAATATAAAAACTGTCTGTGTAGGTATTTGGGAAGCAGACTGTATCAGGCCTGTACCAGTGTAATATGATATATTAAATAGTATGTTTTATCCAAATATGAAGTAAAACCTCCATAAAATAATCCACCTTTATGTTCATTCACAATTTTCTCCAATTCGTACATCTTGTATGCAGGTTTTCCAAATGTATTGCATGCAGTGTTCCCATGTATGACATTTGTTTATGCAACTTCTCAAAAAATGCACATTTTATTGCACAATCTCTTAAACTGGGAAATATTTCAGCAGACTCATGAATTCCATGAATTAATGTTCCTCTTTATACCACAATCTATCACATCATTTCTCTCAAAAGAAACCTATGATAGATTTTTGCAGCTTCCATACTTCTAACTCACAGAAGTGTATCTTAAAAGAAAGGAAGAATCTCTACACAAAAGAATAGATAGACACATAGTTGACATCAAAACTAATAATGTTCAATAAATCAGTGAAGAACCATTTCACCTTAACAGGATATATTACTTATGTAATACCCTACTATGATGCATCTGGTAAAAAGAACAATTCACTTAATATTATGATATTTTTTTAAAAAAAAATTCAAGCACTGTTTATGGAAATAGCAAGCAGTTAGTGTAGCCAACAAATTGCAAGCACTATAGAAAAGGTGAAAGCATGAAAAATTATGAGTTTTAAAACTCTAGCCATCTGGAGTGATTTATTAATATGAGCAGCCATATAAATTTGCTAAATGAAAAAGAAGAAAAGACTCTCAGAGATATTTGTATGTATAATTATGGAGAATCCTACTCTCTCTGATAGAGTCATGTTGTCTTCTGCTCATTATCCTGCACATGATAATGGGTAAATCTTTCAAAAGTGATATATGGTGGCTTTTTACTCTTCACAAAGCAGCTCTGTATATACATTTGTGTAGAGACAGTCGAGAAAAGTGTCTGAAACACTAGTACGAGATTTTTTTTTAAAGTGACTTTTAATGGTTTTAAAGATTACATTTCAAACACAATCCCGTAAAATCTAAATTGCCTATGTCGTGGGATTTATAAAGTTCTAATAAGGGCCACTAATATATATTGATTTATTACATGTGTATTCTACCTTTTTTATTGAATGTTCAAACAGCATTCTTGAGGACTTTTCCTATTTTCTCCACAGGTTTGTGATCCAGTTGAGTCAGAGAATGATTGACTAAATCATCCTAAGAGTTCTGTGATTTGATAGGGACCAATATTTCTCCAATCAAAATAAAACTCTTTATGTCCCCCAAAGACCAATCGCACATATTAATTGGTTGCTTTAAGATATAATTTTTAACTAGGGAAAAGTATAAAATCACATTAAACACCAGCTTAGGAGATTTACAACCTGAAGAGAAACCGGAAAACATTCAGTCTATGTAATAAGTTTATGTTCCTTGAAAAAGTACAATGTGAAGCTAATGCTGTTTTTAGCTAGAGGCTAGTCCTGCCAAAGTAGAGACTAAAGGATGAATAGAGATAATTAATTATTTGGGTAAACAACTGAACTCCAATGGATTTGATGACCCCTCTCATTCCAAGTGATAACTTCTAAATGGAAGAAGGTCCTTAATTAGAAAATAACATCATGTGGCCTACTCTTACACAATTTCTAAATATGAATCAGGGATTGATTACACATCACCTCCTGGAATCTAAAATTGTGGTTTAGCATGCTCTTCTATCCAGGAAGACACCAACTTTATTGGATGAAAGACTCATGTATGTTGTCTTTATACACAACCTTATTCCATCATAATCTCTGTCCTTACACTACTCTAAATATCACTGGGCTTTTACAAGGGCATGTGTCAGCACCCTTCGCTCTGTAGCATTTCAAGGGAATGCTATAATATTCTTCCAGTTTAGCATTTCTGCCCTTTTGACATGAGGAAGCTATCACACGTATGCTACTACGCTACAATTATACAATATTACAGTTTATATTAAAATTAATCCTTTTCTAGCAACAATTCCAGGGCAGTTAGATGATTGCCATATAATTTTCCTACCACGCAATGAAAATATCCAGGTCATCTGTAATATTGCTAATTGTTGCTATTTAGCGTCAAGAGTATGACAGAAGCCACTTTCTAAAAATCATGTGTATGTCACAAATATAAACCTTACTTCTTTCTTTTCCTTTCTTCTTTTTGTATTTCTCTAGATTTGTTTTGCTAACTTTTAGCTTTAAAAAATTGTCATGCATTTTGAGAGGCATATTGTAGGGTTCCCTCCCTCCCATTCCAATTGCTGGATTTTTTTTTTTTTTTGAAGTTACCATTAATCTTTGAAGTTACCATTAATCTTTGAAGTTACCATTAATTTCAGATAAAATCACATGATTCCACACAATCAGTTAGACTCACTGCTATCCAAATAATATTTTCCTCTAGCTAAATACTAATTTCCAATGGGGAATTCTGAAACAATTAGGAGCATTAATTTAATTTTTAAGACAGGTAGCTAAGTATAAATAAAAACTGAAGGTTCTTCTCAGTCAAAGTTAGTTTTGCTTTTATTCCCCCCCTTCTGACCCCCTTCAAGGATTTGTTTGCATGTGTATGTATTCATATTTTAGTCACATATCCATGTATTAAAGACCATCGCAAGCACACTCACTTGTTATGCTGCATCAGTCGTGCTTTTTTCTTACCTTCGCTACTGGTTTGGAACTGGGAGCATGCTCACGTGTGCCGCTTCTGCACATACACAGAACATTCTGCGCATGTGCAGAGCATCTGTGATGATGCTCCATGGCACGGGGCCTAGCTACCTACGAGACCGTCTACTGCCCCATATGTCCCTACGACCGATACGCTCTCACAGAGAGGGTCTACTCCGGGTGCCATCAACCAGGCAATGCCGGTTGGCGATTCCCAGGGGTAAAGCCTTCTCTGTGATGGGCCCAACCCTCTGGAACGTTCTCCCCCCTGAACTCCGTGTCATCTCGGACTTCCGCCTGTTCCGCCAGCAGTTAAAAACGCACTTCTTCCAACAAGCCGGCCTGGCATGATTTTACTCGACACTGCACTGCCTTTAGTTACCAAAGTTTTAATTCAGGGATTTTAATATGGGTTTTTAGCGCAGGGCGGGTTAATTTAATTGAGTTTTAATGAACGTTTTATTTTTGTATATCTGTGTATTTATATTTTATATTCCCTGTGCGCCGCCCCGAGTCCCTATGTGGTGAGATGGGTGCGGCTTATAAATTTGAAAAATAAATAAATAAATAAATAAATAAATAAATAAAAAAATAAATAAATAAATAAATAAATAAATAAATAAATAAATAAATAAATAAATAAATAAATAAATAAATAAATAAATAAATAAATAAATAAATAAATAAATAAATAAATAAATAAATAAATAAATAAATAATATATGATGTCTGGGTGGATGGGCAGAGCCTCCCACCACCACAGCTACTGGTTCGCCCAAACCAGGGTGAACCAGCAGAATACCACTTCTGTGCTGCATAGACTATCATGCAATATAGTATGTTTAGTAAATATGCCTAGATTAATAGTCTTTGTCTCTAGCTAAAGAATATGCTGTGTCTCTTAATTTGCTGCAATCTGAATTGTGTTGTATGTAAATGGGTGCAAATCTGAAAAATTGTTTTATGAAACTATTATAGGAATATAAATAAATGTTCAATTTGTCAAATATTGTCCAGCCCAGGAATGATCTGAAGACCTCAATATGCACGACTCTTTTTAAATAGTCCCCTGAGATTGTGGGTTCATTAAACGTTCTTTGCATTAGAATAAAATATGTGTTGAATAACGAAGAGATTTATGGATTTATGTTAACAAAAAGACTCCTAACTGAATAACAACACTCGTTGTGTATTTTCTTAAAAAATGTGTGTGTGTTGGTAGCATTTGTATATCTTTCATTCAAGTCCCTGCAAGTTTTGGGGGGGGGGTGAGGTGAGGGGGGGGGCAAAGTTTTTCAGAAATGGTTTGTCATTCCTGCCTTTCAAGGAGTAAGACAAAGTGATTGGTTCAAGATCACCCAACTGACTTTGTGCCTAAGGCTGCACTAGAACTCATGATTTTCTAGTTTCTAATCTGATGCCTTAACCACTCTAGCTCCAAACTAGTTCTCCAGCCATACTTACAGTTTATTAAAAAGCAGGTCACTGAGATTATATGAGTATTGTTTGTTTATCATTCTTATTGTTGGCAAACTTGTGAAGGGCAGCAGTGTTTAAATTGCAGATAAAACTAACTAATTTAAGGCTACAGTCTATGCTTGCATGTTATTTCCTAAACATTCTTTTTGTCCATATGCTGTCACTATAGTGGTCGAGCACCTGCTACTATCACTGGTGTTACAATTTTGGAGAGAGGCATTGAGAACCCTCCCTCTTTTTTATAACCACTACTCAGAAAGAAAAAAAACCTCATAGAGGCACAGCATTGTTTTAAGTCATAGCATGGCTGTTACAAATCCAAATGCAAGATAGACTTTATACTTTTCGTTATCTGGACTGGCAACAACCCTAATTTAACATGATGACATCAAAAACTGCATTGCAGGGGTGAAATTCAACAGGTTCGGACAGGTTCTATAGAACCGGTGGCTTTCTCCTTTTCATGCATCGCCTGCCTAGAGTCACACCTGAGTCATTGCTGCTGCTGATCCCTGGTTCCTTTGATTGCATTGTTTGCGTTTGCATTGTTTGCGTGGCCCAGTCCGGCAAGTCTTCCTTCACTACTCGCCTAGCTACTTCAGCAGCGGGGTTTGGACCGTCCACGGAAATCATTCCTGAATCCTGCCCTGGCTCAGTGAATTCTAGTGGTCTGGATGTGGGTATAAAAAGCCTGGCTCTGCAGTGTTTCCTTACTGGCCATGCCTACTTAGTCACATGACCCCCACCAAGCCATGCCCACCAAGCCACGCCATCACAACTGGTAGGGAAAATTGTTGAATTTCACTCCTGCTGCATTGTTTCAAAAGTTTGTGAAACCTAAGACTGATAATGATAATAGAATAACTATATAACAATAAAAGAAGTAGCTTGTTTATGATACCCATTTTGTTTTCCAAAAGTATGCAACCTATGGCTTTAAGAAAAGACAGTGTATACCTCCCCAGAACTCTTGTCTATGCTCCTTGAATCAAATTACACCAAAATTTTCATCCCAAAGTTTCGGATAAGGGGCAAAATATGTGTCTTAAGCCTTGTAAAGTCTGATGACATTCATTGAAAAAGTTACTAAGTTTCAACTTAAAATATCAACTAGGCCCCTTATGACATTCATTCAAATAGTTTCTAAACCTCAGGCTTAAAATATCAAGGACCCCTTAAAAGTGGCTTGCCACTCCCCCTACCAAAAAAGCGGAAAAAGAAATGAGCTAGAACCTATCTGCAGAGAAATCTTTAGCCTGCAGAAGCAGTGCTAAGAATTGCAAGCAATCTATTCATTGACCAGTCCTGACTAGAATAATAGGTTTTTCATTCATTCATTCATTTCATTTCATTTCATTTCATTTCATTTCATTTCATTTCATTTCATTCATTCATTCATTCATTCATTCATTCATTCATTCATTCATTCATTCATTCATTCATTCATTCATTCATTCCGGTGTTGTTCATTTTGTGATTTGAGGTGATTCTGAGTGGCTCAATTTTGCCATTTAAAGTCATTGACTATAGTCTCTACATTCTCTGAGATTTAAAGTGCAGTTCCCCATAGAGGAAAGTTAAACAACCTTGCTTTACTGCAGACAGGATTTATTCCTTGGCATAAATATTGAATGACTTAAACAATCTCCTGTTCCAGATTTTAAGAAGATCAGCCTGTGTCAATATTGGCAGACTGTTGTTTAAAAGGGGATGGGGATATTTGAAAGATGCACAGAGGAGGATTATAATTATAACTGGAGTATCAGAAAAAGTGGGATGAGAGGAATGGTGTTAGTACTCCTGAGTAAAATAGCTAGTCCACAATGATACATTCTCACCTGTAGAGTAAGCCTGAGCAAAAAAGTTGGGTCTAGGTAATTTATGCCTTTTCATTTTGGTTGGCTTTGCATATTATCCTATTAGAATATGATTTCTATGATCTGCACCAGATGTTTCTCAGTTGTTTCTTGAATGTGTTTAGGATCCTCTGAAGGTTGAGAAAATGCAACATACATGCACAAATGATGTAGGGTGGGGGTTACATCAAGTTATATAAACTTAAAACTCATCTAAACATTTATCTAATTTACAGATTTTTTTAAAGAGGAAGGAATCCAACAACATTTGCAGAAGACTCTTCTGGCTAAAGAAAAGACATACCAAGTTCAGCAGACTTCTGTGCAGAAGGCCCAAAGAATGAAAACTTGCAACTTCTTCTCATTTCTAATGTGGACTTGTATTTTTTATGAGATTCCTACTTTACTATCACCGAAGAGGACTAGTGTGTATTTGCAAGCTAAAAGGATAATGGGGTTGGCTAAGGAGCAGGGGAAAGCCATGCATCGGACAAAGCGTGGATGGATGTGGAATCAATTTTTTTTATTGGAGGAATATACTGGTCCAGATACTCAATATGTGGGCAAGGTAAGAACTGCGATCAAAAGACCATTTAGAAACATGATAGAATTCATCGAGACCCAGGACGAGCCGGGTGGTGGTGGAATTTCTCGTTAACATGGAATGTACACTTTAGCAGGGAAGAAATGAGATTTCACATCTAATAGTTTTCTGAATTATTCCTGTTTTAGCACCGAATGGTCTTCTAATGCTAGGATTTAGAGAGTTGTACAGAGGGCTGCTAGGTAAGTAGTCCTCCACTTATGACCACAACTGAGTCCGCAATTTATGTTGCTAAATGAGATCATTGTTGTTAGTTTTGTCTCATTTTACAAACTTTCTTGCCACACTTATTAAATGAATCACTTTGCTTGGCAGAAGGGAAATATCTGTGCTGAGACCTTCAGAGGTTGGTAGTAGAGGCCCGAGGCCTTTGGCCGGGGAGAACAGGTCTCAGCTAAAATAATATCTGTAGCCAAGGCCCTTTGAGATGCCTGGTGTGGTGGGACTGGAGGAGGCCGATTAACAGCTGGGCTTGGACTATAGAAGAACACAGGCCGGAACTGAACTACAGCTAGATGGCCGGACCTGCCCTCCAGCCCCAGCTCCACACACATATACGGACTAACTTTCTCCACCTCCTACCACTATTTCGAACTTAGAGCCAGACTATATTGTTCCTGGGTTGACTTGAACTGTATATTTATAACATCTATTTATAATACTTTTAACATTCTAGTATAACATTCAAGCAATTTTGATGCCCTTACTTACAACTCTCATGACCTCTTACACTTTTTATATCTATTTGTATTTATTATGTCGTACTCTAGAGCAGACTTGATTCTACTGCAAGAGTCCCCTCTCTCACAGGTTTGGACCTCCGCGCTAATGAGGGCCCACCTTGATGAGGGATTTTTTTAATCAAGAGAGGTGGGCGAAACGCAGTCTTAGGGGGTTTTTAAGGAATTTTTTTTTATTCGGATTTTAGGGGATTCCAGGGAGGGGATGGGATCAGTCAGGCTGAAGGTGGAACCAAAACCAAGCCGACGGGTGGAATGAAAAAGGAAGCGGACGGGTCTGGTAAGGAGAGGGGGACTAGGGACGTTCCGGAAGAAGGTCGCTCTATTCCAATGGTCGTGGGGAGGGGCAGGTGCGATGGTAGACAAGGATCCCATCATCGGTTGGGCAAACGTGGCCGATGGTTACAAGCGGTCACATGCCCCAACCCCCGCAATCTAGGTGGTCAGGGCTTACCGAGCCAGGGCCTCAGACTGATGCTATGCAACGCCAGGTCCGTTGTCAACAAAGCCCCCCTCATTAACGACCTTGTGTCGGAGGGGGAGCTGGACCTGGCGGGAATTACGGAGACCTGGCTGGGCCATGAGGGAGGACTTCCTCTCGTGGAAATGTGCCCATCAGGTTACTGTGCGTTCCATCAATCATGGGCCCTAGGCAGAGGTGGGGGGGGTGGCGGTCATTGTCAGGGAAGGTCTTGAGCTGAGAGAGACCACTGTGCCACAGATAACCGGTTGTGAGTCCTTCTGCGTGAAGTGGGGCCCAGGGAGGCAATTGGGCTTGCTGATTGTGTACCTTTCTCCCCGCTACGTATCAGCAACCCTGCCTGAGCTCCTCGAGATGATCGCCGAGATGGTGGTTGAGACCCCCAGACTGCTAGTCATGGGGGACTTTAACCTGCCATCGGTAGGCGAGACTTCCGAGGTAGCTCGGGAGTTCATGGCCTCCATGACGGCCATGGACCTGACCCAAGTAATTCAGGGCCCCACACACGAGGGAGAACACACACTGGATCTTATTTTTGTCTCTGACCAGTGGATGAGTGATCTGGGAGTTGGGGATTTAGTCATCGTACCCCTGTCATGGTCAGATCACTCACTTCTCCGGCTTGACTTTCCTACCGCTACACCCCACTGCGGGGTGGTGGAACCGGAATATCCTAGATGGTTCCGCCCCAGGCGCCTGATGGAACCTAAAAGGTTCCAGACGGAGCTTGGGCCATTACCTGTAGCCCTGACCCGCACCCAGATAGAGGACCTAGTGGCTGCATGGAATAGTGCGGCCACTGGGGCCTTGGACCGGGTTGCGCCTTTGCGGCCTCTCTTGCAGCAGTGAACCACCCTGGCTCCCTGGTTCTCCGAGGAGCTGAGGGCGATGAAGCGCCGCAAGAGACGCCTAGAGAGGAGATGGAGATCCACATGCTCTGAATTGGACCGAACACAGGTAAGAGCCCATTTGAGGACTTATATTGTGGCGATAAGAGTGGCCAAGTGTCGGTATTGTGCCACTCTTATCACGTCCACAGATAACCGCCCTGCCGCCCTGTTTGGGGTGACCCGCTCCCTCCTTCACCAGAGGCCGCGGGAAGCCCCTTTTCAGGGCAGAGAAGAGGAATTTGGAGAATATCTGCAGGACAAAATCACTCAGATTCGGAGCGAGTTGGTCTCCACCGAAAGTGGTCCAGAGGAGGCGTCGGAAGCGGGTCTTGAGGCACCATTCTGGGAGGAGTTTGACTCTGTTGCTTCCGATGATATGGACAGGTTGCATAGGAGACTGAGGGCCACCACATGTTTATTGGACCCATGTCCCTCCTGGCTTGTACTGGCATCCTGAGAGGTTTCACGAGGCTGGCTCCAGGAAATAGTGAATGCTTCTTTGAGTTCTTGCCTACCATCTTGAAAGAGGCGGTGGTGAGGCCTCTCCTCAAGAAGCCTCCCCTGGACCCAGCATTGTTAGTAAATTACTGCCCGGTCTCCAACCTTCACTTTTTGGCGAAGGTTGTAGAGAGTGTGGTGGCACAACAGTTCCCACGTCATCTGGAAGAAATTGATTATCTGGACCCACGCCAGTCCGGCTTCCGGCCCGGTCACAGCACCGAGATGGCATTGGTCGGGTTGGTGGATGATCTCTGGAGGGCTAGAGATGGGGGTTCTTCCTCCATCCTGGTCCTATTAGACCTCTTGGCGGCTTTTGATACCATCGACCATGGTATCCTATTGCATCGGCTGGAGGGGTTGGGGGTGAGGGGCACCGTTTTATGGTGGTTCTCCTCCTACCTCTCCGGTCAGTCGCAATTTGTATTGGCAGGAGGGCAGAGGTCGACCTCGAGGCCTCTTACTTGTAGGGTGCCTCAGGGGTCGGTCCTCTCACCCCTCTTGTTCAATACATATATGAAGCCAGTGGGTGAGATCATACGTTGGTTTGGGATAGATTACCATCTGTATGTGGATGACACCCAGCTGTACATCTCTACCCCAAACCACCCCAACGATGCCGTCAAAGTGATGTCCCGGTGTCTGGAAGCCGTGCGGATCTGAATGGGAAGGAACAGACTCAAGCTCAACCCGTCCAAGACTGAGTGGCTGTGGCTACCGGCACCCCGGTTCAACCAGTTGACGCCATCACTGGCCATAGGGGGCGAACATCTAGCCCCCGTGGAGCGGGCATGCAACTTAGGCGTCCTCCTGGACTCTCGGCTGTCAATATAAGACCATGTGACAGCCGTGGCCAGGGGGGCATTTTACCAGGTTCGCCTGGTGCGCCAGTTGCGTCCCCTATTGGACCGGGACACCCTTCGCACGGTCACTCATGCGCTTGTGACATCTCTTCTGGACTATTGCAATGCTCTCTACATGGGGCTCCCCTTGAGATGCACTCGAAGGCTACAGCTGGTCCAGAACGCGGCCGCGCGGGCAGTTATGGGAGCTACTAGATACTCCCATGTTACACCACTCCTGCGCGAGCTGCACTGGCTGCCTGTTTCGGGTGCGTTTCAAGGTCTTGACTATCATCTTTAAATTGCTCCATGGCACAGGACCTAGTTATTTGCGGGATCGTATCTTGCCCCAAACATCCCTTCGGCCGATTCGCTCACACAGAGAGGGACTTCTCCGGGTGCTGTCCACCAGGCAATGCCAGCGGATGACGCCCAGGGGAAGGGCCTTCTCTGTGATGGGCTCGACCCTCTGGAACGACCTACCCCCGGATATTAGAACGACCACAGACCTCCGTGCTTTCCGCCAAAAAGTAAAAACTTATTTGTTCCATCAGGCCGGCTTGGCCTAATTTATGCTTCTCGCCCCAGTCTGTATTTTCAAATTGTCTATTTGGTTTTAATGGGTTGCAATTTTAATGTTCTTAAATTTTAGTACAGGGTAATTTAATTCGTTTTTAACTTTGTATGTATTGTATGTTTTTAGATGGTTTTTAATTTTCCTGTACACCGCCCCGAGTCCCTTTGGGGAGAGGGGGCAGTTTATAAATGTAATAAATTATTAATTATTAAATTAGAAGGTTGCAAAAGGGGATCATATGATCTCACAACTCTACAATTATCATAAATATGAACCACTTGCAAAGCATATGAATTTTGATTGCATGGCCATGGGTCTGCTACAATGGTCCTAAGCGTGAAAAACACTCATAAGTCACTTTATTCAGTGTTGTTGTAACCTTGAACGGTCACTAAATGAACAGTTGTAAGTCAAGGATTATCTATATACATTTTGTAAAAAAAAATTGTCATTGTTAGATTCATCAACGAAGTCAGATGGGGAAAAAAAGACTTCTAGAAATGAGAATTTATCCAATTTTATCACAGCATTAATTCAGCCTTTTGAAATCCAAAATGTGCAATTCCTACTAATTTGCAAAGTATAATTGGGAAGAAGGCTTTTAACTTAATCTGCAGTGAAGTCATGAGCAATTTATTGAAGAAAATGGAAGTTCTGATGTCACAGTTTTTCCTGAGAATATAAAATAGCTTAAATATAGTATGGTAACAATGAATATGACATGCCAAGGATGGAGACTGGAAACTTCCTACTGGTCAGCAAGGGTATCCTCTTTTCTTCACTACTGGTTTGGTAACGGGAGCGTGCATGTCCTGGCATGTGCAGAAGGTCCATGATGACGTCTTAGTGGGTTAGGCAGAACCTTGCGCCACTGCTACTACACGTTTACCTGAACTGGTGCGAACCAGTGTGAATCATCTCTGCTTCTAGCTGAAGGATATGTTCATTCATTCAGTTGTATGTGGTGAGGAGTGAGGACGAGAGAAATATGGGAAAGATATATGAAATGTTTTTCTGCAGTATTAATGGTTATTTTAAAAATTAGAATCAGTTCTACACATAGTTCTATCTGTATAAAACGAAAATACCAACCCCTAATCAATATTATATTTGGGTCAGAATAGAATAGAACAGCATTAGATACATTTCAATGGGAATCTGTAATATAAAAATCATAGTTACCTTTCTCTACTGTACCATATATCTGAAAGTAACAGCACTTAATTATCTCCTGTCATTGTAAGATATATTTGTGAGTTCATTCTCATTGTGGTTGTATTAAATCTATGATAGCTAGGCTCTTTGGCCACTTGAAAGAGCTGTAATTCTGGAAAAATGACTTTCAGAGCTTAAAAGCAGATTTTAAAAAAAAAATCAATTGATAGAGAAATAGTGCTGTACAGAAGGAACACAAGTAAGAATGGCATGTATCCGAAGCTAATGAACCTAGCAATGCCTAAATAGCACATTACCTTGACATTAAATTTGAAATCACATGCAGTTTCTATTATCTCCTTGCCAATGGCATTATGTTCATGGATAGAGTATGCACTTCAGAACTGACAATATTTCACTGCTGTGGGAGGGCAGTACATACTCTTATTGGAATAAATTATTGGATGAATTGGGAGTAGCATGTTGTCATGAGTAGGTGATTGAGTCCAAATTCAGTACAGCTGGCTTGTCAGTATGAAGAGATTTGAAAACAATAGAGACTTGCCATCATGAGCAGTACAGAACCACGGAGCTGTGGTGGGATGTAGTCTAGATTCCCATGAAGGAGGGGATGTTTTCTAAAGGACAAAGAACCTGTGGTACTTGGAAAGATTGGTTGGTAGGAAGAGGATTAAAATGGCTTTCCCCTAGATATTGCCAGACCATATCTAGTTACACAAATAGTTCCTTTAATGTGGCAAGATTATGCCTATAAATGAAGAACACTAAAAGAAACTAACTTAACTAACTCCATATGTCTTTCTTGGGTCCTGACATGGGCAATATAATGCCTTATTCTCTTGTAGTTGGGTGAAGGGGAAGGGACGTGAGTGTAGCTTTTGTATTAAATTGTAAGATTATACCCCTATGCCTTGTGGATCATTCACTCATGCAATCTCAGTTTTCATGCTTATAAAAAGCTTGTCCTCATTCTTGGGTTCAAAACAAGAAACACTGGGAAGCTTAGCACAACAGGATTTACATTATCTGATTCTTAGTCAACCTTCTCTTTTTCAATTGTATCAAAAAGTCAGGCAAGACCATTGTTTTCGCATATAAGTAAGTGTCACAATACAGTGGCCATTTTTACTGAGCACTGAATGAAAGATAAGAAGTAAAGGATGAGGCAGGCAGGCAGGAAGATCAAACATGTCTCAGCAAACTACATATGGTGAAAGTAAGTCTTCTAGCTTTTGCCCCCAAGCGAAATCATTATATACTTGGAGTCCAGGCTTCAGGTCCATGCCCTCAGGTTAAGGTATAATAATTGCTGTGTCTGCACAACAAGCCGATTGATCCAGGCAGATTACACATTGAAGTTATGTAAATTATATAACCAGTTATGAATTGAGATCTTGGGTATTTGTTTATCAGCTCCTTCAGGATGTGTGCCTCATGGTGTTGCCTCTGTCTCAGCTCACCATAGGTTGCCAGTCCAATCTGCAAAAATCTTCTGTACCTATAAGGCTTCATATTTTTCCCCTGCCTCATAGATGGGATAAGTCATAAACATCAGACTCTTATAGTAAATGTATTTTTTTGCAAAAAATGCACTCAGTCATGCTATAAATTAAACAACTGTAAATATTAAGCAATTCTCTCCATAAATTGTATTTGTGTGTGGTTGTGCATGCATACAGACACACACACACACACACACACACACACATATGCTTGTGTCACAACACCCTGTTAAGCAACACCATCTTCAAATCGCTCCATGGCATGGGACCTGGCTATTTGCGAGACTGCCTCCTACCACATACCTCCCTGCAACCTGTCCGCTCGCACAGGGAGGGCCTCCTCAAGGTGCCATCTGCCAGTCAATGCCGGCTGGCAGCCCCCAAGGGAAGGGCCTTCTCTGTGGGGGGTCCGGCTCTCTGGAACGACCTGCCCTCCAATATTCGCACCATCACGGACCTGCGCCTCTTCCATTGGGAGCTCAAATCACACTTTTTCCATCTGGCCGGCCTGGCTTAGAGTTTAATAATGTAAACTTAATTTTAATAGAGGGTTTTATAGTTTTATTCTTTGTAGCACAGTTATATTTAATTTAATTCGGTTTTAAATTGTGGATTGTATTTATATGGTGTGTATGTTGTTTTTACTTTTTATCTTCTGTGCACCGCCCCGAGTCCCACTGTGGAGATGAAGCGGTATAAAAATATGAAATTAAAATTTTTTTAAAAAGGGAGGAAGCAGACTGCTTTCCTTTTCTGCCTTTCGGCTCATCACCAGAGACCATCTAGACAGAAAGCTATGAGTTCCATTGTATACTTTTTTTTAAATATGTGTGTTAGGTTGCTTCCTCCCTTAATTGGGCCCCTAACAGGGTGTTGTGGAAACAATTATATATAACTATCCTCCTAATTATCCTGCCTCATAGACAATTGCTTCTCAGCTGACAAGAAAAGAATCGAGCTGGCTTAATGGCAAGGCTCTCACCTGGCATGAAATACAGCTATATATATATATATATGCTGGCATTGTTTGCTTCGGTATTTTCCCGTGTATAAGGCATGGAAATGTTATTGCAACATTTCGACAAGATCTCACTTGTCATCATCAGGCTTTGGTCTGTGACTGTGACTGCGAAGGCATGGCCCTTTTTTAAAACTTGGTGGGGTGTGTGGAGTGCTGACTATTGTTGTGAGTGTGTTGATTGGCTGTGCAGCTGCATCATGACTGGTATATTAATGCTGATTGGTCTCATTTGTATGTTTCTCCTTATTTTGAATTTCAACGGCTTGGGTGGAGGGTGGGGCTCGTCTGCTGGTCAGTGCTGGTTTCCAGATGTCTGGTAGGTGGGAGGTGTCATCATGTTTGTTCATACTGTTAGATTGCTTCTCTATTTCAATGGACAATGCAATCTAACAGTATGAACAAACGTGATGACACCTCCCGCCTACCAGACATCTGGAAACCAGCACTGACCAGCAGATGAGCCCCACCCTCCACCCAAGCCGTTGAAATTCAAAATAAGGAGAAACATACAAATGAGACCAATCAGCATCAATATACCAGTCATGATGCAGCTGCACAGCCAATCAACACACTCACAACAATAGTCAGCACTCCACTCCCCCCACCAAGATTTAAAGAGGGGCGATGCCTCCGCAGTCACACTCACAGACACAAGCCTGCCTGATGATGACAAGTGAGATCTTGTCGAAACGTTGCAACAACTTTTCTATGCCTTATACATGGGAAAATCCCCGAAGCCAGCTATGCCAGCATACCTACACCTGTGAAAATCTACGAAAACAAATATCTTACCTCTACGGGGAGGAAACCTTTCTGCTCACCAAGACCTATGAAAAACTTGAAGTGCGAAGAGCCACCACCTGGTGTGACCTCACATTCCTACGAAACTGCCGAGACAAAAGCCTCATCCCCACATACTTTCAACTAAAATTCCATTCCAAAACCTCAGCCATCGAAAGGATCCTGAAAAGAACTGAATTAACCCTAATAAGAAATGAGCTTCACAGGAAAAGATTCTTGCTAGACCAAATAAACCGGGATCTACTCAAACTCCACCTGAAACTCAGCAACAAAATCCACCAAGCACTCTGGGACAAAATAAAACAACTAGCTTTCTGGAGAGCTGAAACATAAACCTCCTACAAGACAGAGAAACACACCAACAAACTCCAAAGACTAGAAAAACAACAGAAGCCCAACTCCCCCCCACAGCAACTCATGAAACAAACAGTACACAACATATCAGACAGAAGCCTCACCACAGCTGAAACCAATGTCCTTTCCAAAGGATTCAACTTTGCAGTAGCCCCTAAACATCCCTACAGAAGACATCATATGCGGAGTGGAAGCCTCACTCACCAAAATCAACCCAGATGAAGCCAATAAAATCAGACTTGCAGTTACTAACGTGCTCTGTTCCAGCAATCCACCCAGAAACAACTTACATGCAGAAGAAAGGAAAGCTCTCTTTAACCTGAAGAAGGACAACAACATCATCATTCTCCCAGCAGATAAAGGCAAAGCCACAGTGGTGATGAATACATCTGATTACCACACCAAACTAGCCAACCTACTCCAAGACCCTGCCTACAAACCTCTAAATAAAGACCCCACCACCTACCTGGAAAAAACCACCAAAGCCAAAATAAAAGCCTCTCCCATCAGTGAAGAGATCCAGCAAAGAATCATCCCCAGAGAGAAATCTTCCAGATGCCCCAAACTCTATGGCCTCCTCAAGATACACAAAGAAGGAACACCACTCAGACCCATAGTCAGCTCCATAGGCTCACCTCTACAGAATCTTGCCAAGTTCCTCGCAAAGGAATTACAACCCTACGCAGAATCCATCAACTCACATGTACATAATTCTTTCCACTTCATAGAAACAATAAAAAAACAAAATCTATAGCCCAGCGATCTACTCGTGAGTTTTGATGTCATATCCCTCTTCACCCAAGTGCCTATAAAAGAAGCCTTGACAGCCATCCAGAACAAATACAACCCCCCCCCAAGCACATCCTGGATCTGACCAACCACTGTCTAACCAACACATACTTCATTCACAATAACCAAGGATACAAACAGATAGAAGGAGCACCCATGGGATCACCCCTCTCACCGGTCATCGCAAACTTATATATGGAACACTTTGAAACCAACGCCCTAGACAAATCTGAACACAAACCCAAACTCTGGCTCAGATATGTAGATGACACTTTTGTAATTTGGCCACATGGGAAAGAAAAACTGGACAACTTCCTCACACACCTCAACTCCCTACACCCCAAAATACAATTCACCATGGAAATAGAAGCCAACAACCAACTCCCTTTTCTAGATGTCCTAATCTACAAAAAACCTAATGGCTCCCTAGGACACACCATCTACCGGAAAAAAACACACACCAACCGCTACCTAAATGCACAATCCCATCACCACCCTGCACAGATAAACTCTGTAGCCAAAACCCTCATACACAGAACCAAACGCCTAGCTGACAAAGACCATCTGAAAACCGAAATACACTTCCTCACAAATACATTAATATCCAACGGATTCCGAAGAAAAACAATCACTAAACTAATCCAACAAGAAACACCCCCCAGGAACCAAGACAAAGAACAGGAAAATGGCATTGCCCTCATCCCATACATTAAAGGTACCACAGACAAAATCAGCAAAATTCTCCACAAGCACAACATCAAGACAGCCTTCAACACCGACCAAAAAATAACCAATATCCTAAGGAACCCAAAAGACAAGATCCAGCTAGAAAACCAAGGAGTCTACAAAATTCCATGTAAAAGCTGCCCTGCCACTTACATAGGACAAATCAACAGAAGGATTAGTGCACGTATTGCTGAACATAAAAATGCTTTAAAAAATCATCTTAATACCTCATCTCTCTATCAACATTTCAAAACTACAGGACATGACATTGACTTTCAAGGAACTAAAATGATCTCCAAGGCGGAACAGCTCAACAGGAGAATAATCAGAGAAGCCATTGAAATAGAGAAACAATCTAGCAGCATGAACAAACGTGATGATACCTCCGCCTACCAGATATCTGGAAGCCAGCATTGACCAGCAGACGAGCCCCACCCTCCAGCCAAGCCGTTGAAATTCAAAACAAGGAGAAACATACAAATGAGACCAATCAGCATCAACCTACCAGTCACGATGCAACTGCACAGCCAATCAACCCACTCACAACAATAGTCAGCACTCCACCCACCCCCCACCAAGATTTAAAGAGGGGCGATGCCTCCGCAGTCACACTCACAGACACAAGCCTGCCTGATGATGACAAGTGAGATCTTGTCGAAACGTTGCAAAAACTTTTCTATGCCTTATACACGGGAAAATCCCCGAAGCCAGCTATGCCAGCATATATATATATATATATATATATATATATATATATATATATATATATATATATATATATATATATATATATATATATATGTAGATTTTGGTTTATTCGGGTCTTTTCCCTTGTAAAATTAAAGGTGTTTTTGCAACGTTTCGATGGGATCACCCCCATCATCATCAGGCCTTTGCCTTTGCTTTTTTGCAAAAAAATAAATAAATGATGATGATGGGGGTGATCCCATCGAAACGTTGCAAAAACACCTTTAATTTTACATGGGAAAAGACCTGAATAAACCAAAATCTACATACCTATACCCATGAAAATCTACGAAAACATATATATATATATATATATATATTAGTTTTATGATCAATAAATAAATCTAACACACATTTTAAAAAAATCACACAACGGAATTAATGACTTTCTGTCTAGATGGTCTCTGGTGATGAGCCAAAAGGCAGAAAAGGAAACAGTATGTCTCCTCCCTTAATTGGGGCCCTAACAGGGTGTTGTCGAACAATCAATAAATAAGTCAGGGAGACTAGGATAGATCTATTTCGAGCTTTTTAGCTCTCATCAGCTAGCCATACCCTTACTGGGATTCGAACCAGGGCTGTATTCCATGCCAGGTGAGAGCCTTAGCCATTAAGCCAGCCAGGTTCTGTTCCTGCTCAGCTGAGACAGAAGGATAAGTATCTATAATTGTTCCACAACACCCTGTTAGAGCCCCAATTAAGGGAGGAAGCATACTGCTTTTCCTTTTCTGCCTTTCGGCTCATCACCAGAGACCATCTGGACAGAAAGCCATGAATTCCATTGTGTAATTTTTTTATGTGTGTTACGTTTTTGAGCTGATCAAGAGAAACAAGCTGGCTTAATGGCAAGGCTCTCACCTGGCATGTAATACAGCCCCGGTTCAAATCCCAGTAAGGGTATGGCTAGCTGATGAGAGCTAAAAAGCTCGAAATAGATCTATCCTAGTCCCCCTTATTTGTTTATCAGCAGAAAAATGTATCAAGTATATATGTATTTATATACATAAATTCATACATACATATATCACACATATCTATCAATGGAACTGATGGGTGGGATGGTACACTGAGTTACTCTCTGGCTAGTGAACAAACATTGGCTGACATTCCCCCCCCCCCCGCCCCATGGTCAACGGTTGAAAAAAATGACGAGATTTTGATCTTTTGTATCTTCAAGACAGATAAACATAGCTATGCATCTATGCATCTACTGTTCTGATATCCAAATAAGTCTGTCCCGTCTAAACAGCATGCATCAGATTTGGATCAGTTTAAAATGAATTTAGAAATATCGGGAGACAGAACATCTAATACTTTGCTCAAAAAGAAAGAAAGAAAGAAAAGGAATTGATCTCTTTCATTCCTTTTCTTTTTGGACAAGTGTACTCTCCCTCATCAGTATAATCACGAATTTTAATTTCCTATTCCCCGTCTTAAACTATCACATTGAGGAATTTTAAGCCTGAATGCTTCTGTTATACCTGAGCACTAATTTCATTTACTTTCTCCTAAAGAAAGCCTCCAGCCATAACTAACCAAATAGAAGCAATGAAATCTGTATACTGTACATGTACTTTGAATGAAACAATTTATTTCTCAATTAAATATTGACAACAATATTGGTCTTATATTCACTTTCATTCTTGATTCACTTACCTTTTATTTGTAGACACTTACAAGAGATCACCATTACTATCCTGTTCTTCCTCACTATATAGCTATCATGATGTTAGTATATTTCTCTTCAGCTAGAGTTCAATAAGCATACACCCTAGATTACAATCAATTACATAAGGGACTGTATAAAACAACTCTATTTCTTTACTGTAGCTACTACAACTGCTAACACTCATGTAAAATAAAGTAACATAAAATATTTAATTGTATTTTTGTAAAATTAAAGAGAAATAAATAGGTGAAATTAAAAAGAAACTGAAATTAAAGGGAATTAAATACATTTAATTATAAATGAATGGGATGAAGTACTGCTGAAGTAATATTGTAAATAAATATTAATAATCTATGGTTGAAATGGCACGTAATCACTTTCATAATAATAATATGCAACCATCTAAAAATACACATAATTCCTTTCTTATCAAGAACTGACTCAGATGTTGCTTTGTTCAAACACAGGTTGTGAAAAAAGTCTGAACAAGAGTGAATTTAATGTATAAGACACAGTAGAGGGTTTCACATTTCGTTACCACCAGTTCACCATGCACACACCTGCTCGCTTCGTGTCCACCCGCACCCTTTCCGTGCATGCACCCGGTCTCAAAAATGTGCCAAAATAGGACGGCATAGAACCAGGGTGCGTTGGTGAACCCACCCATGAGTTCCACTATTGTTTGAGGCGAACCAGTCCAAACTGGCTGAAGACCATTGAATTAAATAAGAGATTCTTATTTGGAATTCGGTATACTATGCTAGTTAGTGTCAATGTAGAAGAGTAGAAAAATGTGAGTCAGTTGAAAAAAAATGCAAGTGGGGTAAAATTACGCTTAGAATTTTAGAAATTTTACTAGTAATTCTAAATTTCAAATTATAAAAGCCCAAATGAAGTCATACAAAAGAGATATCTACCTACATCTTGGTAATCTCTGGGTAATATCAACCTAAGCAACCTAGAATTAAGGAGAAACTTAACAGTGAGAACATTATAGTCATGGGGGACTTAAGACTTATAGTCATGGGGGACTTTAATCTGCCATCGTTGGGCGAATCATCCGAGGTAGCTCGGGAGTTCATGGCTTCCATGACGGCCATGGACCTGACCCAACTAATTCAAGGCCCCACCCACGAGGGTGGACACACACCGGACCTCATTTTTGTCTCAGGCCAATGGAAGAGTGATCTGGGTATAGGGGACATAGTCATCACACCCTTGTCATGGTCAGACCAGTCACTTCTCCGGCTCGACTTTCCGACCGCTACTCCCCTCCGTGAGGAGGCGGTGCCAGAACCACCTATCTGGTTCCGCCCCAGGCGCCTGATGGACCCGGATGGGTTCCAGATGGGCCACTTCCTGTACCCCTGACCCGCGCCCCGATGGAGGACCTCGTGGCCGCATGGAATATTGTGACCACGGGAGCCTTGGATCGGGTCGCGCCCTTGCGGCCTTGGTTTACCGAGGAGCTGAGGGCGATGAAACGCCGCAAGAGATGCCTAGAGGGAAGATGGAGGGCTACCCGCTCTGAATCTGACCGGACACAGGTAAGAGCCCATTTACGGACTTACATTGTGGCGCTGAGAGTGGCCAAACGCCATCATTGCGCTACTCTCATAGCATCCGCAGAAAACCGCCCTGCCGCCCTGTTTAGGGTGACCCGTTCCCTCCTTCAACAGAGGGTGCGGGAAGCCCCGCTACAGGGTAGAGCAGAGGAATTTGTGACTTTTCTGCAGGACAAAACTGCTCAGATACAGAACGAGTTAGCCCCCATTCATGGTCCAGTGGGGTGCCACGAGGCTGATCTTGTTTGGGAGGAATTTGACTCCGTTGCTTCCGAGGATATGGACAGGCTACGTGGGCGACTGCGAGCCACCACATGTTTATTGGACCCGTGTCCCTCCTGGCTTGTACTGGCATCCTGGGAGGTGACACGAGGCTGGCTCCAAGAGGTTGTCAACGCTTCTTTAAGTGAGGGTTCCTTGCCTGCTTCCCTAAAAGAGGCTATGGTGAGGCCCCTCCTTAAGAAGCCCTCTTTGGATCCAGCTCTTTTAACCAACTATTGTCCCGTCTCCAACCTTCCCTTTTTGGCAAAGGTTGTTGAGAGTGTGGTGGCACAACAGTTTCCCCGTCACCTGGAGGAAGTTGATTATCTAGACCCGCGCCAGTCCGGCTTTCGGCCCGGGCATAGCACCGAGACGGCATTGGTCGCGTTGGTAGATGATCTCTGGAGGGCCAGAGATGGGGGTTGTTCCTCCATCCTGGTCCTATTAGACCTCTCGGCGGCTTTCGATACCATCGACCATGGTATCCTATTGCATCGGCTGGGGGGGTTGGGGGTGGGAGGCACCGTTTTACAGTGGTTCTCCTCCTACCTCTCTGGCCGATCGCAATTTGTGTTGGCAGGAGAGCAGAGGTCGACCCCGAGACCCCTCACATGTGGGGTGCCTCAGGGGTCGGTCCTCTCACCTCTCCTGTTTAATGCATACATGAAGCCGCTGGGTGAGATCATCCGTGGCTTTGGGGTAGAGTACCATCTATACGCTGATGATACTCAGCTGTATATATCTACCCCAAACCACCCCAACGATGCCGTAGCGGTGATGTGCCAGTGCCTGGAAGCCGTGCGGATCTGGATGGGAAGTAACAGACTCAGGCTCAACCCGACCAAGACCGAGTGGCTGTGGTTTCCGGCTGCCCGATTCAACCAGCTCTCTCCAACGCTGGCCATAGGGGGCGAACATCTTGCCCCTGTGGATGGGGCGCGCAATTTGGGTGTCCTCCTGGATACCCGGCTGTCTATGGAAGAGCAAGTGACAGCCGTGGCCAGGAGGGCGTTTTACCAGGTTCGCCTGGTCCGCCAATTGCGCCCCCTATTGGATCGGGACGCCCTTCGCACAGTCACTCATGCCCTTGTGACATCCCGACTGGACTATTGTAACTCTCTCTACATGGGGCTCCCCTTGAGGTGCACCCGGAGGCTTCAGTTAGTTCAGAATGCCTGTGGGATCGGATCCTGCCTCACACATCCTCACGGCCGATTCGCTCCCACAGAGAGGGACTTCTCCGGGTGCCGTCCACTAGACTTTGTCAGCGGGCGACGCCCAGGGGAAGGGCTCTCTCTGTGGCGGGCCCGGCCCTCTGGAACGACCTTCCCCCCGATATTAGAACGACCACGGACCTCCGCTCCTTCCGCTTGAAATTGAAGACTCATCTTTTCTGCCTGGCCGGCCTAGGGTAGTCTCTCTCTCTATGGGCTTTTTAAATGTATATCAATATTTAGTGGGGATTTTTAGTTAATGGGATTTTAGCACAGGAATTAATTTAATCTGTTTTAATTTGCTTTGTATTTTGTATATTTATTGTTTTTATTCTCCCTGTGCACCGCCCCGAGTCCCTGTGGGGAGAGGGAGCAGTCAATAAATTTAACTATTATTATTATTATTATTATTATTATTATTATTATTATTATTATTATTATTATTATTATTATTATTATTATTATTATTATTATTATTATTATTATTATTATTATTATTATTATTATTATTATTATTATTATTATTAACCAGTGGAACAGTTTGCCTTCAGAAGTGAGTACTTCATTATTGGAGGTTTTTAAGAATAGACTGGACATCCATTTGTTGAAATGATATAGGGTTTCTTGTTTGAGCAGACTAGAAGACCTCCAGGGTCCCTTCCAACTCTATTCTGTATGCATATGTATACAAGAAACAATTATCTTAATGTATACTTTTCCAAGCAAGATATTCTTTTTTACTATTGGAAATATTTTTACATATAAAATATTTTTACATATAAAAAAAAGAACCAAAGGCCATTTATTAGATGCAGTTCAATGAACAGCAGAAATTCTGAGGCTGTTGTATAACTATCATGAGAACCATTTTTATTTTAATGTGGTTATTATGGTTCATTGCAGAGTCAGCCAGATATTTAGACTAGATTTAGCATTTTTATCTACCTAACAAATCTTTTCCAAGAACCCGGGACGCATAGAAGCTGTTATTTAGCAATATTAAAGATATCATCACAGAATATTAGCTGTTCAAAGTAAAACTGTTCTTTGCAATTAACAGGTAGTTATTTTCCAAAACTGAAGGTGCTCAAGTAGTGCTCCAGATATTTTTGGGATTGTACCCAAGGTGCCTGTTACTATCGGCATTACTTTTGCCTTTTTGTGCCATAGTAGTTCCATTTCTATTTCCATTTCTATTTGCAGGTCTTTGTATTTTGTGATTTTCTCTAGTTCTTTCTGTTCTATTCTGCTGTCCTCAGGTACTGCCATATTCACTATCCAGACTTTTTTTGGTCTTTCTTATCAACAATTGTTAACTCTGGCATATTATATAAGGTCTCCTGTTTGAAAAGGGAGAGGGGGTTGGACTAGAAGACCTCCAAGATCCCTTTCAACTCTATTCTGTATGTATATGTAGACAGGGCCGTGGTGGCTTAGTGGCTAAGATGCTGAGATTGTTGATCAGAAGGGTGAGCAGTTTGGCGATTCGAATACCTAGCACCGTGTAATGGAGTGAGCTCCCATTATTTGTCCCAGCTTCTGCAACCTAGCAGTTCAAAAGCATGTAAAAATGCAAGTAGAAAAATAGGGATCCCCTTTGGTGGGAGGGTAACAGCGTTCCATATGCCTTCGGCATTTAATTATGCCAGCCACATGACCACAGAGACATCTTCAGACAGTGCTGGCTCTTCAGCTTTGAAATGGAGATGAGCACCACCCACTAGAGTTGGGAACGATTAGCACATATGTGCGAGGGGAACCTTTACCTTTTATATGTAGACAAGAAACAATTTTCTTACCATATACTTTTCCAAGCAGGATTTTTTTTTTAATATCAGAAATATTTTTACTTATATAAAATAGAAAGAATAGAAATTGTTTGATGGCATTTTCCCTATTGAGTTTGTACTTTAAAATCATTTATTACTGTCATGACTTCTAATCTTTTTGACATCAGGAGCTTGATGCAGTTATAGTTCATCACAGTCAGTCAGCTATCCAGACTAGATTGGCATTTTTGTCTGATCATCAAATCTTCCCAAGGACGTAGGATAGGCACATGTGAATGTTTAATGGTGTTACAAATATTGTTGGCAGAATTTAAATTTGTTATCTTTTCCAGTTTCTTCTCTACTGTCTCTAGGTACTGCCACATCCACTAACCAAACTTTGTTTTGTCTTTCTTACTGATAGCTATAAATTGAGGTCACAGCTTTCTATTTGTTTCGATTCTAAAGTCCCAGAGCACTTTAGCTTCTTCATTTTCTATTATTTTCTCTATTTAATGGTGCCACCAGTTCTTGCTTGTATGCAAATGATCTACACCCTTTGCTCCATTTCAAAGGGTCCCATTTGCAAACAGACAAATTTTCAAGTCTCCATCATTTCTCCATCTGGGCAAAAAGTGCTTGGGTGCCTATGGGACACTTGGGAATGGAGTAAATCAAGTTCCCAAGTGCCCCATAGTCACCCAAACACTTTTTGCCCAGACAGAGAAATGACGGAGACTCAAAGCTTTGTCTGGTTGCAAATGGAACACTTTGAAACGCAGCGATTAGCTCCATTTCAAAGTGCTTCATTTGAAACCAGACAAAGCTTCGTCTTCTTCTGGGTGAAAAGTGCATGGCCGAGCCAGGCAGAGATGGAGACATGGGGGGGGGGGGGAGGCAGGTGATCCCAATGTGCTGCCCACGCTATCCCATCATCTCTTGACTTTCCCAAAGCCATGCCAGGCAGGTGCCCACATGGGGCATCAGAATTGCCTGCCTCTCCCTCCCCCATGCCTCTGTCTCTGCCTGGTGCCAGTGCTACTATGGCAGCCTCCTGTACCGTGAGCCTCCCATGAGCCAGACAATCACACAGCATGTCCAGATCATCTATCTCCCCACTGCATCTGCCTCCACACTTCTTCAACTTATCTGCACTGAGCCAAGGGGCTGGTTTGGGCCGCTGCCAGAAATGGTTGGCTCCCATGTGCAAGCCACACCCATGCCCCAGGCTTATTTTGGGGGGAGGGTTTATATTAGACCCACCCCAAAAAAGCAGGCTAGAGCTTATTTTTGTTGTGAGTCTTATTTTTGAGGAAACATGGTAGTATACTAGCTTCATTATTCTTCAAATTTTCTTCCAATGCCCTTTTTTGTTCTTAACTATCTGATCTGCTTGCAGCATTCCAAATCCACCCATTTTTCTTGGTATGTAAAATAGATATTTAAAAAAATTCACTCTCATGATGCATTCACTTCTTCTTGTCTTCATTGTACTTGACACTGTTATTCTATGGTTATTATTTTTAGCTTTTAGGAAGATGACAGAATGGTTATTCATCTGTGATTATTGTTTGTTACAACTTTTTAGATGATGTAATTTTTTATTTTCCCCCCCCAGTGGACATTAAGACGAAAACTGATTTTCCTGTCTTCTGTATAGGTAATTTGTCATCAAGGTGGCTCCTGATTGCTGCCATGAAAAAAAAAGATAATGAGTGCAGTTACAAAAGAGAGTTCTAGCAGAGACAACAGATGTTTTATATCTGAAATAAGCTGAAATGAAGACTATCAATAGGTTAGAAAAGCTGAAGAACTCTGTTGAGGTTTGTGAACATTTAATTGCAATTGTCATTGTCATCACTTTGAGAAGTTGGAGCTATGGTGACCCAGGGCATAGCATGAGAACAACACAGCCAGAGAACAGGTCTAACTTTCCTTTATTGCTCCAACTTTGCCTCCAACTTCTGGAGCAAAGCTCTCACATCTCACATCTTCAACAGCTCTCACATCTTCAACAGCCTCTTCTTCCGAGTAGTGCAAATAAGCAAGGTGAGAAAAGTGGTAACCAAGGCCAGAAGTTCAGTAAGCAAAGTTTGCAAAACAGTAACCAGGGCCAGAAGTCCAATTAACAAGGTTAGCAAAATCGTAACCAGAGTAAGAAGTTCAGCAAAGAAGGCAAACTGGGCAAGCCTCACAAGACAGAGCACAGTAATCTCTAGGTGTCGACAAGTTCACACAAGGCTCCACAGATTTCATGCTTGTTCCTGACAAATGCCCCTCCCACTGGCATCTCCTTACATCTCAGTCCCCAGGTGTGCCTTGTGAATGGTGGCAGGGCACTCTCCTCCCTTGTAGCTGGCTCAGTCTGTGTTGTTTTCACCTTATCTCTTCTCTTCGTGCTCTAGGATCAGGAGGGGGTAGTCCTGAGCTCTGTCTGCATCTTGCCCCTGTTCCTTCCTGTCTACCAGCTGTTCTAATCCTGAAATGCCTTGACCTGACTGGCCTTGCCCTTCCCCATTTTTACACAGCCAATGAAGCCATCCCCTCAATCTCTGTCAGCTCAGGATCTAGTTCATCTACTCCTGCAGATTCGGGTTCCGGCGGGGGCATGACAAGAGCTATGCTTTCTGCAGGATATTTTCTGCCTTGTGTCCCTTCACAGGTGCAGGCTTTTGGGGAGGAATCTGTACTGTCTGCATCTCAAACTGAAGCACCAATGGTTCTTCTAGTCAATGATGACCTGGATGACTGAGAATCTGTAGATATTTAATGCCAATGTGTTCAATTTGCCTTTCTATGAATAACCTTGCAATGATACTATATAATTACATTGCTTTCTTATGCAAAGGGAAGTGGAAAATATCCTAAGCATTCTTTTTCCACTTTCTAAGCTTCTTCCAGACAACAGATGAACTTTTCAGTGCATAACCGTATTTTCACCATGGCACAAGCTACACAGCTTTCTAAACACACAAATTATCTAATCTAACACATTGGGATTCAGAGCACATCTCCTAGAGTTACATGGTTACTAAGGCAGCCATATGTACCAGGTTGTACCAAATGTGTAGCGGCACCCATTTGTAATATGCCATATAAATGTGAAATAGCTGCTAAGTAAAAAGTGTACAATTCAAATTCAGCTTTACAACTTGGACTTTTAAGGGTGAAGAGTAAAAATAGTTCTCACTAGCTGTGTGCAGTTGGTCTGTCCCCACCCCCCCACCAATTGCTATATCTTGTTTTGACTTTCTATCCTCTCTTGAAATAGTTCACCTGTTCTGCCAAATCCTTCTTGAATAAAGTATCAGACATAATTCTCAATTATCCCTCATAGACATTGAGGCATAACAGCAAATCAGTACATGGCAGATCACTCTGACTTGTGGTAACAAAACATGGTGGTTTGAGGGCTTGCTGAGGCTTTATAGCTAGTGGCCCTGAAGAGGAAAGGAAACAGTGTCAACAAGCAGTATCACAAACAACAAGCCTTCCCTCATTCTTAGAAAAGCCTGGTACTTCTACCTTTTTCCACAAGTAATTTGCAGCTTCAGCTCTAGAATAAAACTGAAAGAAAAGCAAAACTGAAAGGCAAGCACAGCTTTTCTCAGAAATAAAATGCTCTCTTCTCCTGTCAAAATGACTCTTATGCATAAAAACCACTTGTTATGTTTCAGTCCTGTCATTTCACATGTATGTTTATTTATTTTAGTCAATTTATCTGGCTGCATTCCTTACAACAGCAACTCAAGGGGACTATCATGAAATTATGTTTTTAAAAAACCTATCACCACAATTAACAATATTTATCATAATCACTTGAACATCACTGGCATTGCCAAAATTTCCACCAGTCAATTGTGAAAGGTAGATTTACTTGAAACAGCATACAGCCTTTGATGATACCTTTAACATCATCAAAAAAACATCTGCCTATCCCAGGACCTTAGGAAGGACTCAATAAGTGGATAAAAATGCCAAATTCAGTCTAAATATCTGGATGACTATGCAACCAACCATAATAAAAATAGCGGCACTTGAGGAACACTACAAGTGTCACTACAATAAGATCCATCTAATGAGTCTTCATCCTTCCAACTTCTATAACTGGGAAAACATCAATGTTTTGAGAAAATGACTCCACATGTTTCACTGAAGCTATATTTATTGATATACGAGATAATAATTGAATCTTGAAATTTTGAGTGCTTTTATCCTTTCCTCCCTCTTATACAGGGTGTCAAACTCAAGGCCTGGGGGCCGGATCCGGTCCACAGAGTGCTTAGATATGGCCTGTGGGGCCGCTCTGGAAACAGTGAAGGACTGGCCCATGGTGCCTCTGCCGGTGAAAATGAAACTCGGGAAGGCAAGGGTTTGTTTTGCACAACAAAGTGTAGGAAGTCATACCATCAGTTTTTAGTCCGTATGCCATCAAAATTCAGGGCTGTGCTCAAAAGGATCCAAGAGTCTTAAGAAAATGATTTTATGGTTGTATAGAGAGAGGGTATTGTGAGAGTTATGCCTAGTAACAAACTATCACAAAATGCTCATGCATGAAAGTCAAAAGAGCTAGCATTTCTGCTGTTATCACAAAGCACATTGGATGATCTAGGACAGTGAAGGCTAACCTTTTTGTCACCCTGTGCCAAAGGTGTGTGCATGCACCCATAATGCAATGCACGTTTGACCCCACCCCAAATGCCCCATCTCTGTGCATGCATGTGCAGCCCCCATACATGTGTGCACGACCCCCATGCGAGCCCTGCCCTGCACATGCATGCACATCTCCCACATGAGACCCACCCTGTGCATGTGCAGCAGAAACCCAGCTGGTCGGCGCAGAGAACCTGTGAAATGAATGCCATAGGTTTGCCATCCCAGATCTAGGATCTAGGGGAGCTGTGGCTGTAAGACTTGACTTCTGACTTTGGCATGTGAAGGTGCACTACAGCCTTCTATTGATGCTCTGGAAAATGCTTTGAAAATCACTGCTTCAAAGGAATTACAGTAAGGCTGTGAGGAAGTGAAATTATAAACAACAATGCCTAAAATATATTTCAGTGGCCTACCTAAAGATATTATTTTATTTATTCAGATATTTTTCTTTTTAAGTACTAGAATCATAAATATTTAAATAATCATGTAATCCATGGTGATGGCTCCCTTTTTAAAAGAATATTAAAAGTAAGAGGGAGGAGAAAATATATTTTGCTGGAGAAGAACAGCAAGAAGGCTTTGTCCTTAGGACTAGGTTGATGTATCTAAATCTAGTCTGTCCTACTGTGCATAGGTAGGATACACACATGCCCTTGAATACACACACTTATGTGCATACACGTTTACACTACTAGCAGTGTGATATTTGAAATGTTCTGATAGATTATACAGAAGATCTGTCTAGATCAGTGGTGTCAAACTCACATTGTACCAGTGTCATCACATGACATATTAGGACTTTTTCCCCCTTTGCTAAACTGGACATGGGCTTGGCCAGTGTATGTCACATCCAGCTCGTAGGCCATGAGTTTGAAAGGCCTGGTCTAGATAGAACCACTGTTCTGTACCTACATTTATCTTTCAGCAATCTTTGATTACTTACTTCTTTAGTAAATAATATTCAGTGACAAAGTTCTTTTCATCCTAGAAATGATATTTGGGTATCATAACTATCAGCCACTAATAATCTTTTCCTCTATCAATTTATTTAATTGTCTTTTAATTTGCTTGTGGTTAAATTGCTTGCTGCCATTCCCCTGCCACTGTAATAGATATCACAATGAAGTCAGCATCTTCTATTACAAACTTTTGGTTCTGTGTGTTTCCCATATTTCTACAACACCTTTCTTTGGCCAGAAAATGGTGATTCAGACAAAAAGCTTGTAAAATTATAGCTCCTGGGGGTAGATTTAGAGTGTGTGTTCAGAAAGCTTAGCAGATTTGTTACTTTGTCAGTTTCTGTCATATTATAAGATATTGATTAAATACTAACAGAATTTTGCCTCTGTTCAGAAAGTTGATTTTGAAATATCCACACAAGTTTTAGGGGTACATTGAACACCTTAACCTTTTATGCCTGTTGGAAAACTGAATCTTTCATCCTAACTCTCATATCCATTTTCAGTAATAAGTGGTTTGAACACAACTACTTATCTGGGTTCAGTTTTATAGTGTAAACATAGCCTCCAGATACAAAATATAAAAACCTAAATCAAAGATGTTTCAAATCATCGGAATTCACAAATGCCACAAAATACAAAGAGAGCTTTCCAATTTATCTCATTAGTCAAATCAAAATTTATTATGACCAAGGGCTAATAACAAAAAATAATAGCAAACAAATAGCAGACAAATAAAAAAACTCAAGCTTTTAATTAATATACAGTAGGTGGAACTTAGGAACGTGGTGGCTCAGTGGCTAAGATGCTGAGCTTGTTGATCAGAGGGTCAGTGGTTCGGCGGTTCGAATCCCTAGCACCGTGTAACAGAGTGAGCTCCTGTTACTTGCCCCAGCTTCTGCCAACCTAGAAGTTTGAAAGCATGCAAAAAGGGACCACTTTTGGTGGGAAGGTAATAGTGTTCCATGTGCCTTTGGAGTTTATTCATGCTGGCCACATGACCACAGAGATGTCTTCAGACAATGCTCGCTCTTTGGCTTTCAAACAGAGATTAGCACTGCCCCCTAGAGTCAGGAATGACTAGCACATATGTGGAAGGGGAACATTTACCTTTACCTTTAGGTGGAACTTGGTTTTAAGAATTCATCATCTGCCTTGTTCTCACAGTTGGGTAACAAATCTTGGAAATGTTATAAATGACATGAATGGTTTTCTTAGCTAACAAGGCTTCATGAGAATTGTCTGACTGCCCCGGTATTATTACTCAAAAGGGAGAAATTAAATTTTAGCATGAGGCCAAATAAAATCTTCAATGCAAAAGTATATGTGCAATAATTTTGATTTCTTCCATACTGCAAAGCTTTAATCAGCAGGTGGTAGAAAATTTTTGATGTTACCTGCAGCAGTACAGAGGGAAGAACACTGCAATTTTCCCTTCATTGGTTTATAGAATTGACCAGTTTATAAAGATATGTTGCCATGACTCTCCCATCAAATATGGTTTGGCGCCTATAAAAACTAGGTAGCCAACCTAGATTGAAATGCAACTGTTCATATGGCATTATATATTAAATCAGTCTGGTCACTATTTAATCTAGATAAATTAGTTGAAAATAGGCACAATATGTGATTTTCTAGATATCTGTCTTTCTTATTGCTAATATATGATTTTTATTGTCATTTTTAAATAAGTTGAAAGCTAATAGAAACTAATATAAACTAAGGAAGAAAAAGGAAAAAAGAGAGCAAAAAGTCCAAGAAAAGAAAGTTGGAAAATACAAAAGATAGATACAAAGAAGTTATTTCTGATATTCTTCACAGCAATTATAAGTACAATTATATGTTAAGATCTCTCTCTAAAATAATATCAAATGTTCTTCCTTTTATAATCTCTCGTCTAATCATCAAAGCCATAAATCAAAAGTTCATTTGCTTCATTTTTATACAAAAATCTATAAGAAATTCCCAGTCACTAATAAATGTAGTTAGTGTCTTTTATCAAATCAAAGAAGTTAATTTATCCATCTCAGCAAGATCTCTCAATTTCACCATCTATTCTTCCATAGTGGGTAGTGTCAAATCTTTCAATCTTTGTGCATAAAATCATCTCGCCACAGTAATCATATATTAAAATAATCTTCCATCTTTTTTCTATTTATCTGTTAGTCCTAAAAGGAAAAGTGCAGCTTCAATGGAATATTAATCTTTAAAATTCTCTGTTTCAAAGTACATATTTAAATCCATCTTTTTAGCTTTTTTATAATTCCACCAAGTATGATAAAATGTCCCTTCATCATGTCCATTTACCAAATATATTTAAAGTGCTTTTATATACAGTACTCGTGATTATTTCTATGGTGTTATGTATCAATGATATATAATTTAATAAATGTTTCCTTTAAGGTCATAAGACAATGTAAACTTCAACCTTTTTAACATGTTTTATTGGTCCACTTGTTTATTATCAGGAAAATTCTTAGCCCACTTTTCAGACATTCTTAAACCTGTTGTTCCACTGTTTCAAATTTCTCCAAAAGTTTATACAAGCTAGCATTTACATGTTTGTCATCAGTGCACGATTGTATTTCAAATTCTGACTGACATAACTCCATATCATTTTTTTGTCCTTTTAAAATCTTTTTGATAACTATAAATGGGAAAACCATTGACAGCTATGTCCTTTTGCTATTAATTGCTTTCTTGATTTAATTTTAAATTCTTCTTGACGATTTCCCAACAATTCCCATTAAGTCAATCATTTGGCCTTATCTTCTCTTTCTCTTCTATGATACGCTTCTTGACCTGAAACCAATAAGGATATTTGCTATTCCATCTTCTCAATGTGACAAGGATTTTTAAAATGCAGATAAGGGCTTTGTTCCAGATGGATTAGCAAGTATTACTGAAAGTGAAAGCAGACAACCCAGAGAGAGTCAGGTTAAGCTTACCCCACTAGTTATTTGCTGCTATCCAAATTCTATACAATACAATACAATAGCAGAGTTGGAAGGGACCTTGGAGGTCAACTAGTCCAACTCCCTGCCTAGGCAGGAAGCCCTATATCATTTCAGACAAATGGCTACCCAACATCTTCCTGAAGACTTGTAGTGTTGGGGCATTCACAACTTTTGGAGGCAAGCTGTTCTACTGATTAATTGTTCTAACTGTCAGGAAATTTCTCCTCAGTTCTAAGTTGCTTCTCTCCTTGATTAGTTTCCACCCATTGCTTCTTGTTCTGCCCTCAGGTGCTTTGGAGAATAGCTTGACTCCCTCTTCTTTGTGGCAACCCCTGAGATATTGGAAGACTGCTATCATGTCTCCCCTAGTCCTTCTTTTTATTAAACTAGACATATCCAGTTCCTGCAACTGTTCTTCATATCTTTTAGTCTCCAGTCCCCTAATCATCTTTGTTGCATTTGTTCTACATTTTGTAATGGCAAGGTCTGGCTAAGGACAGCATGAATAGCATATATGTGGATGCCAAACATAGTTATATGAAGAATGGATTGTGTCTCAAGTGACCTGAAATTCTATATGACGTGAGCATAACTTCAAATAGAAGATGTGCCAGAGTATTTTCAGGAACCAGGTTGATGTCAACAGGCAGAAAATTATTATTTTTTGCTGGAATGGCACTTAAAAAATAGCTGAGGTACTGTTTGTACAACATGAAAAAGCTTTCTTGCATTGATAAGACATCCAGGATATTTGAAGGTGTTAATTCACTCAACTATATGGTTGTTGTTAGCCGTCCTATAGACCGTGGACTTTTAGAGAAGACCATTGTTTTGTTTATATGGGTAATTGATCATCCAGAATATACTGGATATGGGTGTTTCAGAATCTTTAAAGGAGATGATCTGCAATAAATAGAAGCAGAGACCAAGCTCCTCTTGTTGAATCAAGTAGTTGTTCATTTTATTGTGTACAGTTCTGCATTGGAAGCTGCTGCCAGTTGTTTTCAGTGATTTGAAAAGAGGTGCTTTTTACCTGCTCATTGTTGTGCATCTTGTGGATCTCAAGGACATGCCTCTGAAAAATCTAGAAGCAGGGCAAATGGAAATATAAGGAAGTGTCAAACCAATATGCACACAAGAGCAACACCCATTATAAATCCAGGTAAATAGCTTATTATTCTGGAATGATAATTAATTCCAATGAACTATTCTTTCAGGAAAGAATATTGACAATCATTTTTTCCCGTGTAAGCATGAAATTGTTATTGCAATGTTTCAGCAAGATCTCACTTGCCATCTTTAGGCTTCGGTCTGCGGTTACGAAGGTGTTGCCCTTCCTTAAATCTTGGTGGGGGGGAGTGGAGTGCTGACTGTTGTTGTGAGTGGGTTGAAGGCTGAACAGCTGAACAGGAGAATAATCAGAGAAACCATCGAAATAGAGAAGCAACCTAACAATATGAACAAACATGACGACACTTCCTGCCTACCAGACATCTGGAAACTAGCACTGAGCAACAGACGAGCCCCACCCTCCACCCAAGCCGTTGAAATTCAAAATAAGGAGAAACATACAAATAAGACATCAATCTACCAATCATGATACAGCTGCACAGCCAAACAACCCACTCACAACAACAGTCAGCACTCCACCCCCCCCCACCAAGATTTAAGGAAGGGCGATGCCTTCGCAATCGCATACCGAAGCCTGAGGATGGCAAGTGAGATCTTGCCAAAACGTTGCAATAAAAATTCCATGCTATATACACGGAAAAACACCTGAAGCCAGCAATGCCATATATGTGTGTGTGTGTGTGTGTGTGTGTGTGTGTGTGTTAGTTTTATGAGCTAAATTTACACAACGGAACTCTTGGCTTTCTGTCTAGATGGTCTCTGATGATGAGCCGAAAGGCAGAAAAGGTAACAGTATGTCTCCTCCCTTAATGGGACCCTAACAGGATGTTGTGAAAAAAGAATTATATATGTTTTCTGAGGTTTTCGCGGGTGTTTGTATGTAGGTCTTTGGTTGTTCGGGTTTTCTCCCGCGTAGAATTGGAAGTATCTTCACATTGGAAGTGAAGATACTTCCAATTCTACGCGGGAGAAAACCCGAACAACCAAAGACCTAGATACACACACACACACACACACACACACACACACACACGTTAAAAATATACAATTACATGAACATCACGATATTTTTAGAATCATATGCCACAACATACACATTAATATATACTCAGTACAATACTGTTTTTTCTGGGCCTTTCTATTTACTATAAGTTTCGTTCATGAGGCTTGCAAGTATGGTTTCCTCCTAAAAACTGAATAAAATTCTTTTTTTTTTGCACTTTGTGATGCTACAGATTCAATCACCATTGGTCAGTATAACCAATCTCCAAAAGGTGTTTCAGAGCATGTAGCAACATAATGGTTTTCAGTTTCTTAAATGCATCCATGCCTTTCCTAATAGCTTGCACCTTTTTTTCTATAGCTGCTCTGCACTCCCAGGAAAAGACACAGAGGCTGTATGCCTAAAAGCATTGCTGATTTGGAATAACATTAGTAAAGAAATACAACACTAATCCTTGTGTCTTATTATGAATTAATGTAGTTTAGTGTTTTATTTTCTCTTTAAGTTCACATATAAAACATATGTATTCATTACCAGAACCCAACATTTATTTTATTTATTCAAATTTAGTTCATATAGTTGAAGGGTAAAACTATATATTATTTTGGCTATTTAGGAATAATGCATAATTTGTAAGCTAAAACTTTTATAAATTATGGAACATATAAAGAGCATCTCTCCTCTACCCACAAACTTTCAAGTCCTGGAAGAGAAACAGATTTTCTGTTATTCAGCACTATATGTTCATGGGTTGTTTGCCAAGATTTAAATTACTAGTGTATCAAAGCATAGATTCCTTTCAGCCAATGAAGAAAAATAATCGTTAATTTTGCAGATTAAAATATTAAAATATTTTGACTGGGATTTTAATATTTTAACATTCCAGCCACATATTCTTAAACATATCCTGGCAATTGCAGTTTTATGGAACAATCACTAGCTTTAATTTGTAATGGAGAATTTACATTACTATTCAATCCATCATCTCAGTACCAAAGTATTCATATACCGTATTTTTCCGACTATAAAACGCACCATGATTTTGAAGAGGTAATTTAAAAAAAAAAAAAGTTTTTGCACTCTGCAAGCCTTCCAAACCCTCTGCACACCTCTTAAAAAAAAAAGGCATGTAGAGCCTTGGGAGGGTTGTAGAGTGCTCCTAGGAGCTGTGGGGAGGGAAAACGAGCAAAAAACAGTCCAGGGTTTTTTTGTTTTTGCAAAATGCTTTGCAGAGACTTTGAGAGACTTGTAGAGTGCTCCTGGGGGCTGGAGGGGCAAAAACAAGCAAAACCTGCCCATTTCTTCCTTGTTTTTGCCCTCCCTAGCCCCAGGAGCACTTTGCAAGCCTCCCAAACCCTCTGCATGTCCATTTTTGCAAAGAGGGCAGGGTTTCAGCAGGGCAAAAATGCTATATTCAGTGTATAAGACGCACCTAGATTTTCACCCTCTTTTTTGGGGGGGTGAAGGGTGCGTCTTATTCCCCAAAAATATGGTAAATCATTTTTTAAAGTACCTGTGAGTTCATCAAATTTGAAAGCTATCTAGAAAGCTGTAGTAGAAAGGCCAACGCAGAAAATTAAGTAGTTGTTCTCTGCTTAACATTCCTCATTTTTTAAACATGTTTTCCATTTTCCAAGGACATTATTTTAATTTGGAAAATTGCAGCTAAACATCGAGTGTAACGTGCAACCCCTTTTTAAAATAAGAGAAGAGAAAATTCAGAGGAATATTATTCAGGTCTTTTGTTAACAACAGTACTGGAGAGAGCAGTACACAGTTTGATTAATCTTCATATTTTGAATTGTGTCCCATTAGGCTAATTCAAAAGCTGATTTAATATCTCAGCCTGAAGTGTGGCTTATTACTATTTAAATATTTTTATATATTGCAAATTCATTAGAAGACCGTTCTTGTACTGACATAGTATTGTATTGTAAATGTATTTTTAAAAAGTATTATTTTAAAAATAATAAAGTTAATATCTTTAAAACATCAGTGCATTTGGTCTTAATAGGTTCTCACTCATTCAAGGTATTCCAGTGTTCCATGGGGGAAAAAACAGTCAAGAGACTATTACCATTATAAGAAATAGACAAACAGTTATGCAAAATCAAACATATATTTAAACCTATGTTTTTGCTCCCCCCCCAAAAAAAAGTCATATGCATGTCTAACAGACAATACTAAAATTAGCAAAAATATTAATATTTATATATATATTTATTAAATTTCTATCCCGCCCTATCTCCCAAAAAGGGACTCAGGGCGGTGCACAGGAACTTCTTTTCCATTAAGGGGAAAAAACATTTCATACAGATTTGGTTTCTTCAGTATATCTTTGGATATACTGTATTTTTCAGAGTATAAGACATACCAGAGTATAAGATGCACCAAGATTTTGAAGAGGCAAATTAAAAAACAAAAAGTTTTTGCATTCTGCAGACCTCCCAAACATGTGAAAAAGTAGCTCTTTTTGGTCATAAAAGGGGCATGCATAGCCTTGAGGAGGCTTATAGAGTGCTCCTGGGGGCTGGGGGGAGGAAATGGCCCATTTAACTCATTTTTGCCCTCCCCAGCCTCCAGGAGCACTCTGGAAGCCTCCTAAAGGCTATGCACGGCCATTTTTGCAAAGGAGGTAGGGTTTCAGGAGGCCAAAAATGCTGTATTCAGGGTATAAAACACACCCAGATTTTCAGCCTCTTTTTTTAAGGAAAAAGGTGCGGCTTATACTCCGAAAAATATGGTATGTAATCCTTGACTTGCAATCGTGATATAATGGTCTGTCATGATGGACATGAAGCAGGTCACCCACATAATGTATCCAATTTTATGACCTTTTTTGTGACAATCATTAAGTGATCCAATGCTTTGTTAAACACAGGTTTTGCTGAAACTAGAAAACTGCTCATTTTCAGAAAAATCATCATGATAAATGCAATCAAATGACTAGAATGCTGTAAAAGACTGTAAATCCAGGCCAGTTGCCAATCGCCTGACATGTGACCATGTGACCATGGCAGTGGTGGCCATCAGAAAGTCATAAGTACCACCTGTGAGATTCATCATAACTTTGAATAATAATAAGCATGTGGTTATAAGTTGAGGACTGCCTGTATTCCCACATTTAGCCCACGCTAAATATGAGGTTGCTTTGCCTTTTTCCTATTGGGTCTAAAGAAAGATGAAAAAGTGTGGTTTAAAAATTGATATTTTCTTAAAGAAAACAAAAATATTTCATGAAGAAGTACAATACTGGTGTAAAAAATATGATCCAATGTCGATTTTAACCGTCAAGCATGAGTTTCTCTGTGGACTACTTGTTGGAGTTCTGTTATTACTTAGCTGAAATTTCATTGTACTGAATTGCTTCAAATCATTGTTTTTTTTACTATTAACAGGCATATTAAATCCCACTTGGGGGCCAAAATGCATGCTTATGAACAATGTTTTGGGGAAAACATAGTAATATAGTCATTTTGGTTGTGTTAGCAATGGCAAAGCCATTGAACTGGCAGAAATGAATAAGTAATTCTCCGCTTTCATTGTTGGGTCCTAGATATTCAAATTACATTTTCCTTCTTGATATTTACAAGCATTGACATTCCTCTCTTCAATCATAAGCAGCATGTCTTGCTTGTATATTTTGTTGCTTTCACATTGAGCCTAGCCATAAAATTCACCAACCTTCATTTTTTCTACATGATAAATTCGAGCATTAGATAACCATTATATTAGATTGGCTGATTGATATTATTCACTGACTAATTTTCATTGTACCAAAGTACTTTGCTCCGTGACTATGGAAGCAATTCTGTTCCTTTGTTTTTGTGCCCTGAATAGTGATGCTACTAATAACAAATAACTTTTGTTTTATGTCATTTTTTTAAATTTAGAGCTGAATGATTCTCAAAATTTACATTTATACAAAAGAAAGAACAAAGAGATTGGCGGGGTGGGGACTTTATAAGTTCCTTTGGCATTATCTGCATGTCATCCCTCCGACCGACTCACTCCCAGGGAGAGGGTCTTCTCCGGGTGCCGTCGACCGGACAATGACGGTTGGCGGCTCCCAGGGGAAGGGCCTTCTCTGTGGTGGGCCCTACCCTCTGGAATGGCCTACCTCCCGACCTCCGTTCCATCACAGACCTCCGCTTGTTTCGCCGGCACCTAAAAACTTATTATTTTCATCTGGCCGGCCTAGCATGATCTACTCCACACCCATTATTTTATAACAAATCAAAATTGTAATTTGGGTTTTAAATTTAAACTTATTTTAAGCAAGGTATTGATTTAATTTAGTTATTATTTAATAATATTTTGTATTTATGTATAATTGATTTTAAATCTCTGTTCGCTGCCCCGAGTCCCTTTGTGGTAAGATAGGTGCGGGTTATAAATGTGAAAAATAAATAAAATAAATAAATGAAATAAACTATATTGACACTGTTCTTCCATGCTAGGTGGATAATG